>JAOWBW010000784.1:0-286267 GCA_026119855.1 Campanula takesimana | reverse complement strand
GAAGCTTCTTCAAAGGGGACGACAGAGACGATTTACTTCACTACTACGGGAGTTCGTGGATGTGTTCGCATGGTCATACAAGGACATGCCGGGTTTGGACAGAAAGGTAGCGGAGCACAGAATTCCGATCAGAGAAGATGCTAAGCCAGTAAAGCAGAAGCTCAGAAAGATCAAGCCAGAATGGTCTCTACAAGTCAAACAAGAGATCGAGAAGCTCCTCAGTGTGGGTTTCATCAAGGTCATCGAGTATCCGACATGGTTAGCCAACATCGTGACAGTTAGAAAGAAAACGACAAGGTTCGAGTTGGCGTGGACTTCCGGGGATTTGAACAAAGCTTCCCACAAGATGATTTTCCACTCCCTAATATCGACATGCTGGTCGACTCCACTTCTGCCTACGAGGTTCGCTCATTCGTGGATGGGTTCGCGGGGTACAATCAGATTCTCATGGCCGAGGAAGATCAACATAAGACAGCCTTCACAACACCGTGTGGTACCTTTTGCTACACAGTCATGCCATTTGGGTTAAGAAATGCTGGGGCTTCTACCAAAGAGCCGTGACAGACTTGTTCCACGATATGATTCACAAAGAAATCGAGGTCTATGTGGATGACATGATCATTCACTCCAAAGGACCGATGGTCAACATTTAATCGATCTCCGCAAGTTCTTCGAAATGCTTCGTCAACACAAGATGAGGCTCAACCCTGCAAAGTGCACGTTCAGGGTTATCCGAGGCAAAGTCCTTGGTTATATGATCACTGAAAGGGGAATTGAAGTAGATCCTCCAAAATCAAGGCAATCATTGACATGCCTCCTCCAAAGACGCAGAAAGAGATCAAAGTTTCATGGGCAGACTGCAATACATCAGTCGGTTTGTGCACCAACTCACTTCCATGTGCAAGCCAATCTTCAAGCTACTCAATAAAAATGTGGCTCTAGAATGGACCGATGCGTGCCAAGAAGCCTTCGACCAAGTGAAGTATTACTTGACATGCCCTCCTGTTCTAGTTCCCCGCCGTACAAGGAGAAGCCTCTTTTTCTCTATCTCACTGTCAATTAGAAGCCTAGGGGCTATGTTAGCACAAGAGTCCACAAAGGAGAATGCCATTTATTTTGTCAGTCGCCGATTCCAAGAGCGAAAAGAATTACTCTATCTTAGAGAAGTCATGTGCAGCATTGGTTTGGGTTACTCAAAAGCTCAAACACTATATGGAAGCTTCCCGATCAAGCTAGTAGCAAAGGTGGACCCGCTCCGCTACATCTTCGTGAAGCCTTTCATGTCAACAAGAATAGCCAAATGATACTTCATGCTCGCCGGCTATGATATCACTTACGTCACACTAAAATCCGTTAAGGGGAAAGTGTTCAGTGACCAGCTTGCCGAATTCCTGTGTGATGAAGTGAAGGGGAAGACGTACAATTCCCCGACGAGCATTTAATTTGTACTGCAACTGAGGAAAATAAGTGGCAAACTTTTTTTCGATGGCGCGCCAATAAACACGGTTTTGGTATAGGAGTATTGCTTGTCGATCCAAAAGACATCTACACTCCCATCGCCATCCGTCTGGAATTCGAAGCTACCAATAACATTGCCGAGTACGAAGCATGCATAGCAGGGCTCGAAGCAACTCTCGAAAGAAACGTCACGGAACTAGAAGTATTCGGCGACTCTTTGCTCCTTATCAATCAGCAATCGGGTAAATGGCGAATCCAAACCCGACCCTCCAACAGTATGGTCAGCACCTTGAAGAATTGGTTGGACAATTCCAAGAGATCACTTTCAACTACCTGCCAAGGGATAAAAATCGCTTCGCCGATGCACTGGCCACCATAGCTTCATTAGTCGAAATGCCCAAAGGGAAAATGGTGAAGCCTTTCAAAATTGCCCGAAGGAACAGTCCGGTGTACTGCATGAGTATCGAGATCAACGAGGTTCAAACAAACTCTCCGTGGTATTCGGATATCATGAATTTCCTCAAAGATGGCACTTATCCCGAGAATAGCAATAAGAAGTCTCAAGCGGCTCTGCAAAGGCTAGCCTCTCGATACGTACTGATTGGGGACCGAGTCTACAAAAGACACCACGACGGGATCAATCTCTTATGCGCCAATGAGGCGAAGCTCAAGAGATAATGTGTGAAGTGCATGAAGGAGAGTGTGGACCCCACATGAATGGGTTTATGCTGGTCAAGAAGATACTCCGCATTGGTTACTATTGGAGCACTATGGAACGAGACTGTATTGAGAAAGTCAAAAGGTGTTCCAAGTGCCAATTCCACGCTAATCTACAACATGCTCCACCCTCGCGACTTTACAACATGGTCACACCTTGGCCTTTCTCTTGTTGGGGGATAGACATCATCGGTAAAGTCCATCCTGCCGGAAGCAATGGGCAGTCATTCGTCCTAGTGGCCGTCGACTACTTCACAAAGTGGGTCGAAGCACAAGCCTATCGGACCCTCAACGCCAAGAAAGTGGCCAAATTTGTAAAGATTAATATCATGTGCCGATACGGCGTGCCTCATGAAATCATTTCCGACAACGGCTCTCACTTTGAGAAGGAAATGGATGCACTTTTGGTAGAATACAAGATCACCAAACACAAGTCATCTCCTTACCGTCCCCAAGCAAATGGCGCGGTTGAAGCAGCAAATAAGACCATCGAGACCATCGTCAAGAAAATGGCCTCAACAGGAAGGGATTGGCCCGAGAAGCTACCATTAGCATTGTGGGGCTACCGCACATTAATACGGTCAGCGACAGGAGAAGCTCCGTATGCATTAGTCTATGGTTCTGAAGCCGTACTCCCAATCGAACTTGAAGTCCCATCTCTATGGGTCCTCCTCGAGAATTAAGTCAACGAGGTCGACTGGATGCAAAGTCGATATGAACAGCTAGCCTTACTCAACGAGAAAAGGCTAAGAGCACTCGAACGCAAAAGGGCGTATCAGCAAAGGATGGCAAGAGCTTTCAACAAAAAGGTGAAGCCTCGAAACATCAATGTGGGAGATTTGGTCTTAAGACAACATCCTCCTAACGCCATGAATCCCCTAGGGAAATGGGGACCCCGATGGATCGGTCCGTACGTGGTCAAAAAGATACTAAGCGGCGGTGCAGTCCGACTCGTGGATTTAGATGGTGACCAGCTGCCAAAGGAGGTCAACCTCGACAAGCTCAAGAAGTTCTATGCTTAATAAACAAAGACTATAAAAAAAAAATAAAAAAAAATTGCTCGCTAGGTTGAAAACCCGCAAGGGCGGCCTAGACAAAAATTAGAGCACGTGCAAAAAAGAAGCCCGCTAGATTGAAAACCCGAAAGGGCGGTCTAGGAAAAAAATAGGGTGCACACAAAAAAAAAATAAAAAATAAAAAATGGTCTTTGTTTGTTTGAACTACGGAGACCTGAGCCTCCCAACAGGAGGAACGTAGGCAACCTTCGGGTGCTGTCTAAAACATATCAAAAATACCCAATTCACTTCAAATAACAAGATGCAATTTTTATTCATTAATGAATTATTCAAGCCATTACAACGGATTTATTGAGCAACAAAAGACATCAAAACATTAAATCCTAAAACAAAGTGGTCTAATTTAATTGCAATCTCTTAGGGTACTAAGAAAAGTCCAATTTTCTCTTAGCCTTCAAAGGACCACCCGATCGTCTCTCAATCCTATTCTTCTTGGATAGCGGAGGAGCACTGATACGCGCCGAAACCTTCTATGTTGCGGCACGTCTCCTAGCATAAAAGTCATCCAAAGGAGTACCGAAATGGTCAGTAAGAATGTTACTCGAATCAGCAGCAGCCTCCCTATATCTCAAGGCGCTGCTAGGCTCAAAACCCTTTCCCAACAACTAGGCACGAAGCACATCGACCCAAGTGATGCCACGGTAGAGGGTGCCAAACAAATAATCCAAGTAGCTCTCTGGAAGGAAGACACTCCCCCGATGCAGAGGAACAAAAGCCCAACGGTTACGATCATCTCCCTAAGCCGACTGAAGCTCACTCGAGAAGTCCGGACCCATGTAAGAAACTGGACGAAGCATTCCGTACCTCGGAAAAGGAATTATCTGTTGGCGACCAAACTGCCGCAGAACCCGCTCTGGCTGGTAAAATGACGAATCTCTCAAGCCGGGTACAACCACGTGCTGAAAACCAAGAGTCCATTCCACAAAAGGACAAAGACCCCAAGAAGGAGGGCACCACTCAATATCGACGGTTACCCGAGAGGCAAAGAATTTCTTCCAACCATCTTCAGATAAATCCCGGATCAATAACTTCCTCCTATGAACAGTAAAAGGAGACAAATCACCATCCGGGGAATAAATCTTGAAGTGTTCTCGGAGCCATATGGTCAAGAGCAAAGGGCTTCCCCTACACATCTTGTCCGTCCTATGTAACTCATCAAGGCCATGCAACGTCTCCCCTACAATGAGAGGGATTATACTAAATTGTTGCTCCTTGGCTTGCAAAATAATCTCAGCCAACTGCACATCCGCAGTCCCCAAGGGTGTGACAAACAATACTTCACTAAAGAGACAAGCGACTATGGCATTCCTCTTGAAAGATTGAACCACCGGATCCTCCGAGTGTAAACTGAAGAACATCGGCAACTCAGTTATGTCAATCACAGTACCGTGCAATATCTTCCTCACGTCCTCAACATGGAGATTCAGTGACTCAACCCAAGAGTCAATGGCACCACGGTGATATTTAGGGACGGCAATCCGACCGGCCAAAGGCATGCCAAGGATGGCCCCGAAATCATCAACAGTCGGCACCATTTCATTATCTGAAAAGTTGATGGTATGGCTGTCGCAATCCCATAAAGCCGCGGCGGCTCTCAACAAATCCCAATCCGGCTTCAACGTCCGCAAAGTGAAAAGAATTCGGAACCCGAAGTCTTTAATGAAGGCCTTCTTGGGATGGGTCTTGAAAGAATACACAAAAGAGCCCAAGTCCTTTTCATACCCACTAACAACCTTGGCATCAAGAGCAAAAGAATTAGAAGCCATGGAAAATGTTGATCACAAGCAAAGTTAAGTAATAATATGATGTTCAAAAATGGCAGAAAGGAGCTGTGAGAATCAAGTGGTCGAACAGAAGACGATATTATAGCTGTTGGGGGTTCTTTTGGCCAGCAAATGTCAAGCCTGGAATTCCGCCTCCCAGACGCGCGCGCCACCCGCCAGCGGTCTGAAATGCGCGCGCGTCCCAAGCCTACAGAGGAAAGCGCGCGCCTCCCAAGTCTAGATCACTTCAGAAAAGGCCTTGTCAGAGATCTCCAGCCTAAATCAGGACACAACCCCTGTCCTCGGACACTCAGTTGGGCACACCTTCTTCTGGTCCGCCCTTAAGGCATGTCAAAGATTGAAAGTAGGATAGAAACTCCCACTCAAAAGTAGGCTGTCCTTCTCCAGATTCCAAACTCCCTAAGTTTTGTCACGGGTGCCATACCCCCCTCAAGGGTCAATCTCAACACTTCATCCCTAGCAGGAATATTTTTCTGGTCACGGTCAACTGTGCCCGCGCCCCACAATTCAAAAAGTCAAGTGTGACTCCAAGTGGCACGAAACTTCAAAGCAATACCTCATCAACGAATTTCACTAACGGATTCGTCCTCAAAGGTTCACTAACGGCCTCCTCAAAGGTTCACTAACGGCTTCTTCAAAGGTTCACCAACGGCCTCTACAAAGGTTCACTAACGGCCTCTCCAAAGGTTCACCAACGACCTCTCCAAAGGTTCACTAACAGCCTCATCAACGGATTTCACTAACGGATTCGTCCTCAAAGGTTCACTAACGGCCTCCTCAAAGGTTCACTAACGGCCTCTTCAAAGGTTCACCAACGGCCTCTCCAAAGGTTCACTAACGGCCTCATCAACAGATTTTACTAACGGATTCGTCCTCAAAGGTTCACTAACGGCCTCCTCAAAGGTTCACTAACGGCCTCTTCAAAGGTCACCATGGCCTCTCCAAAAGGTTCACTAACGGCCTCATTCAAAAGGTTCACTAATGGCCTCATTCAACATATTCAGCCGGCAGGTTCACCTAACGAATCATGCCACCCCCTCTATCAACAAAAGCTTCTCACACAGGGAGCGCACCACTATCTCTCGCAATTTCAAATTCCTGCTTTCATCGAGTCTTTGCTTTTTCTTGGTGATGTCCTCAGCGGGTGTTTTTTAACTTTCGTCGACGCGTTTTGCTTTGCAATCCACATCGCCGAGGGGCTCTGTAGACACCCCGCCTTGGACCGCTCACCCCGACTGCACATTTGATCTTGTGTTTCTCCCCATTTTTATTTCTGTCACTTCCGTTAAGTTCCTGACTGACTTCGTTAAGTCTAGGGACTAAACTGAATAACAGGGCTGACTTTTTAGTCCATTCTGTCAAAATTGCCTTCTCTGAGTCGCGCGCCTCCGACAGGAGGGGCCAGACGCGCGTGCTTCCCGCCCCCAAAGCAGGAAGCGCGCGCCTCTGGACGTCAGCTACAGATTTCTGGCCAGGATTCTCTCCCTTGCTCAATTTACAGGATTTTGCCCGGGAATGATTTCTTGGTGACTGAGTTTTGGCACCAAAAACATCCCTCTTTCACCTATAAAAACCTCCCTTTACCTCTATTTTCAAGGGGACAAAAACTTACACAAAAACTTTGACCAAAAGTGACCGAAAGACCTTGGCTATACCAAATTTCCTACTTTCAAAACATTTTCCAAAGGATTTCTCCAAGTAAATCAACAAGAAGTGTTTGAAGTCTCTTGAAGTGTAGCGACCCCAAAACCCGTTTATAATTATTTTATAATTTTGGAGATTTTTATTTGACTTATATGTGCATTTTATGTGTTGCATCATATTTTATGATTTGCATATCATATTTGATTATTTGTGTTATTTACTTAGTTAGTAAAAATAATGACTAAATGAGTTAAATGATTAAGTTGAAACTTTAGGGTCCTTGTTGAAATTGTAAGTTTAGTGGCTAAAGTGTGAAAAATAAACTTTGGGTGACCATTTCGTAAAATGGGAAAGATATTTATAGAAACTTTTCCCTTCTCTCTTTCTTTCTCTGTGTGAAACTTTATCAGCAACTCTCTCGTACGTTTCCTTAGGGTTAAGAAAGAAAAGGTAAGTTCAACCCATTTCGATTTAATTCTTTTTATTTACTTACCCGTTTTAAAAACTAATTATATAAAAATGATCAGGGCGTCGAGTAGGTCATTTCTAGCCGAACAAAACTTATTTCAGCGATACTTTTTCCGGAACTAGGTAAGTTACTAATTCCCCTTTAAATGTTAAAATAGTCATATATGATATATATGATACTCCTACTTGTTAATTTTGTGTTTTGGGTAATATTTGCTATACTTGTAATTTTGGGACAAAGGGAGTATATGGAATTGGGTTTTACTGAGTATAGGAATGGGTTAGCAACCAAGTGGTAATCCTATGAAAGTTGTTAATGAAAGTGTCTAAGTTGTGTAGCATATATGTGTTATGCTTGTGAAACAAAAGGAGTAAACTTTGGTTAAGTTTTTAGGCCTGCCGGGTGATGTGGGCGGCCGCCCAAAATTGGGTGTGCGGCCGCGCATCTATCTGAAGGGTTTTCTTCTTGGGGACAGGGCATTTTGGGCGGCCGCACAGCCCTGTTTGGGCGACCGCCCAGTGGTCTGGAAAAGTTTAGAGTTTCCAACTAAGGAGTTTAGAGATCAACCTTAGTCTAGGTTTTGGGTAGTGTCCTAAATTACTTAGATGATTGTTGTGGAATGTTAGTAATGGATTAAATGTCCTTTTTATGGACTTGTTACAAGGAATCTTTGTGTGCATCTTGTGATGTTTTGGCTTAATTCCTTCTTGGATTAAATGCCCCGGGTTGTGTTTAGCAAGTATTCATTACTGTGCTTCTCGTTAAAAGTCCAGCTGGTCTTGTTGTGGAGTCAGCCAATGGAAGAATTATAGTGGTACAGGTAAGTCCACTATAAGGTTTTCCATTGGAGCTTGTGAGTCAGGCGGTGGGAGAATTATAGTGGCACACAAGCCAAGTTCACTATAAGGTGTCCACTGTGCCTTCTAGTTTCCCCAGTCCAGATTGGCCTTGGATGGGATGAATTGCTCCCTTTGGTGAGTATTTGGGTTATGACTTTGTGTCATATTTCCCTCTCTGGTTACTTGGTTCTATTGGTTATGATTTGGTTTTCGGGATCCCAACGGCTTCAGCTATTTATGCTGCTCAGATGGTTTTCTCTGATGGGTTTCTCAGATGGTATTCTCATCAGTTATGGTTATTGGTTAAACCTTGGCTTTGGTATCCACCGGAGTGTGGACAATGTGATATATAACTTGATGTTATGTGTTATATGCTATATGTTTACTTGTTGATATTGTTTCTTTATGATCATCATATCAGCATGTAACGTAGTTGCATTTTAGTAGCTTACTGAGATTTATTCTCACCCTTATTTGTTTACTGTTTTAGATAAAGGCGGGTCCAGGGAATAGGACACTTGGCACGGGAGGACGTTCGTTTGGTAAGAGATGGGACTTGTTTTGTGAAGGTTACATTATATAAATGTAAACCCTTTGGGGTAGAGTACCCGTACTTTCTTATGGTCACATCTATTTTGGTTAATGTGGTGTATGTACATTTGTTTAAAAGTTTGTAAGCCTTCGGGCTAAGTACTTTCGTTGTGAAAGTGTTTGTAAAAGTTTGTTTCAAGTTAAGTGAAGTCTTTGAACTTCAAGTGTGTTTTTGTGCCACTTTCTAAAAGGACATTTCGAAAAATTTTCTAAAAGGTTTCATAACGTCTTCCATTCGTGTCCCGAGCGTGGGGCCAAGTAGGACCACGGGTACGGGGTGCGACAGTTGGTATCAGAGCTAGGTTGTAGATGGTCTAGAATGACTGAATGACCTAGGAGGGTAGTAGAGTATAGAGTGAGTAACGTTGAGTGTTTGATGCAGGTATTCATTAAAAATGGGTGAAACTGACGGAGATCAGGCCGGCTCTTCGGGGCAAGGGGATGCCAGAGAAGAGGCTCGAATTATGTTTCAGGGAATGTTCGAAGCGGCGATGAAAACTTTAAGTGATCAGAGGCAAGAAAGGGAACAGGTACCACCAAGATATGGCCTAGAACAGTTTCTGAAAATGAAGCCTATGGAGTATGATGGAGAGCCCGATGTATCTAAAACTGAAAGATGGATTGAATCGATGGAAAAGATCTTTGATGCTTTGAGATGTTCGGAGGAAGATCAAGTCAGGTTTGCTACCTATAAACTGAATGGAGCGGCTGAGCATTGGTGGAAAGCTTTGAAAACAAAATGGGATGAGACTCATGTACCTTATACTTGGGAGAATTTTCTGGGAAAGTTCAAAGAACACTTCATTCCTCGAGTAGATCAAGACAGGAAGGAGATGGAATTTCTTAACTTGGAGCAAGGTTCTATGTCAATTGCTCAATATTCAGCTAAATTCTCAGAGTTGTCCAGGTATTGTACTCACCTAGTGGCAACTGAGGAGAGGAAGGCTACGAGGTTTGTGAAAGGTTTGAAAACCGTGATTAGAACTCAGCTAGTATCCCATAAGTTGCAAGATTTTCAGGATGCAGTGGATCGAGCTTACCAGGTGGAGCATGACATTGAGGAACATAAAAGGAAAATGGAATTGTTAGGCGCTGGGAAGCAAGTTAGGCAACCACAACGTGGTGAGAGTAGAGGAAATCAAGGTGGATATTCACAATTTAAAGGGTCTTCTCAAAGACAGTCAGGTAACAGAAATCAAAGTAACACTTCAGGGAGTCAGAGTAGAGGAGTTTGTAATTATTGTCAGAAAGAAGGGCATTCAGAAGAGAGATGTTGGAAGAAGCAGGGCAAGTGTTTGAACTGTGGTCAGTTGGGACATTTTCAGAGGGATTGCCCTAAGTATAGGATGCAAGCATCGGGAAGTGTGGTTGGGTCCTCTCAGGGTCAGAAGAGGGATTCCTCAGGCAAGCCTAAGGTTCAGGGTCGTGTTTTTGCTATTTCTCAGCAGCAGGCTTCGGAGTCCTCTAATGTGATAGGAGGTATTATTTCTGTGTCTAGTTTGAGGGCACGTACACTTATAGACCCTGGCTCATCACATTCTTATGTGTCTTTGCATTTTGCTTCTCGATTGCATATGTCTTCTGAATCTCTGCCTTATGTGTTAGAGGTGTCAACTCCTATAGGGGAGTGTTTGGTGACCAATGAGGTGTTGCATTCTTGTGATGTGCATATATGTGAGCATGTTTTACCTGCTGATTTAGTTATCTTACCATTACAAGATTTTGATGTTATCTTGGGTATGGATTGGTTGGGTAAATATCATGCGTCGGTTGATTGTGCTAATAAAGTGGTCACATTTTCTATCCCAAATGTTCCTAAATTTTCTTTTGAAACTGTTCCCTGGGGTAGTGAGATTCGAATTATTTCTTATATGAAGGCTAGAAAGTTGTTGAATCGTGGTTGTGCGGGGTATTTGGCTAGTATTTTGGATACTACTAAAAAGGTTCCTGATATTGAGGATGTGCCTATTGTTAAAGAATTTTCAGATGTATTTTCTTCTGAGTATGCTATGCCTCCTGACCGGGAAATAGAGTTCTGTATTGACTTACTTCCAGGTACGGCTCCTATATCTGAGGCACCTTACAGAATGGCCCCAGCTGAATTGAAAGAGTTGAAGGTTCAGTTGCAAGAGTTACTTGATCGAGGATTCATTCGTCCTAGTGTATCACCGTGGGGAGCTCCAGTATTGTTTGTTAAAAAGAAAGATGGGTCCTTGAGGCTGTGTATTGACTACAGAAAGCTGAATCAGGTAACTATAAAGAATAAATATCCGCTTCCTCATATTGATGATTTATTTGATCAACTTCAAGGGTCAGTTGTCTTTTCAAAACTTGACTTGAGGAGTGGGTACCATCAGTTGAAAATCCGTTCTGAAGACATTTCTAAAACTGCTTTTTGTAGTAGATATGGCCATTATGAGTTTCTTGTTATGCCTTTCGGGTTGACTAATGCTCCGGCTGTTTTTATGGACATGATGAACAGAGTCTTTAAACCTTATCTTGATACCTTCGTGGTTGTATTTATTGATGATATTCTGGTTTATTCCAAGTCCCGAGAGGAGCATGAACAGCATTTGCGAATGGTTTTATCTATTCTTCGTGAGAAGCAGTTGTTTGCTAAATTCAGTAAATGTGCTTTTTGGCTCAATGAAGTATCTTTTCTTGGGCATGTGATTTCTAATAAAGGTATATCAGTTAATCCATCCAAAGTTGAGGCTATTGTGAATTGGAGGAGGCCAGAATCAGTTACAGAAATTCGAAGCTTCTTGGGGTTAGCTGGGTATTACAGAAGGTTCATTGAGGGGTTTTCTAAGATTGCAACTCCCTTGACTCAGTTGACTCGAAAGAATATTCCTTATGTGTGGGATGAAAAATGTCAAGCTAGTTTTGAAGAGTTGAAGAAGAGATTGACTACAGCTCCTATTCTCGCCCTACCTAATGGTAATGATGATTTGGTAATCTATAGTGATGCTTCTAAAGAAGGCCTCGGGTGTGTATTAATGCAAAATGGAAGGGTTATTGCGTATGCTTCGAGGAAGTTGACTCCTAGTGAGCAGAATTATCCTACCCATGACATGGAGCTTGCAGCTATTGTCTTTGCATTGCACAAGTGGAAACATTATCTTTATGGAGCCAAGTTTGAGATTTTCACAGATCATCAGAGTTTGAAGTATCTTTTCTCCCAGAAAGAGTTGAATAATAGACAACGAAGATGGATGGAGCTGTTGAAGGATTATGATTGTACAATTTCGTATCATCCGGGCAAGGCAAATGTGGTAGCTGATGCTATTAGCCGGAAGTCTTATGTAGCTTCATTGATGGTGCGGGAATGGAAGATGTTGGAGAATGCTCGAGATTGGAGTCCTTATGAATCAAAGCATGGAGCTATTTTTGCGAACATTCGAGTATTTCCAACTTTAGTTCAACAAATAAAGGAAGCTCAGAAGGATGACCCGGAATTGGTAAAGATTATGGATAAAATCAAAGATGGTAAATTTGAGGATTTCTCACTCAGTTCTGAAGGGGTATTAACTTTCAGGGGTCGTTTGTGTGTACCTAATGTTGATGGGATTAAACGCCAAGTTCTTGATGAAGGCCATAAATCAAGGTATACTATTCATCCCGGGAGTACTAAAATGTATCAGAATTTGAAGCAACACTTTTGGTGGAATAATATGAAGAGAGAGATAGCGGATTATGTATCCAAGTGCTTAACATGTCAACAAGTTAAAGCTGAACATCAAAGGCCTGCAGGATTGCTTCAACCATTAGAGATTCCGGAATGGAAGTGGGAACATGTTACTATGGATTTTGTGACAGGGTTACCTCGTACTCGAAGAAGGTTTGATGCGGTTTGGGTGATTGTTGATAGATTGACAAAGTCTTCTCATTTTCTACCTATTGAGATTGGTTATTCTATGGAAAAGCTTGCAACTTTGTACATTAATGAGATCGTGAGGTTACATGGAGTTCCAGTGAGCATTGTATCTGATCGTGACCCTAGATTCACATCTCGGTTTTGGCAAGCGTTTCAGAAGGCTTTGGGTTCAGAGTTGAGATTTAGTACAGCTTTTCACCCTCAAACAGATGGCCAGTCCGAGAGAACTATCCAGATTCTTGAGGATATGTTGAGGGCTTGCTCAGTTGATTTTTTAGATTCGTGGGATATTCATTTGCCTCTCGTAGAGTTTGCTTATAATAACAGTTTTCAGTCCAGTATTGGGATGGCTCCTTATGAAGCCTTGTATGGGAGGAAATGTCAGTCTCCTATCTGTTGGGATGAAGTGGGAGAAGCCAAGATTTGGGGTGTTCAGATGGTTAATGATTCAGTTGAGAAGGTTAAAATTATTCGAGATCGTTTGAGTACTGCCCAGAGTAGACAGAAAAGCTACGCTGATCATCGGAGGCGAGACCTTGAGTTCGAAAAGGGGGACTTTGTATTTTTGAAGGTTTCCCCTAAGGTTGGTATTCGAAGATATGGGAAGAAAGGCAAGCTTGCTCCGAGGTTTATTGGTCCATTTGAGATTCTTGGAAGAGTGGGGGATCGGGCTTATCGTCTTGCATTACCTCCTTCTCTTGATAAGATCCATAATGTGTTTCATGTTTCTATGCTTCGGAAGTATGTGTATGATTCTTCTCATGTTCTATCTGAGGTACCCGAGGATATTGAGCCGAGTATGTCTTATGAGGAACATCCGGTCCAAGTCATTGATTCGAAGGTGCAAGAATTGAGAAACAAAAGTATTCCTCTTGTTCGAGTTGTGTGGAGGAATCACAATGTGGAGGAATCGACTTGGGAACTTCGGGAGGAGATCGAGAGGAAGTACCCTTGGTTGTTTGAGGGCCTCGGTAAGTAACCCTAAAATTCGGGATGAATTTTCTTTAAGGGGGAGTGATTGTAGCGACCCCAAAACCCGTTTATAATTATTTTATAATTTTGGAGATTTTTATTTGACTTATATGTGCATTTTATGTGTTGCATCATATTTTATGATTTGCATATCATATTTGATTATTTGTGTTATTTACTTAGTTAGTAAAAATAATGACTAAATGAGTTAAATGATTAAGTTGAAACTTTAGGGTCCTTGTTGAAATTGTAAGTTTAGTGGCTAAAGTGTGAAAAATAAACTTTGGGTGACCATTTCGTAAAATGGGAAAGATATTTATAGAAACTTTTCCCTTCTCTCTTTCTTTCTCTGTGTGAAACTTTATCAGCAACTCTCTCGTACGTTTCCTTAGGGTTAAGAAAGAAAAGGTAAGTTCAACCCATTTCGATTTAATTCTTTTTATTTACTTACCCGTTTTAAAAACTAATTATATAAAAATGATCAGGGCGTCGAGTAGGTCATTTCTAGCCGAACAAAACTTATTTCAGCGATACTTTTTTCGGAACTAGGTAAGTTACTAATTCCCCTTTAAATGTTAAAATAGTCATATATGATATATATGATACTCCTACTTGTTAATTTTGTGTTTTGGGTAATATTTGCTATACTTGTAATTTTGGGACAAAGGGAGTATATGGAATTGGGTTTTACTGAGTATAGGAATGGGTTAGCAACCAAGTGGTAATCCTATGAAAGTTGTTAATGAAAGTGTCTAAGTTGTGTAGCATATATGTGTTATGCTTGTGAAACAAAAGGAGTAAACTTTGGTTAAGTTTTTAGGCCTGCCGGGTGATGTGGGCGGCCGCCCAAAATTGGGTGTGCGGCCGCGCATCTATCTGAAGGGTTTTCTTCTTGGGGACAGGGCATTTTGGGCGGCCGCACAGCCCTGTTTGGGCGACCGCCCAGTGGTCTGGAAAAGTTTAGAGTTTCCAACTAAGGAGTTTAGAGATCAACCTTAGTCTAGGTTTTGGGTAGTGTCCTAAATTACTTAGATGATTGTTGTGGAATGTTAGTAATGGATTAAATGTCCTTTTTATGGACTTGTTACAAGGAATCTTTGTGTGCATCTTGTGATGTTTTGGCTTAATTCCTTCTTGGATTAAATGCCCCGGGTTGTGTTTAGCAAGTATTCATTACTGTGCTTCTCGTTAAAAGTCCAGCTGGTCTTGTTGTGGAGTCAGCCAATGGAAGAATTATAGTGGTACAGGTAAGTCCACTATAAGGTTTTCCATTGGAGCTTGTGAGTCAGGCGGTGGGAGAATTATAGTGGCACACAAGCCAAGTTCACTATAAGGTGTCCACTGTGCCTTCTAGTTTCCCCAGTCCAGATTGGCCTTGGATGGGATGAATTGCTCCCTTTGGTGAGTATTTGGGTTATGACTTTGTGTCATATTTCCCTCTCTGGTTACTTGGTTCTATTGGTTATGATTTGGTTTTCGGGATCCCAACGGCTTCAGCTATTTATGCTGCTCAGATGGTTTTCTCTGATGGGTTTCTCAGATGGTATTCTCATCAGTTATGGTTATTGGTTAAACCTTGGCTTTGGTATCCACCGGAGTGTGGACAATGTGATATATAACTTGATGTTATGTGTTATATGCTATATGTTTACTTGTTGATATTGTTTCTTTATGATCATCATATCAGCATGTAACGTAGTTGCATTTTAGTAGCTTACTGAGATTTATTCTCACCCTTATTTGTTTACTGTTTTAGATAAAGGCGGGTCCAGGGAATAGGACACTTGGCACGGGAGGACGTTCGTTTGGTAAGAGATGGGACTTGTTTTGTGAAGGTTACATTATATAAATGTAAACCCTTTGGGGTAGAGTACCCGTACTTTCTTATGGTCACATCTATTTTGGTTAATGTGGTGTATGTACATTTGTTTAAAAGTTTGTAAGCCTTCGGGCTAAGTACTTTCGTTGTGAAAGTGTTTGTAAAAGTTTGTTTCAAGTTAAGTGAAGTCTTTGAACTTCAAGTGTGTTTTTGTGCCACTTTCTAAAAGGACATTTCGAAAAATTTTCTAAAAGGTTTCATAACGTCTTCCATTCGTGTCCCGAGCGTGGGGCCAAGTAGGACCACGGGTACGGGGCGCGACATGAAGTCTAGGTAAAGCTATTTCTTTCCCCTTCTCAACTTCATCTCTTTTCTCTTTCTTTTGTATTATCAAAGTGCAATCACCCAAATCATTTTGGGACATGACTCTAATGATCACCTCATTTCATTGAGGTCGGTTAAAGAGTTATCTCCTACATTCCAAACTCTATTTTACAACCCCTTTTTATGATTTAAAGAAGAAGAAGAAGAACATTTATCATTCATGTAGATTTTGATCAAGCAAGACCAACTTTAGTTGGGCGAGATGGGTGTTTCGGTACTTCCCATCTCGTAATCTAACCCCCGAACCTCAAAACAAAGAATCTCTGTTTTCGTAATCAAACTTAGGCTATTATCAATAGGTTTTTCTTATGTTCCTCAAAACATAGGTGGCGACTCATAAAAACAAGTTAGACATCCTAGGATAATTCACCGCTCTAGCCAAGTTGTGGTTTCCCGGGGTATCTACACCTCCGACCATTGAGGCCAGACGCGCCCGCCTTCCGCCGCCTAGGTGGGATGCGCGTGCTTCTAGGAGTGTCAGTGGCTGATTTCTATCCTAGAATCTCTCCCTTGCTCATCTTACATGATTTTGCCCGGGAAAGATTTCTTTGCGACTGATTTTGGCTCCAAAAACTCCCCTTTTACAACTATAAAAACTCCCCAATCCATCATTAAAAAGGAGTCTCAACCTTGAAAACTCTTCTCAAAACAAAAACTCTAGGCAATTTACAAAAGGTATTCTCTCCAAGTATTCAACCTCTTCTTTAAGACTTTTTCAAGAGGTTCTCTTTGAAGGATATTATAGGTAAAATGTGTTAATTTTATTCTTTACTTCTTCTTCTTCTTCTTCTTCTAAATTCTTCTTCTTCTTCAAACAAATGTGCAATCACCCCAAAACCATTTGGGACATGACACCAATGGCCTTTTCATTACATTGAATTGGCCTATGAGTTATCTCCCTACATTCTAAACAATCAAAACCCCTTTTAAAACCCCCTCTTTTATCATTTATTCAAATTGGAAGAACACATCTATCTTTAAAGTGAATTATGAACAAACAAGACCGACTTTGCTCGGGCGAAATGGGTGTTTAAGTACTTCCCATTTTGTAACCTAACCCCCGAACCCCTAATCCTTAGAATCTCTGTTTTCGTAAATCAAACTTAGGCTCATAAACCTTAGGTTTTGTTACGTTCCTCAAAAACGTGGGTGGCGAATCTAAAACACAATTAGACATCCTAGGATAATTCACCGCTCTAGCCAAGCCGTGGTTTCCCCCGAGGTATCTACAGTGGTGACTCCGTTGGGGAGAGCTTGAGGGTTAAACTTGTATTTCTGTTCATAATTCACTTTTCTGGGCATTCTGGAAATTGATATGGGAAGAGCGCGCCTCAGACCTTCATGGTCCAAAGCGCGCATGTCCCACATCAAATTCCAGAACCGCCCGCCTTCCATGTGTTCTTCCTATTCTTCCTACTAGTGAGTAACCCGTCGAATTTTGACGGGAATAATAAGGATAACTAATTAAAAAAAAACTGATGCTAGGCATTTTCATACTGAGAGAGAGAGATAGAGAGAGAGTTAAGACTATAGTTCAGCATTAAAAAATGGGTAACCACTCATTATGATAAAAAGGTGAACTAAAAAAATCATGTTATTCCACACAATTATAAAAGAGCATAAATCTGGTAATTATGTGTATGATAAGTGGCAGATATGTTGGACAACTCTACATTACAGGAAGTAATATAAAGTACTCCCTTTGTCCCATACCAATGGACATTTTTGCCAAACCAACTTGAATTTTGACTAACATTTTATGCTAAATTATTAATCTCCATAAAAATTTAAAAAAAGTTACTAAATTAGTAATAAAAACATTATCAATAACTATTTTCAAATTTTTATGGAGATAAATTATTTAGCATAAAATGTTAGTCAAAGTTCAAGTATGTTTGACCAAAAATGTCCGTTGGTGTGGGACGGAGGGAGTATAAAGATCCAACCCCTCCCCAACCAAAAAAAAAAAGAGAAAAAAAAAAAAACTCTTATAGTATAGTCTGTGTAATGCTACTAAAATTTCAGCAATTGTGATTCATTTATAGAACTTGGGCCATCCAATGTCTACAACACATAATTACATACACACATAACAATTAGTACTCGGATTGAGTTTCTCTCTACTCCATGAATTTGTTTATCCACTACAACCCATAATTGTTAATATTTAATATTAATACATTTCATCTCACTGAAACAGTATAATTGAAGTTCCTTCTAGCCTAATTAAGAAAGAAAGGTATTCAAAACATCAAATTAAAATACTGTGATTGAAGTTCCTTCTAGACTAATTAAGTATAAAGGGTATTCAAAACATCCAATTGACAAACTAAGCGTACATAAATATCCCTGAAATATTAACATTATTGTATGAACATAACCAAACACAACCATTCCCATTTCAAGTAATAATAACTGGGTTATTTTTTAAAAATAAAATTATAGCTAACAAAAAATAAGAATGAAAATAGCATATGTCAGAGATATTGTCTACCATGATACACCAACATAAGTGAATAAAACAAATACAAAACTAATTTTGATCATCAAGATACGGAAAATCTCACCATCTCATCATTTTAAGCCTGATGATAATGATGCAACTTGTACAATAGCACATGTCCCGCAGCATTACCCCATTGCCATGAACCCTCCTCCAAAACTAAAATCCATACACCGGGGATGATGTAAAGCCTTATTCGGTGGAGGCAAATTGAAGAAGACAATAAAAGATGGAATATGAATCAACTTATAAGTCTTTTGAAGGGAGGTGGCTACTCAAAAGTAAAAGAGAATAACGATCAAAGGTAGATCTACTGGGAGCTCTATGTCAACCTGTGTTCAACAAATATAAAACAAATTATATGAGTTCCAACCTCCAAGTGTGAACAAACTAAAACGATGGAGGGAGTAGTATTCAGAGTAGAATTGTAGTATCTTTACATTGTATCTTAACCCATACACATAGATATTATGGTAAAAGGAATAAACAAATCAAAAAAGTGAATTGCAAATTGAATGCGTAAAATAACAAAATGCAAGTTCAATAAGTAATCCAGCACAATACAGACAGATGATGTTTCTGCTGAAGACTACATACCCATGGAAGGTAAGTCGCTGTAAAAGTAAAGAGGCCCAAAAGCTCATACGAATAAATGGATTTTGCTTGCCCCAGACGTAAACCTCCAGACTAAAAAGGCAAAAGAGGGGGAAATTAAGAACTCTATTGGTACATTGACACTCAATTTAACCATGCAATACATGGACCCCCCCCCTAAAAAAATAAGAAAAGAAAAGAAAAAGCCAACGTAACTAACCATCATAAATGTCAGTGAGTTATTGAGGAAAATGATCTTGGCAAATGAGAACCCTTGCTGAATTTAAAGAATGGATTAATAAAAGTTCAGACTTTGATAGCAGAGCATTTTTTAAATTTAACTTAACATTCTTTATTTGAGAAAATAATATATATATATATAGAGAGAGAGAGATATATACGTTATACATCAACACTAATCGATAATCATTTCTAGACAGGAACGGCGAAGGAGAAAGAAAAAGAAAATTGGACCACTGTAGGAATCCTCCGCATCAACATAACCTAAACTCGTATATTCAAGAAGTCCAGGCAGCAATTTGAGCGGCTTTTCACAATTAATTTTCTGTTGGGTTCATCAAAGTATAAGAAAGATTAAATCTTGTCAAGTTATTGAGATCTTATAAGAAATTTAGATTTGTTCAATCAGATCTAAATATCTATCGAACACCCAAAAAGAACCTATTTACACCTTGAAATACACACGCTCACAAAGGCATATACACTGCAAGTAGAGGAGGGAGAGAATTTAATGAACTTATGATGAACACTTTTGGTGGTTGTTAGTTTTTGGGTTTAGAGAAAGCGAATATCAGAGGGAGTATTCTGTAGAAAAGATTATGTCTTTATATGATGAGTTGGTCTCCTGTAAAACGCGTTTTTTCTAGTGGTTAGGAAAAACGTATTTTTCAAAATCATCTGGCGGTCCTCAACACACTCACTGGACCTTCATAACACAGCAACTGGTCATCCTAAACATTGTTACTGCTATCTATTAACACTTCTGTTACTCTAAAAAATAATAATAATAAAAAAAAAACCTTCTGACTATCACTTTCAAAGGTTCTGGCTATCAATCACATATCCAGAAGGCTTTGTATTAATATCTAGAAGGCTTTGTATTGATATCAAGGACCCATCTGGCTATCACTTTCAAAGGTTCTGACTATCATTCTCATATCCAGAAGCCTTTATATTAATATCCAGAACCGTTGAGAAGTTCCGATTATTTACAAAAATGACCCTTCTGGCTATCACTTTCAAAGGTTCTGGCTATCAATATCATATCCAGAAGGTTTTATAATTATATCCAGAACCGTTGAGAAGTTCTGATTATTTACAAAAATGCCACCGCGTTTTTTTAAATACGTTTTTCCTAAGCGTTTGGAAAAACGTGTTTTTCCCAAGATTTTGCGTTATTGATTGTGGCTTTATATATGTGATTAAAGAGCTTTACAATAATAACAATAACAATAACAAATAACAATAACAACAATGTGATTAAAGAGCTTTACAGTACCATTTATTTTGGGACGGAAGGGGTACTATATATTTAAAACTCAAATATGACTTACTGCTTTTGGAATGGATAAGCAACGGGATAGTTAAAGATATTACAATTGACTAATTTATTTTTCATTATAAATTTGAATTGGCTGGTTGATTCATTTTTTGAATTTATTATTGATCTAATTTGAACCTAAATAGTTAAAGATATTACAATTGACTAATTTTTACTAATTAACTTTATCAATAAATTTAAACCCATCTTTTTTTGAAGCTACCAAGCACACGCTGCCATATGGCTTTATGACGTGAAATTCCACGTGGAATTGTTTCTGCTTTAATATATTATTAAATGGATATAGTGTACTCCTTCCGGTAAGAGTTTACAGTATCAATTCAATTCGACTTTGACTGAAAAATTACAAATATGTGATCATCCTTTTTAAGTTTCAAGGAAATTATTGATAATATTTTTGATCAGACAAAAACTTGTTTGAGACCGTCCCACACAAAACTTCATCTTGTAATTAAGCAACAATAACAACTTTTACAATTTCATGAAGATGATTGAATTTTCTTAAATAAACTACGTCAAATATGCCCACAACCTTACATATTCTTAAACACCGTACCCATAGTTTTTGAAGTTCATTGCATAAAAGGCTTCAATAATAGTTATCTGAGTTGCACTCTTCATGATATCTTCATCTCTTCTAACACAATGAGCGCCTCCAAGAAGTCTCTAATCTGCACAATTAAGATGAGTGATATAGACCTAATACTTTGTTCATTTCTTCATTCTTTTTCACTCCTAACTTGCTCTGTCCTTTTACCAAATGAAAGAATCCCTAGTAAAAAAATTCCTTAAAAACAAAAGCAGATGATGAACTGCATAGATGATGAACTGCATAAAGTAACTATGCTCCAAATAGAAAACTCTAAAAGTAAATGAAGCATAAATGCATAATTATGCTTTGAACGTTGTAAAATAAAACTAAAAGTATATATATGCATGGATGCTAAAAGTCATGGAGGTATACTGCCATATTTGAGCTCCATTCGAATATTGAGTTGATTCGATACTAAGTAGGGAGCAATATCAAGATTTAAACATGCTCAAACAACCTAAAGTTAATGAACAAAAATAAATATAAGATCTAAAATAAGACATGCTTCTTGAGAGAATTCATGTATCTTTAGTTTTATACACATCTTCTAAACTGTGCCATGACTCATCCCACACAAGTATATTTGGGTTACGAAAACTTTATTTACTATGATATTTCGTAACCCAAATATATTTGTAGTATTTGTAGACAGCTACAAGAGAGTCCTACTTGCCAAATTTATACTCCATCTGTCCCAGAAAGATAGTCTCATTTTGATTTTTTATTGTCAACAAAAATGAATTTTGACCAACCATTGGTGACAATCTATTCATTCTAGTGAAATTCTAAAATTTGTAATTAATAAATCATTAAGTGATTTATTAATAACAATTTTTATAATTTCATTGTGATTATTAAATTGATACCAATGTTTTGTCAAAGTTTATTTTTGTTCACTATAAAAAGTTAAAATGAGACCATCTTTCTGGGACAGGGGGAGTATAAGAGAAGGGTATACTCATATATTTACATCAGCTCATTCCATGGGATTGAGAATCAATCTAACGAAACTGGATATACACACAATCACTACTGACTGATTTTGTAGATATATACACATCTTCTAAACTGCATAATTTGTGAATAACAAAATATGGAAAGCAAATTAAGATATATTTGGGTCACGAAATATCATACTAAATAAAGATCAATCAAAATCAAATTTAGTCAATGAAACATTAACCAATTAAGAATAGGAATCTGTCAATATCATGTAAAGATCCGTAATTAAAGTTTTCGAAAGATTACAACAAAAAAGTCAAAAACCATTATTATCAATTTATAATTAGATCCCTAATATCCGGTGATATAATACCATTTTTAATTTATCTATCAATAAATTGAAAATAGGAATCAGGTTATTTAATTTTATTAGTGTACAGTTAAAAAATAATTAAGGAAAACATTTAAATTTAAGTATGATAATTTAGATCTTTACATATCAATATGTAATTATGGATACCATGAAATAAGGAGAATTTAGCTCTCTACACAACTCATGCATACATGAGCTTTAAGTCATCCGAATTTTTAGAAGTTAGTTTTTTTTTTTTTTTTGAAATCACAACATTTGAGTTGACAAATGAAATATCACCATGTGGCTTTCCACGTCACATTTCCACGTGGCACGCTGTGAGGCCTGGAAATAATTATGCTTTTTATATTTTATATAGATGCATAATTTGTGAATAACAAAATATGGAAAGAAAATTAAGATATATTTGGGTCACGAAATATCATACTAAATAAAGATCAATAAAAATCAAATTTAGTCAATGAAACATTAACCAATTAAGAATATGAATCTGTCAATATCATGTAAAGATCCGTAATTAAAGTTTTCGAAAGATTACAACAAAAAAGTCAAAAACCATTATTATCAATTTATAATAAGATCCCTAATATCCGGTGATATTATACCATTTTTTATTTATCTATCAATAAATTGAAAATAGGAATCGGGTTATTTAATTTTATTAGTGTACAGTTAAAAAATAATTAAGGAAAACATTTAAATTTAAGTATGATAATTTAGATCTTTACATATCAATATGTAATTATGGATACCATGAAATAAGGAGAATTTAGCTCTCTACACAACTCATGCATACGTGAGCCTTAAGTCATCCGAATTTTTAGAAGTTAGTTATTTTTTTTTTTTGAAATCACAACATTTGAGTTGACAAATGAAATATCGCCATGTGGCTTTCCACTTCACATTTCCACGTGGCGCGCTGTGAGGCCTGGAAATGATTCTGCTTTTATATATTATATAGATTATTTCATGCTAACAAACACTGCAGGGGTTTCATTACATAATCAGGACCAGGGCAATCCCCTGAGTCCATAAGTTTCTGACAATCTGACAGGTCAGTCCAGAAGCGGGCGCCTCCCATGTACAATGCGCCAGGCGCGCGCTTCCCACAACACCAGCCCGAGGCGCGCGCTTCTGTGCTAATTTCCAGGACAAGAATCAGTTTCAGGGACTGAATAAAACAGTGGGGTATGGGTACAGTTGCCTGCATCAGAACAGAATTGGACCTTTGGACTGTCTTAATTTTGTGTTTATTTACCAGTCACACGGGTGATTCGGGAGTTGTAATTTATGTGCTTATGTGTTTTTTATCTTTTCTTTTCAAAAAAAAAGAAATAAAAAATTTTGTCACGTGATAGACCTCACACTACATGCACATTACTCCTATGAATTGCTCACTATCGAGTCGCACAAGTCCATAACCCCAAACCCGTCGAGGCCCATCCTAGAAAGTTTCAAGCTCCACCCGACCTTGACTCTTTCGAAGCGGTCAACCTCAGCCCGTGGCGTAGTTCAAGACTACATGCCGGGGGTGACCTTAAGCCTCTCTTTAGCCGAGCACAAACCACACAATTCTAGTTAGGGTCTAACACTCCGTGACCAAGTCGGTTTTCATGTACCGAGATTTCCCTAAACTAATGTTTTCAAATCATACATGCCACCTTGTTGATACGGATGCAATAAAAATCCGTCCCCAAAAGTGGTTATTTTGGACGAAAATAAAAAATCCGTCCCCGCATGTATGCTTTACTACATTGATTTAGTTTAATCCCGATACATGTAGGATTCACAAACGTGATGGAATCCAATGAGTATATGGGACCGCGAGATGGTCTATATACTAGTGTGACGATTCCATTATCTTCTTAGAAACCCCAAAAGGGACCCCGTCCCTCCGACTTATATAAAAAAAAGAGAGACTTTTTCTTATGTGGTTCGAGTCGTGTGCCCAACTGTGTGTTCTCAACTTCTTCATGGACCGAAAGTGTGAACCAAGACTGACAAGGGCTACTTCTCCAATTATAGGTCCGATTGGTACTCTCCGCGTCTACAAGGACTCATCCAACAGGCTTGTCCGTGAATCGATCACTCCAACAGCTTCTACATCATCAATGGCCGGCGACTCCAGCACCAACAACGCCATGACTCTCGAACAGCTCTATGCCATGGTTCAAGCACTCCAACAACAAGTCTTTACCGTTAAACAAGAGGCTCAAACCAAGGAAAACTTGTGGCAAACTCATGTTGACAGCCAACAAGCGGCCCATTAGGCTGAGGTCGAACAATTGAAAGCCAAGCTTATCAAGCTCTCCAAGAATAAGGGGTGAACGACAATGAGGAATCCGAATGGACCCAAGGTTTGTTTGAAAGCCCATATGTTAGTGCCCGTACCAAAAAAGTGGGGGAGCCAAGCACCGACAACAACAACCATAAAATGGTCGATTCCATCATGTCCTACATTGATCAGAAATTTGACGGCCTCAACATGGGAAAAGGCTCCAACACAAGCCTTTACCAGTCATCCATTCTCATGAGCACGATGGACGCTTTCCCCAATGTTGGTAGTGGTTCCCTAGGCACGTTCAATAAACGTTGTAATTGTTATCATTTATTTCATATCAATAAAGAGATGTTTTGATTATTATTGTTGTTCATGTTTACTTATAATAATCTCCGTCCCTAGTACTTGTTAAGCACTAGTATAAAGGCTAAATGATCATGGGATGATCATGTTAGATTTATGGGTACTTGTTTGGAACAAGGTACTGGACATGACCCGCTGTATGAGATTTATGTCATGGTCTATGTCGTACATATATCTCATATTAGTTATGTCATTTGAATCCTTAGACATGAAGTTATTACAGTCTTCCACTTGATGAACATTATGTTTGACATATTCAAACGCTACCTTTAACCGGGAAGTTATAAAGGGTATGATTGGCATAATCGGATTCACGTAGGGAAGAGTAATAAGCTAAATGGATTTGTCCCTCTTCGGAGAGATGTCAAGCTTGGGCCTCTCGTAGGAATGATGTTGATGAAAATGTCTGGCCGAACTCAAATGAATTGATTAGATCAATGTCATTTGTATTATCAACATATTCGGAATAGAGAAAGTATTGAACAAAACAAGTTGACTTGTTGACCATGACTTGTGTTCAATGACATCGTGGACAAAGGGATTATGACATGTTCTAAAGGAATGCGAACTTGTATCTAGTTATACTATTTGGGTAGGTATGACGGTTTGCTAGAACCTAATCATATCTTATGGTTTCATGTTTGAACCCATTGCCAACTTAGTGTAATCCTAGAGGGTCACACACAATAGAACGAATCTTAAATAAGCACTGTATTGGAATTTGGAAATTTGGGAAATCTGGGGAAAGTGTGCGACCGCACAAAGGGCTTGGGCGGCCGCACAGTTTAGCTCAAAAGTACCAGAAACCTTCCAGATAGATGTGCGACCGCACAAGGGTTTTGGGCGGCCGCACACCCTGTCGGGACTGGTTTCCTAATTTGTTTTGGAAAAGAATTTTGGACGGGTTTAGACACAAGTTTCCTATTTGGAATAGGTCTTACTTGTATATAAATAGCCAAATTCGGGCCAGAACACATCATAGCTTTTGTGCAAGTCTCCAAAGAGTTTGAGAGAGTTTTTATTTTGTTCTAAGACATCTTAGATTGAAGAACAAAATAATACACAAACCAATATAGTTCATATCAATTGTGGAAACGTGTTTCACAATTTGGTCTAGCAACCAAGATCAAGTGTTCTTGATATTCGTTCGTGGTGTGGATACCGCTAGAGGGTGAAACTCATCATCTTCAAGTTCGTGTTCTTGCTTGTTCGTGATCAAAGTTTCAATTTCTCCACCAAGGTCAAAGACCAAATTCAAAGTCATCAAGGGTTAGTTTTCTAGTATTCATATTGTTATATTTGATTTAATCATATGAATGGATCTATGGGCTTTGGGTTTCATAAAATTTTAAATGCTATATTCCGCTGCGCATGTTACTACGAAACCCAACAGTGGTATCAGAGCCCCGTTCATGTTGATTAATTCAATACCTAGATCATGTTGTGTGTATGTAAATTGTTTATGTGCCCTAGCATGATATGAATATTGGATTATATGATGTTTATGTGTTATGTGATTTTATGTGGTTTATTGTTTTACAACTTTAATCGCACGATTCAATCGCAATTAATATTATGATGGATTCTGAATTGTTTGATTATTAATTTTGATTGGATCATGGTTTTAATAATCGGGGAAAAACAATTTTGAGACAAATTTTCGAACTTTAAAATTGCCTTCTGATCCTCCTGTGAGATCGCACAAAATAACGTGGGCGGCCGCACATGTTTGGGCGACCGCACAGTTATTTTTGGGCGGCCGCACAATGCAATCAGAATGCTGATTCTTTTTGCCTTTTGATCAGATTTGGAATTTTCAAAAGGGTCCAACCAAACCAGTAACAGAACCAGGCCAGACCTGCTGATCTGGAATGGGTTTTGGGTAGTTGGTTTGGGTGTGGATCTTGGGGTTTGATTCTCCTATTTGTTTTGATCTTGTGATTCTAAGATTGGCTCAAGGTTTGGATGGCTAATCTATGTTCATCGAGATTGTGTTTCCCAAACTTGATCGCAATCAAAGTTTCAAAGATAAAACGAAGTTAGAATTAGCAAGAGTTCATAATTGCTAAAATTGAGAAACAAAGTTCTTGATTCAATGATTGGAGATTCATGTGGAATTTGGATGCAATTGGCCTACGTTCATCGAGACCATCTATTGCTTAGTTTCGGCCACATGGACTACTTTCTTGGTTTCTTGAATTAGTGCGGAATTGTGGATGCCTTATGGCTTAGTTTCGGCCGCACTTCTTGTTGTCTTGATTTGGAGATAATAACCAAAGTTGAAGTAGTCTCATCCTCATAATTATAGAGATACTAATTACACATAAATATTATGCTTAAATTAATGGAGATTAATTTAGTGGCTAAACTTGATGCGTAACATGTTTATATTATGTGCTCATAAATGTGTTGTATGCTATATGTGATGAACCTTCAAAGAAAGTTTTAAGTCCTTTTGCCATGCCATGATTAAAACACTTGTTTATACATGGGTAATTTTGTGTGGGCTCGCCAAAGCAAGGTGCATTGATATTATTCATGTATGAGCAAGATGAGTGAATAAGAGTTTCGTATGCGTTTAAAATGGTTGGACTTAATTAAGCGTCAAAACAGTTTTGGGCTTAAGGCAAAGATGAGATTTAACATGCTTTTCGAAATTAGATTTCTTAAAGAATCTCATGGAAAAGAACTGAGAGTCATATGAGATATGATTGACAAGAGTTGTCTACCTAATTAATTTGATTTTGAGCGGTGCGCCAAAGCGTACTTAAGATTAAATTAAAGCGGGATCTTAACCCATTTAAATTATACTATACATTGGATGTATAAAGAAGGTTGTATAATTTAGTGGGAGTATTTTCGTTTGAAAAATACATTGTTTATTTCTTTAATGAAAAACCGGTACTTATTAAATTTTGGAAATTTTGCATATTTGTAGACAATGACTGCTAACACTCAATCAATTCCGTTGCGATCGATCCTTGAGAAGGATAAACTCCAAGAGAATGGTACTAACTTTATGGATTGGATCCGTAGCCTAAGAATTGTTCTAAGGCAAGAAGATAAGTTGTACATTCTCGATGGGCCACTTCCTGCTGAACCAGAACCTACTGCCCCTAGGGCAGAAAGAGACAGTTACAAGAAACATCGTAATGATTCTAGAGATGTAAGCTGTCTCATGCTTGCTACCATGTGCTCAAAACTCCAACAAAGTTTGGAACATTTGGAAGCCTATGAGATAGGCGTGGAGTTGAGAGCCATGTTTCAAGAATAAGCTAGGCAAGAGAGGTACAAGACCATTGTTGCATTCACTACTTGCAAAATGAATGAAGGGCAACAAGTGAGTCCTCACATGCTGAAAATGAAAGGTTATGTAGAGCACCTTGAGAAACTTGGCTATCCAATCTGTTAGGATTCATTGTTAGTACACCCACCTGATTTGATTGACCCATTCCACATGTCTTTTATGGACTTTAGGTTTACATGTAATGAAGTTATACTTCAATTTTTAGACAAGTCCATTTCTAGATTTTTAGTAGTTAGGCTGAGTTATGTTTGGTTTATCCATAGCGGCTTAGTGTCCCTCAAGCCGCCATCTTCAAACCGCCAGCATGGTGCCTTAAGTCCTTCATGAAACCGCACATGCATATGGTGGAACCGCCGACCAAGATATTGAAGAAGTTATTGCTGTCATTTACTCCTTGAAGACAAACATTCACTTTACAACCGTAAATGAATGACTTGTGACTTGTCCTTTAAACTTCAAGTCATGTTTTAGTTATTCTTGGAATGTCGGTTTGTCTCGCTTTTTGAAAAGTTATCGTTGTACTTTTCCAACAGCTAAAAGTACAATGTCAGGTAGTGGTCCAACAACTTCCTGCCACAAGGCAAAAGCAAAGGACGACAGTGACAGGTCAACCAATGGGATTGTGACAGCGCATAGAACCGCCAGACAATGACTCACCTCTTTGTCCAATGGTCACTAATGCCTTCACTATAAATAGCCTTCATTTCTCAACAATGAAGGTTGCTGAGCTTCAAAGAGAATATCCCAAGTATCCAAGTTTGCTTTGAAGATTGAAAACCCAGATATTCATATCTTCATCATCTCCTTAGCAAACCCAGAATTCTTCATCAAAGCTTCAAGCCTTCAAACCATCACAACTCAGCCTTGCACAGAAAGTAATCACTTGCTCGCCATCACTTAGATACTTTGAGCTCTTGATTTCTTTCCACACCACACACTCGGAGTATATTTTCTTATAGATTATATACCTCGAAAACACAGGTTGTTATAATAGCATTGTTAGGTTAGATTGTTTATTTAGAGTTTAGATTCTTTTGTAATCTTGTAAAAACTCCTCTAAATCAATACAAGTCTAGTAGCTATTAGAAAATCCTAGGCTAGCCACCTAGGTAGAGGACGTAGTTATTTCAAGAACGAACCTCTTCAAATTGTGTGTCTTTGATCTTTAATTTCTGTCTTGTCATTTACATTTCAGTTTATGAGCTTTATTTACTCTTATGTGAAATGACTTGATAAATGATTTGCATACTTCTGTGATAATTCAGTTGTGCCTTGTCAGTTGCATCATTCCATTTTCAACCACTTAAACCGCCCTACTCTTTATAATTTAGTTTGGCTAAAACCGCAAAACTCCGCTGTGCATTTTATCTGAGCGGTTCTAGTGCTTTAAACCGCAATAGACCAAACTGATAAGTACTTGGTTGATTTTCAAGGGTATTTTTGAAAAGTTTTTTAAACCGCTATTCACCCCCCCTCTAGCGGTTCTATACCCTTGTTGCCCTTTGGGACCAACAAGTGGTATCAGAGCATATCCACCAAAAATTATTTTACAAGCTTAACCGCTTGGGTGCTGATCCAATGGCAAACATAAACTCCCATATGATGCAGACATCCAACTCTAATCACTTACCTATTCTTAATAAAGATAGTTTCATCTTCTGGAAAGATAGGATGAAGCAGCACATGATATCTGAGGATCGCAGATTATGGACTGCAATTGTTAATGGACCCTATGTCCCGATGAAGGCTAACCCTGATGCAGATACTGCTGGATAAACCGCGGAAATCAAGAAGCCGGAAGCTGAATGGACCGAAACTGATCAACGGAATGTGGACTTTGATGGTAGAGCTATGTCCATGCTTGTATCAGCTATTGATCTAAGAACTCACTCAAAGGTTCTAGATTGCAATACCGCAAAGGAAACATGGGATGGCATCATTGACTTTCTGGAAAGAGATGCCGACACCAAGAAGAACCACCTCTACCAACAGAGAAGGCTCTTTGATTACTTTGTCAAAGACCCAAAGGAATCTCTTCGCCAATGCTATGAGAGGTTCGTGGAAATTGTCAATGTATGTTTTTCTCTAGGGCACAAGTATTCCAATACTGACCTGAACATGAGATTCATGCAATCTCTTGGTAGCAAATGGCTGATCTAAACTACCAACATTGAAGACAACAAAGATCTGGAAGCTCTTGATCTTCGTCATCTTTATGCCATGCTAAGGGTATTTGAATTCAAGCTTGAGGAAGCTCATGAAACCGAAAATAGATTCAAGTCTCTTTCTCTTGCCGCTTTCAACAATGCCACATCTCCAGTTTACAATCCAGATCACCATCAAACCGCATCTAATACCCATTTACAAACCGCTTCTTTTGATCCAAATATTCCAAGATATATTCCTCAAACCGCACCTCCAGAGTATCACCAACCGCCTCATCAACCTTACCCTCAACATCATCAACCCTATTCTCAAACTCAGCAATCTCATCAATACTACACTCCATCTCAATATTCCCAAAGTGTAGCATCCAGTTCTACTCAAGTTGACTTTGATGACATGGATGATGACGAGTTTGCTCTCTATGTGAAAAACTACACCAAGTTAAAAAAGAACAGAGCTCAATTTCAGTCAGGCGGCCCTGCAAAGTTTGTCCCTCCAACCAGATTCAACAAAGCAGCTGATGCTAAGAAAAGGGATGATCTTGTTTGTTACAACTGCAGACAACCAGGTCATTTTGCCTCCAGTTGTCCCAAACCGCGCTATGAAGCCGCTCCTGCCAAGAAACCGTTCAACAAGAAGTTTTTCAAGAGAAGAGGAATGGTTGCTGAACAAGGAGAACAACCATTAACATGGATGGGTTCTGATACAGATGATAGTGATAAAGATGAAGGAGTTGCAAATCTTTGCCTAATGGAATTTGAAGAAAAGTTGAAATTGACGAAAGCCTTCCACTGCCACTCCAAAAAATGAAGTCAGTTTCACCAAGAACTCCTGAAGCTAAACAAGGCAAAACTCCTACTTCACCAAACTACTCTCCTGAGGATCAAACCGAACAAAGCCATGATGACCAGGTACTTAAACGTGCTAATGTTATTTGTCAACAACACACTGTGCTTAAAAAGGCATATAAATTAATGGCTGCGGAACTTGAATATTCCCAAAAAGAGTTCAAGTCCCATAAGGAGGAGATTGAAAAACTCAAGCTCCAAATTGTTGGGATAGCTTCTATTGTGGAAGAAAACCGCTACCTTAAGGACAGAACCGAGGTACTTCTCACCCGAATCCATGATCTTACTACACAAAAGGATGAACTTCAAAAAGTGACCGATGTGTGGACTAAATCTGGTGTCACCATGGAACAAATCGTTAATTCACAAATTCTCTCTAAGGAGAAAGGTGGATTGACATTTAAAACTGATGATGGGTGTAAGTGTCCTTGCCTCTGTATTGATGGTGGTGTGAACCCAACTGAACAAACCAAAGATATCCCTAAGGTTAATCATGCTGGTAAAAAGGGCTCAAAACAAGAAATTAAAAGGCAAAATTATTTCTTTGAGTATCCTAAAAACCAGACTGGGAGAGATTCAAAGTGGAAAGAGAAATCCACAGCGGCTGAGGCAACCAAAGAAGTATTGAGTGATGAAACCGCTCCTAGTCGGTTTAAGGAATATCCTGTTATATTTCCTAAAGCCGCACCTAAGAGGAAGGTTGAGCTCAAGAAGGTTAACTTTGTTAAAGCCGAAACCGCTGAACCAGTAAAACATGAGAATCCGAAGGTCAGTAAAGGGTTTGTAAAACCGCAACCACAACCTGGCTTAATTCATTGTTCTATTTGTGCCGATTTTGGTCATAGTGCTGGTCATTGTCTTTTAAGATTCACACCCAATGCCAAGGGACGTAAGAATCCTAAGGTCAAACAGGTGTGGGTCCCAAAAAGCTGCTAACCCTAGGACCCAAGGAATAAGGGGGACCAAAACCTTTCATGTTTATTTTTCAGATTTCATATTTTATGGCTGGAACCGCTAAGAAGAAGAAGGATCTCTGGTATTTGGATAGTGGATGCTCACGACACATGACTGAGATTCCGAACTACTCTGTAGTTTCATCCAAATGAAAGGTCCCCCAGTAGTGTTTGGTAACAATAAGAAAGGAGAAACAGTAGGATATGGAGCAATGAAACGAGGAAAGGTGACTATTGAAAATGTGTCACTAGTAGAAGGACTCAAGCACAACCTTCTCTCCATATCTCAGTTTTGTGACAAAGGAATGAACTGCATCTTCTCCTCAACTAGCTGTTATATCAAAGATGCTTCCTCTGGAGTCACTCTACTGACTGGCAACAGAACAGGTGACGTTTATATGATTGATTTAAGCAATATTGTTTCTATTGCTGACCTCTGTTTTGTAGCCAAAAATATAAGTGAAAGCAGCTGGTTATGGCATAAGCGGCTCAGCCACTTGAACTTCAAGTATCTAGCAAAACTGCACAGGGATGGTCTAGTAAAAGGACTACCCAAAGTGGCTGACCATCATGACGAAAAGTGTAAAGCATGCCAGCTTGGAAAGCAGCCCAAACAGTCATTTTCTAGTAAAACCGCACCTTCAACGAACCGCTTTTTGCAACTGCTGCACATGGATTTATTTGGACCTGTCCCAACCGCCAGTATAGGAGGAAACCACTATACACTTGTGGTGGTTGTCACGCCCCAGAAAATACTAAAATCCATAACCAAAAAATTTACATAATGTACATCTCCAAAATACAAAATACCAAACCGGGTGCGTGAATTCAACTATGAAACCAATACCATCAAACAACACCTCAACGAGATTATAACTCGGAGACTAGAAACAAACGCGGAAGCAAGAACAACTATTAACAAAAATACCCAAAGTACAACCGTATATACAAAACACTGAACGACTACGAACCCACAATAATATGCATAAAGGCTCCGAAGAGCAACTATCCCAAATGCGATCAACCTGCTCAGAAGATTCCCGCTACAACGGACCTCACAACGCTACCACTTGCTTTCCTGGGGGGGGGGGGTTAAGGAAAAACAGAGATAAAAGAAATGGGGTGAGATAAAATCTCAGTAAGTTACTAATGCAGCTACATGGCATAATATTCATGCAAATCAACAATATAACTGAACAAGTAAATCACATAACAACAAATGAGAAAGCTCCCTATCGCCAACTGTCCCATACCAGTTGGAAATAACGACTAACTCATCATGCAGCACATAAGACTGAAATAAACACGTTACAAAGGAAACTGAGCCAAGGTTTCACCAAACCAATAGAACAATCGCTGCGCAGCTTCAACTAATCAACTAATCAAACCATCTTCATAGTAGTATAATAGCTGAAGAGAAGACCCCGGTCAGAACCGACCAATCAATCAATCAATCAATCTTCGTAGCAGCATAAACAGCTGAAGATCACATCCCCGGTACCGGAACAATAACCAAGTAACATGTCACAAAGGACGGGAGATATGTCACAAAGTCATACTCCAAAAAGTTAGCTAGACTACTTCACAATGGAAGCTAGCTCATCTCATTCCAAGGCCAATCTGGAAGAGGAAAATATGGGCAAAACAATGGTCAACATTATAATGGACTTGGCTCGTGCCATTATAATCTTTCCCATCGCCCGACACAACCACAAATACCAGCTGGACTTCCAAATAAAGGCTAAGTAATAAAATACTAGCACAATAAACAACCACTGATTCCAAAGTAGGGAACCATACCAATTAATCACCATAAAGATGCAAACGATTACTCATGAAGAGTTCAACAACAACGAACACAAGAAGTTTCTCATAAAAGAGTCCAACACGATAAACGAGATTGCTCACAGAGAGAGCCCAACAACATTGACCATTAAAACATGATGATTCCAAGATAAGGCACGTACCAAATACATCCTTAATATGATACCCACAAGTTAATCATAAAGAGCACAACCCAAACGGTCCCTTACAAATAGCACAATGACTATTACCAAAATGACCCTAAACATTTACTCGCAAAGATATACTAGGACTATGAACTCAACCATCCCATCACACCTGGAATTCCAAATAAGAAATCCGAATGAATACATCTTAAGGTTAATCAAACCGTAGGTACCCAATTGCCAATTCACGTTTTACCTCCGTTCATAACGAACCAATTCTAAACACCCCAAACGAATCCAAAAAGTTACACTTATTAGAACATGATCACGACCGGACTAAACATTACACTTTGGTGTTCAATAACAACCCTCTAGGTACTATAGGACATCGCCTAAAACCTAGACCAAGTCTTACTCGAAAATCAATTCGATTGGAACAATCGCGAACACATCATAAGATGCCCAAACATTCCCAAACAATACTTGATCAAATTACATAACACCATTGTTCACAAAGGAACCAATTTCAATTACTAAAGTGTTCCACGGTGCCCAACTAAGTCAACTAGAATAATACTACGGAACTTAGACCGAGACTACACCTTGATCTTAAACCTCAATGAAAAGACAACCATTCTTATCTGGAACCATGCATCCAATAGAACCATTTCATAGTACTCGAAAAGAGCTTCGAAACTATAGTTTACACGCCTAAAACGGAGTCCGGATGAGAAAGTTATGGCCTCCGGAAGATTGAACGTAAAACGGACAATTACGAAAGAGGAGGGTGCGCGCGCCCTCCCAAAAAGGGTGCATGCGCCCCCTTTGATCAGAATGCTGGTTTTTGAGTGCACAAGAGGGTGCGCACGCCCTCCCTAAAAGGGAGCGCGCGCCCCTTGCCCGATTCAGCTTTTTGGCCTTCCTGGTAGCCTAAATCTTCATTTTTCCATCATATACTAACATAACCTCTATTCCAACTTCAAAAACACAACTAAAACCCTTACTTTGCCTCTATAAACACTTCTAAAAACTAACTCTACTAAGAGTTCCAAACACAACAAAACCCAGAACAACCTTTGACTTCAAAACCAAGTCCAAATACCAAAGTTGCAAATAATCCAAATCAAACCAAAACCAACCCATAATCTAACACTCCTAATAAGTATACTAAGGTACTAGAACAACTTATAAGTCTAAAATAACTCATCTAGCAACATTTAAACAACCCAAACCAAAGGATGATTCAAATACCCAAATTTCACAAAAATATGAATAAATTGCAAATAGGTTCCAAATCCACCAAAGAAACCATATATAATAACTAGAGCATCAATGGAGTTAAAGATGAACAATTTTAGTATAAATGGGGGAAAGTAACTTACCCGGATTTTATCAAAGTTGACGGAACTCGAAATTTCTTTGCTCCCTACGATCCTATCGACGATCTAAACATTTTTCGTATTAAGAGAAATGAGAAATAATGAGGGGAAGATAGCTAGAATGTAGAGAGAAGGAAGAGAGAAATTTTACCTTTTCAACCAAGGAGAGAGAGAGATAATGTTGGGAATGATGGTGAGGGGAAAGAGTGAGGGAGAGGTGAGGGAGAAGGGAGGGAGTGGTTGAAGAATAATTTTCAAAATGTTACACTTAGGTCCCCTCCCCTACTACTTACCCAATACAAATAACTCCCCACTAACAATTAAGACCCAACTCTCTACACTAGCACAATTAACCAATTAAAATGCTAGGCATAAAATATTATGACACACAAAATGCACACATAATTATTTAAATAAATAAATAATTTAAATAAATAAATAAGCAATAAATAAATAATTAAATATTTATTACTAAGAAAATAGAGGCGGGTTTTCGGGTCGTTACAATCTACCCTCCTTAAAAAGAATTCGCCCGCGAATTCACCTATCAAAATCATAACACGCAGTCATAACGAGGCTACAAAATATCGATTCTCATATAGCACTCATAACCCCAATCAAGTACCTATTAGATAATTCAAACATAGTCTCCACGACTCATTAACCCAACATATTTTACACATACATATCTCGAGTATACTCGTATTAAACATTCTAAAGTCAACTTCCTCTTTCATCCGGAATTTCAGATTCCCACGACTATCACTTGATCATCGATCCTGAAACATAACTGATTTGATCCCGGTTAGCATTATGTCCTCAATCAACCCTTAAGTCACCAATATTCATATGTTTTACTTTTCCGGTTCCTCCGTATGTATTGACGATCTAGACATCATCCCATAATCATGCTACTACCTGAACAAATAAGAGAAGGAATAGAGCTAACAATTACTGTCACCCAATGACTCAATGATATACACAAAATTTACTGTTATTAACTATCCGATCGAATGGGATTTCACTACCACACTCACTTTCCTTATGAGATAAAACATAATACAGCCAAAATCTTGAATTTCTCAAACTACTTACATTACCTCATACTTAGTTTTCTAAGGAATTATATCCATTAACTCTTGGTAGTCTGCTATCATAACGTTTCAACTTGGTCCCAAAATAGAATAAAATATATAGTCCGCTGAGGCAATATCAATAAAATCACCATCAATTCCAAGTAATTGATAGTTCTATTTATTAGGCGTTAACCCTCGAAACATATACAAATACTTTATCACTCAAAATCGTTACATACCTCCATCTCCCTTTGGAAACATCATTATCGATAACGGGTTGATCACTTTTCACAAAAATGGAAAACCTGACTTATCTCCAAGAAAACATAACACTGGTTATACCTTGCAAGATAACAGTGATACTAGCTAAATCCACAAAATAATATAAATACTGAAATTATCATCAATCTTTATATTAATAATCGAAAGCTGATTTCACACTTATCGGTTCTTACTAAAGCCAAGAAATCCCAAAATACGTGTTTCTCATTTTACATATTTGTCTACACTTGCAGAGATCAATTAAAACCTGAAGAACCCCATTACAAAACAATAAATCCTCTAACTCATGCAAAAACTTGTGAACCCTTTCTTCTTCCAAGAAATTTTAAATAAAATCCCAAATGGGTATTAATTCTCAGCCTACAACTTGGTGTGTATCAATATAACATTAAGTCATTCACTCCCAAAATCAAATTATGATTTAAAAATAATAATCTTTGATAACACTATGCCATTTATCCATCTAAATGATATAACCAAGAATTCATAATAAACAAACCCAATAATAGAATTTTCCTTCGCTATTTCCTCATATTCGACCTTTGACTAACAATAGCCACTTATCAATCAAACTCTGATTAAACCACTGATCCACTTCAGGAATTTACTAATTCACCAATATAAGATAACAAGTACTAATTTATCATAATGGCCTATTTGAACTCTCCGAAAATATCCAGAAATACTCACCACCAATCAGTGGCAACCCAAAGATACGAGACACATAGAAAGCTAAACCACACCACTTATCACATCAATAACCCGAATAGGTGACACAACTAAATCAACTTATAGCTTATAGAGTGCTATCGCTCATAATTCTCCCGGGTTTCTTATGTATACCAGTAACAATCCCGAAGTCTCATATCCAAGAATATTCCTCAACATAATTCACGGAATGAGGACCAACATGCGTACATCGCACGAAACATTATACACTCTACAAAATATAAACTCCTAAGTCCTCAAAGACTCGCACTCTCTATTCTCAAACCAACTAACCACAATGGAAACAATACTATTAACACCAGTCCTATGCCTCATATACCACAAGAGAAGGGACAATCGACGTCAAAATCACCTCCATAACTCAATCAACTAAGGCCATAGACTCTATCCAAACTGATAGTTAACCTGAAATCCGAAATTTCAAATCAAACAATTCCCATATATACAAAAGAATATATATCAAAAATCCTTGAAACAAGGTACAAAATATCATTGATCACACCAATTTCTCAATAACTTAATCGTCTCACTTCTTCGATCTTAAACCTTACTAATAAAGGCAACTAGTTGACCTCAGATAAAACTTAGTTTCTCTAAACCGCTCACCATCGCACATTCCAGTATTGAAACTTATTCAAAATCAGAGTTCTTATTCCCTTTTAAGATCTAAAGCCATCGCTCTGATACCAACTGTCACGCCCCAGAAAATACTAAAATCCATAACCAAAAAATTTACATAATATACATCTCCAAAATACAAAATACCAAACCGGGTGCGTGAATTCAACTATGAAACCAATACCATCAAACAACACCTCAACGAGATTATAACTCGGAGACTAGAAACAAACGCGGAAGCAAGAACAACTATTAACAAAAATACCCAAAGTACAACCGTATATACAAAACACTGAACGACTACGAACCCACAATAATATGCATAAAGGCTCCGAAGAGCAACTATCCCAAATGCGATCAACCTGCTCAGAAGATTCCCGCTACAACGGACCTCACAACGCTACCACTTGCTTTCCTGGGGGGGGGGGGGTTAAGGAAAAACAGAGATAAAAGAAACGGGGTGAGATAAAATCTCAGTAAGTTACTAATGCAGCTACATGGCATAATATTCATGCAAATCAACAATATAACTGAACAAGTAAATCACATAACAACAAATGAGAAAGCTCCCTATCGCCAACTGTCCCATAACAGTTGGAAATAACGACTAACTCATCATGCAGCACATAAGACTGAAATAAACACGTTACAAATGATACTGAGCCAAGGTTTCACCAAACCAATAGAACAATCGCTGCGCAGCTTCAACCAATCAACTAATCAAACCATCTTCATAGTAGTATAATAGCCGAAGAGAAGACCCCGGTCAGAACCGACCAATCAATCAATCAATCAATCTTCGTAGCAGCATAAACAGCTGAAGATCACATCCCCGGTACCAGAACAATAACCAAGTAACATGTCATAAAGGACGGGAGATATGCCACAAAGTCATACTCCAAAAAGTTAGCTAGACTACTTCACAATGGAAGCTAGCTCATCTTATTCCAAGGCCAATCTGGAAGAGGAAAATATGGGCAAAACAATGGTCAACATTATAATGGACTTGGCTCGTGCCATTATAATCTTTCCCATCGCCCGACACAACCACAAATACCAGCTGGACTTCCAAATAAAGGCTAAGTAATAAAATACTAGCACAATAAAAAACCACTGATTCCAAAGTAGGAAACCATACCAATTAATCACCATAAAGATGCAAACGATTACTCATGAAGAGTTCAACAACAACGAACACAAGAAGTTTCTCATAAAAGAGTCCAACACGATAAACGAGATTGCTCACAGAGAGTGCCCAACAATATTGACTATTAAAACATGATGATTCCAAGATAAGGCACGTACCAAATACATCCTAAATATGATACCCACAAGTTAATCATAAAGAGCACAACCCAAACGGTCGCTTACAAATAGCACAATGACTATTACCAAAATGACCCTAAACATTTACTCGCAAAGATATACTAGGACTATGAACTCAACCATCCCATCACACCTGGAATTCCAAATAAGAAATTCGAATGAATACATCTTAAGGTTAATCAAATCGTAGGTACCCAATTGCCAATTCACGCTTTACCTCCGTTCATAACGAACCAATTCTAAACACCCCAAACGAATCCAAAAAGTTACACTTATTAGAACATGATCATGACCGGAATAAACCTTACACTTTGGTGTTCAATAACAACCCTCTAGGTACTATAGGACATCGCCTAAAACCTAGACCAAGTCTTACTCGAAAATCAATTCGATTGGAACAATCGCGAACACATCATAAGATGCCCAAACATTCCCAAACAATACTTGATCAAATTACATAACACCATTGTTCACAAAGGAACCAATTTCAATTACTAAAGTGTTCCACGGTGCCCAACTAAGTCAACTAGAATAGTACTACAGAACCTAGACCGAGACTACACCTTGATCTTAAACCTCAACGAAAAGACAACCATTCTTATCTGGAACCATTCGTCCAATAGAACCATTTTATATTACTCTAAAAGAGCTTCGAAACGATAGTTTACACGCCTAAAACGGAGTCCGGATGAGAAAGTTATGGCCTCCGGAAGATTGAACGTAAAACGGACAATTACGAAAGAGGAGGGTGCGCGCGCCCTCCCAAAAATGGTGCGCGCCCCCCCTTTGATCAGAATGCTGGTTTTTGAGTGCACAAGAGGGTGTGCACGCCCTCCCTAAAAGGGAGCGCGCGCCCCCTTGCACGATTCAGCTTTTTGGCCTTCCTGGTAGCCTAAATCTTCATTTTTCCATCATATACTAACATAACCTCTATTCCAACTTCAAAAACACAACTAAAACCCTTACTTTGCCTCTATAAACATTTCTAAAAACTAACTCTACTAAGAGTTCCAAACACAACAAAACCCAGAACAACCTTTGACTTCAAAACCAAGTCCAAATACCAAAGTTGCAAATAATCCAAATCAAAGCAAAACCAACCCATAATCTAACACTCCTAATAAGTATACTAAGGTACTAGAACAACTTATAAGTCTAAAATAACTCATCTAGCAACATTTAAACAACCCAAACCAAAGGATGATTCAAATACCCAAATTTCACAAAAATATGAATAAATTGCAAATAGGTTCCAAATCCACCAAAGAAGCCATATATAACAACTAGAGCATCAATGGAGTTAAAGATGAACAATTTTAGTATAAATGGGGGAAAGTAACTTACCCGAATTTTATCAAAGTTGACGGAACTCGAAATTTCTTTACTCCCTACGATCCTATCGACGATCTAAACATTTTTTCGTATTAAGAGAAATGAGAAATAATGAGGGGAAGATAGCTAGAATGTAGAGAGAAAGAAGAGAGAAATTTTACCTTTTCAACCATGGAGAGAGAGAGAGAATTCTGGGAATGATGGTGAGGGGAAAGAGTGAGGGAGAGGTGAGGGAGAAGGGAGGGAGTGGTTGAAGAATTATTTTCAAAATGTTACACTTAGGGCCCCTCCCCTACTACTTACCCAATACAAATAACTCCCCACTAACAATTAAGACCCAACTCTCTACACTAGCACAATTAACCAATTAAAATGCTAGGCATAAAATATTATGACACACAAAATGCACACATAATTATTTAAATAAATAAATAATTTAAATAATTTAAATAGTTTAAATAAATAAATAAGCAATATATAAATAATTAAATATTTATTACTAAGAAAATAGAGGCGGGTTTTCGGGTCGTTACAGTGGTTGATGATTATTCAAGATATACATGGGTGGAAATGATGGCCTCTAAAGATGATACCTATGGCATCGTAACCGCTCTCTTTAGACAGCTCCAAACTCAGAAATTGGATGACATTGTTGCCGTGCGTTCAGATAATGGAGCCGAATTTACAAACAATGGTGTTGCCCAATATTGTGATGATCATGGAATTAATCATAATTTCTCTGCCGCTGGAGTTCCACAACAGAATGGAGTAGTGGAAAGAAAGAACAGAACTTTGATTTAAGCAAGAAAGACTATGATTGCAGAAGCCAAGCTTCCCAAGTACTTCTGGGCCGAAGCTGTCAATACCGCATGTTTCACCCAGAACCGCTCCCTCATCATCAAAGTTCAAAACAAGACTCCTTATGAATTGTGGACTGGCAGATCACCCAACATTTCCTTCTTCAAGATATTTGGATGCAAGTGATACATCTTGTACAATGGCAAAGAGCATCGAGGTAAATTTGATGCTAAGGCCGATGAAGGTATTTTTGTTGGTTATTCTAAACACTCCAAAGCTTTTCGTTGTTTCAATAAGACATCTTTAAAAATTGTAGAGTCAGTCCATGTTACATTTGATGAACATGCTCTCCTTGAGCCACATATGGCTCCAAATGTTGCTAATGATTATCTACAAACTGGATAAGCCCATGACATTTGGGGCTTAGCAATCTCTCAAAGCTTGGTATCAATGATCTTCTCTTGGGGCTTGCCCACGTCGACAACAAAAGACAGTTTATTTGAATGGGCTAAGAGTTGATTCATCTTGGGGGTTCATAAGCCACTCAAAGTTCAGCATTCGAGGGGCTTTACAGTCAGCAACCCCTTGGCATCTCGGCATCAATAGTCCTTTTGAAGCCCCATAAACGACAAATCTCTTGGGGCTAGACATCAATTTCGTTGGACACCACGGCAATAACGACATAATTCAAGCGAGGCAATCCGGACTTCGATCGAACATGACTTGATCTTGGGTTGGCTTTACAAACACACAATGGTTAAAATGGTTCACCCACGAACTAAAAAAAAAAAAAAAAAAAATCTTTTTCTCACATGTGTGCATAGTCTTTCCCTTCTAATCTAAAAAAAAAAAAAAGATTTTCTTTTTCTTTTACTCCTTCTATGTGCAAAAGTATGTGCTCTACTTTGCTTTGCTCCTAGCTTCTCCTCCAGCATTCTCCATCATCCTTGAACTACGCTGGTCTGATTCCTTTCAAGGGATACGTAGGCAGCCTTTTGGCACGACCAACCCATCATCCGGAATACTGTCAAAAACTCCATCAAAGGCAAGAACAATTCATCATCACCAACATCACCATTCTCCATCCAAGGCATGGACATTCTTCATCAAAAGCATCAAGGCATCCACCACCACAACACTAATCCATCCAACGGCAATGGTAAGTGAAGGTATGAATACGTCCGAGGCTTTCCTCAAATCACACCGCACACAAAATCACTTTCTCCATTCTTACAAAAATTCTATCTCATGCAAAACTGCCTTCAAATCACATCACACCACAAGCACAATTTCTCTCATGACTGCCATTTCACATCTCATACATGTCACAAGAACATATACCTGCAAAGCACACACTTAACAGGTACCACCACGAAGCCAACAGCATCCGCTACTCAAGGCACTTCATCACCAGCAAAAAATGGTCCACAGTCAACCATGCCCGCATCCCCACAATAAAGTCAACAGCAACTGCAGCTCTAGACAGCAATTTGGTCCACGGTGATCCCACAATTAGCAAACAGATCCCGCCATCAGCAAACGGATCCCGCTTCAGCAAACGGATCCCGCTTCAGCAAACGGATCCCGCCTTCAGCAAACGGATCTCGCATTAGCAAACGGATCCCGCGTCAGCAAACGGATCCCGCACCAGCAAACGGATCCCGCGTCAGTAAACGGATCCCGCATTCAGCAAATGGATCCCGCAGCAGCAAACGGATCCCGCGTCAGTAAACGGATCCCGCATTCAGCAAACGGATCCCGCAGCAGCAAACGGACCCCGCATCAGCAAACGGATCCCGCACCAACAAACGGATCCCACACCAGCAAACGGATCCCGCCATCAGCAAACGGATCCTGCATCAGCAAACGGATCCCGCATCAGCAAACGGATCCCGCATCAGCAAACGGATCCCACTTTAGCAAACGGATCCCGCATTCAGCAAACGGAGCCCGCTTCAGCAAAACGGATCCCGCCATATCCTTTCTATATCAATAAAGCCGCTCATACAGGGAGCGCATCCCTATCCTTCACAAATTTCAAATTCATGTTTTATCGAGTCTTTGTTTTCTCTTGTCGATGTCCTCGGCGGTTGTCTTTCTTTCGTCGACGCGTTTTGCTTTGCAATCCACGTCGCCGAGGGGCTCTGTAGACACCCCGCTTTGGACCTCTCACCCCGATTGCATACATAGTATTTTTATTTAACTTGTTTTTGTTAATTTCTGTTACTTCGGTTAAGTTCCTAACTGATTCCGTCAGTTTTGGACTAAACTGCATAACAGAGTTAACTTCTAGTCCATTCTGTCAAAATCGCCATTTCAAAGTCGCGCTCCTCCGCCCTTTGGGTCCAGAAGCGCGCGCCTCCCACCGACTATACGGGATGCGCGCGCGTCTGGGTGTGTCAGTTACTGATTTCTGTCCAAGAATCTCTCCCTTACTCATTTTATATGATTTTGCCCGGGAAACTGATCTTTGTGACTACGTTTTGGCACCAAAAACATCCCCTTTCAACTATAAAAACCCCTCCAATCCACCATTAGAAGGGGCCTTTTTTCTCATCTCTTTTTGATCTCTCTTTTACCTACCTTGGACCCCAACTTTGATTCACAAACTACATTATACACAAATTCTCCCAACAACAGTTCTTAGTAACAAGACTCTATACAAATTATTCTACAACAATTTCTCTACAACAACACCATTTTCAAGTCTAAGTTTGAAGTCCTCTTTCTTAAGGTACTTTATTCTTCTTCTCCTATTTTACATGTCTTTCTAATGTATGCAATCCCCATCAATTGGGACATGACCAAATGACCACTTTACTATATTAAAGTTGGTTAATGTTATCTCCCTACATTTCAATCTCTACTTTAATTTCCTATTCATTTCTTAATGTAATTGTTTAGTATAATTGTTACATGTAATCTTTAGCATAAATTAATAAATAAAACAATTCTCTTTTATTTCTCTTTTATTTTCCCCTTTCTTTTCACTTTAATTGTTAGCACTTTTTATTGAAGGACATTTAACATTAGAACACCAAAAGTAGCAAGACCCGCGTAAGCGGGGCGGAGTGGGTGTTTAAGTACTTCCCACTCTGTCACCTAACCCCCGAACCCCTCATCTCAAGAATCTTTGGTTTCGTAATCAATAAAAAAAGCTATTTTCTTAGGTTTTCTCGTGTTCCTCTAAAACGTGGGTGGCGACTCTTAAAATCAATTAGCTATTAGAAAACAATCTAAATCCTTTTATATTTAATATAGCTATTAGATTAATTTGTTTAATAATTTTGATTTTTTTAATAAATTTATTTTATATATGATAATTACTTATTTTATTATATACTTGATTATTTAGAAAAAATATTTATTTCATTTTTAAACCTTTTGAGTTTCAAAAATTTCACTAAAGCCCTTACTAACTAATATCATTACAAACCCATCCATTTAGTCGATCACGTGCTCGGCACATGACACTTAACTGACCTTTATAACGATTTCCGTCAAAAAGCCCTTAACTGGCGAAAAATTTAGATATTGAGCCCTGATCTAGCGGAAAAAAAACCCAGGACCCTTTTAGACGGCCCCCCTGGAGTTCAGGCCCTAAATTGTCATTAACCCATCTAGGATTGGTCTTGCTTAGGTGTTTTTAATCAAATAAAAAATAAGTAATTAAAACAAGTAAAGCCAATATTTAATTTCTTAATTATTAGAATGTCGGATCATGTGCTTCGAGACCATCTCCATGGATTGGAGAGGCTCTAGGCTGATCCTTTTGATGGGATTACACTACTCTAAAACAAAGAAGGAGATGAGAAGTAGAGATTAAAAGCGTAAGGGTTTACCTAAAGCGTTCTTGAGATTCCAATTGATGGCCTTGACTAAGGCCTTGAAGATCCAAGAGTTTTATGATGATTTTGGCTTGAAAAGATGAGCTTTTAATGGTGTTTTGGTGTGAGGGGAGAGGAAAAATGGGATTCTTGAGAGAGGGACTGATTAGAGAGTTGTTAACCTTCTCTTGGATGATGAGGAACCATTAGGAGAGTCTAGGGTTGAAAGACTCTTTATTTATAGGTTTAGATTGCTTAGGGACCAAGTCTGGAGGTGGAGAGGTTTAATTAGGTAAGGAAATCAGTAGGAAATCGTCTAGGAAGTCTCCTATTAGATATTCCCCGGATTAGGAGAGTGTTGGTCAAGAAAGAGATCAGGACGAAGAAGGAAAGTGATTCTGACTCGCAGACAGAGGAGATGTCTCGTACGAGACATCCAGGGCAAAATTACTGTTTTATCCTTGTCTATAGTTTCTTTGTTCAGTTTAGCCCTTAACTAACGGAGTCAGTCAAAAACTTAACAAAACATGTCAAAACTAACGAGTTTTCATCATAAACGTGATTTTGTTAGTACCCGGTCTGAAGTTAGAGGACTTCCTAGACCTTTAGATATCTCTAAGGACCTTTTAGGCAATAAAAACCTGACAGGGACCTATCTGACAATTATCCAGAGTTCTTGATAGACTAAATCAGTTGTAGATCGAATTCCATCAGGATAATGGACTAATCCCGAGAACAATCTGATAAGGATTTGATGAGATCGATCTAATCCCAGAATTCGAGATAAGGCTCCGTACGGCTCTTAACCCTCCGTACGACTTGCAATGAGACGTACGGCCACTTCTCCAAAATCTCAGATTTTTCCTATAAATAGGGCTCATCCCCTCAGCATTTGATCACACCTCAAACCCACAGGAAAAAGCTAACAGAAGCTCTTCCCAGCCTCTCTCTCTCCCTCTCAAAACCATCTCAAACCCTCTTTTTGATCTTTCTTTGATAATCAAAGAGATTCATCACCGCATTCAACCAAAGGAGTGAAGATTCAACCTTCGAAGCCTCTTTAATCGGTTTGGTAACGCGTTCTTACTCCTTAACTACCTAGATCTATTATATTCATTCATATATTGTTAGATCTAGGGTTTTGTTCATCGTTCGTGTTCTTGACCGATGATGATCTAGGGTTTCCACGAAACTTGCATTAGATCTAGGTCACATATTACTTATATTATGCATGTTTTCATTATGTCTGTACATCTATATTCATATGTTCTTCATGCGTTCTTCATGTTCTTAATCTAGATTCATAATAAATGCTATAACTAGGGTAGCGATCTTCATGTTTATGTGTTCATTCATATGTATTCATGATGTTCTTGTTATTATGCTAGATCTAAATCTTATACATTCATAATATGCTAGATCTAGGATTGTAATCCCTATTTATGTGCATATGCCATAGCCTATGATGATCCTAGGGTTTCATCAAACCCTAACATGATCTAGGAACTACTTCTAACTCTAATCTTCCCCCTCTATATGCATGATCCCGCTTCGTCATCCCCATTCTAATTCATCAATGAACTACACCGACCTGAGCTTCTCATGATGAGAAAAATGTAGGCAATCTTCGGATCCCGTCTCAAACACTAACACACACACACACATTGATCATGATAGAAAGACCGATTCGTCGGGCAATAGGAGTGATAACTTGATATTCTTCTTCTATTGTAATTTGACCCCCGAACCCTATTATTCTCATAAATGGTTTTCTCAATGTTTTAACAACAAATAAAACAACGTGGCGACTCTCAATTTTAACCTCGCGTATTCACAGTGGCGACTCCGCTGGGGAACTTGTTTTCGAAAAACTTTTTTTCAAAACTTAAGAGGGTCTAACTTTCATTAACATCATGATTTTGTGTGTGTTCTAACTGCCCCACACACCCCTTTTCTGCAAATCTGTTTCTAACGATTTCCTGCAGGTTTATGTGTTCATAGTATGTTTCGATGTTCTAGATCTGTTCTATTATGTTCGTTTCATGCTTAAATACTGTTATTATGAATTGTTATGCTAGTAGACTTCTCTCATGCATTGCATATCATTCCTAAAAGTACGTAATCAAATGGCACACTACCACTAGTCCCTGTCACACTGCACACCCTACTGGATACTCCGCTAAGTGCACAGATTTTGGTGATCCTGTCGCCTCTATATTCATGGCACCCGGGCTATCTAACTCACCGTTTTCACTTGTGAAGTGGTAGAGGTTAATCCCTTGTTCATTTCTAAAACCATGCACTTTGATCGAGTTAAGAACACTTATAAAAAAAGTAATCCTAATCTTAACTAAAATCATTCATCATGTTGCATGTGTCTACCCTAGATCAACTCTAGTCAAACCTTAGACCCGTCTAGGTCAAACCCGTCTAGGTCAACCTAGTCTACCCTAGATCAACTCTAGTCAAATCTTAGACCCGTCTAGGTCAACCCATCTAGGTCAACCTAGTCTACCCTAGATCAAACTCTAGTCAACCCTTGACCTTTCTAAGTCAACCCTAGTTAACCTCTAACCTTCCTAGGTCAAACTTACTCAATGCCATCCCGCCTAGGTCAAACTTTGGCCAACTTTGGTCAACCGACCTACCTCTAAGCCACCTAGGATTCCCCATTATCTAGACCCATCTAGGTCAACCTTTGACCTCTTACGTCAACTTCGACCCGCTTAGGTCAACCTATCTATCTTTGACCCATCTAGGTCAATCCACCCATGTCTCGACTCGCTTAGGTCAACCCTACCTCAACCAACTTAGGTTAACCCGTCTCCGACCCGTCTAGGTGAACCCGTCTCCGACCCGCCTAGGTCAATCCGTTTCTAACCCATCTAAGGCAATCCGTCCTCGACCCATCTAGGTCAAACCGCCACCTTAACCAATCTAGGTCAATCCTTCATCCTGACCCCCCCCTTTAGTCAAGCTAGTCGATCTTAGACGACCTACCTCTTGGCCTACCTATGTGAAACCTTACCCGAATCATTCAAGTCAAGAACCACCTTACATAGGGTCCCTCCACCTTATCTTAACCAAGGATCGAGTCGTCTCCCCTTACTTTTAGACCTCTACGGTCATCTTCTAATACTTATGGTTGTCAAAATCACTGACCTCTTGCGGTCACTCTCTCACTTGTTTTACTTAACCCGAACTACAGTGACCTGAGCCTCTCATCGTGTGGGACCTCTCCCATGGTAAGAGGAACGTAGGTAGCTACCGGCCCGGTCAAACTTTTAGTTTTTTCATTCAAAGAACATTTCAAAAAATACGGAGATCGAGTATTTTCATAAAAAATGATTTTATAAACGATGCCTTGTCATTAATTATAAGTCTAATTTAATTCAATTACTTAACTTCTCCACCATCACTACAGAATCCTGCATCATGTCTACCGAAGGGATCAACACAGTCACAACCGTCGCTACCACCCAAGATCTCGAGACAACTCTCTACTCCAACAACGTTCTCAACGAGCAAATGGCCCACTTTAACGCCATCCTCAACGAGCAAACAATACATCTGAACACCGCTCTTAATAAGCAACAAGTCTTGTATGAGACTATCCTCAACAAGCAAGCAACCCACTATGAGACTATCCTCAATGAGCAAGCAACCCTCTCCAGAACCGCTTTCGACGAACAAGAAACCTTCTTTGAGACTGTTCTCCTCAAGCAAACAGACCGCTTCCAAAAGGTGATGTCCAAGGCTCTAAAGGACACCGAGAAACATCTTCAGTCTGACATTTATGACATCTACGAGTACCTCAACCGCACTCTCCCTCATGCTTCATTTCAACACCCGTACGCTCCTCAAATGTATGGGTCACCACAGACTTTCCCCATCAGGATGCCTCCTATGACTACTCATCAACATGGAATACCAGTACCTAAACCACCCTCCAAGATAGTCCGTGACAAGAAGGACGAGTTCGATGATTTAGGTATGCCACTATCCAAATGCTTCAAAAGTCTAGTTCAAACCGGCAAGTTATCCCTTCTCCTCGACTTCAAACCAAACTATGTAAGACCAGACTTGGATCCCTCCAAATACTGCAAGTATCACTAATACGTAGGGCATGACATCGAGAACTGCCTCCATCTGAAAAGAAAGATCCAAAGCCTCATCGATAGCGGAGCCATCACCCGCCAAGGGAACAAGTGGGCATAGCAAACATTTACACCGGGGCTACCTCCTTCTAAAAAAATAATAATAAAAAAAAGAGTCTTTCAGTCTTCGTAGGTTCTAGAGAGTCTTTTAGTAAAAGTCCACCTCAGACATTAGTCTTTTTATTTTACTAGCAAAGTCCACCCCGGACATTAGTTAGATTGTTAAAGTCCACCTCGGACTAGTCAATTCGAGTCTTTAATAAAAGTGTCTTTATTTCTTTTCTCTCTAGACTTGAGACATAATCTTGCAATATACATCAATTCCATGAAAATTGTATTAATCTTAATTGATAATTGATTGCTATATCTTTATATGACGAATTAATCTCAAATATATTTGTTAATGAAGACTCATTAAAAGGTAAATGGACACAAACCATCATACAAAACTAAACAAACAAGTAATCTCAAAATAACAAACGCTTTGATCAATCGAATTGTTTTCTCTTTTCTATTTGTCCTCTCTAAACCTACCCTTATTCGTGTACACCCACTGTGTACACTCCGTATATACTCTCCTTGTGTACACCCACTGTGTGCACTCTTCATATATACACCCCTCATGTACACCGACTGTGTACGCTCTATATATACACCCCTCGTGTACACCCATTGTGTGTACCCTCCATATATATACCCCTCGTGTACACCCACTGTGTACACCCTCCATATATATACCCCTCGTGTACACCCACTGTGTACATCCTCCATATATATACCCCTCGTGTACACCCACTAAGTACACCCTCCATATATACACCCTTCGTGTACACCCACTGTGTGCACCCTCCATACATATTCTCCTTGTGTACACCCACTGTGTGCACCCTCCATATATTCCCCTCGTGTACACCCACTGTGTACACTTTCCTAAATACTCCTCATATACACTTCCATCTTCCCATGAAGAAGATGATGACTACGGAGATGCTCAATATCGAAGAAGCGTACGCACAATCATAAAGGCTATCCAACATGATGACGCACTGGGGCTGTCTGTCCTCCTCGAAGATATCGACGAAACGCAAGGGGCTGTTCATACCCTTTACGAGACCTACCTCCCAAAAACGAAAGCAAACTAGGGGCTCATCTTTCCCACGTTTCAATATATAAATGTATAAAAAAAAAGCTCGCTAGGTCAAAACCCACAAAGGGCGGCTTAGGCAAAAATGAGAGCAAATGCACAAAAAAGAAGCCCGCTAGGTTGAAAACCCGCAAGGGCGGCCTAGGCAAAAATAAGGGTGTGCACAAATAAATCAAAGCAAAGAAAAATAGAAGGGGCTATCATCATAGGAAAAATGAAAGTCCCACTTTCTTTTCACTTCTTATTTTCTATTTTTCTTTCTTTCCCAAAGAAGCTCAACTCGACAGCAGCGGTCCAAAGCGACAACTACAAACAAAGCGGTCCAAAGCAACGAGCAACAATGGAGAGACCACCATTCAAACCCGGTATCATCATCAACCGGATCACCCTCGAACTACGCAGACATGAGCCTCTCACACCAAGAGGAACGTAGGCAACCTCATGGTCCGGTCCATAAAATATACACAACCCACTTCGAGCCAACTTTCATTCTTTTCTCTCTTCCCCATACACTACAATTTCTATTCTCTTTATCGATTAATCAAGGCGTTTATTATTTCGAGACTACTTGTCTAAAACATAATCACAAGATACGTAACTAATCAACGAGGTCCATTCTCGAGCAATCAAAAGACAATTCTGAATAAAACAATTTTCAAATGTCTCGACAAGTCTTCTGTTTTACAATCTAGGAAAGAGCTAAACACTTATTTTCTGTCAAGCAGGGGATTCCTTCCTTTTATACACATACTTCCCGTAAAGTCTAAATGCGAGAACTCCCTCTCTGGTTCTCTCTCTCTTTCTTCTCTTACTATAACAAAAGGCTCCTGCAAGTCGTCTGTACATTTTTGTCTTTTTACTTTATTTCGAGTCAACTGAAAAAAAAAAAAAAAAAAACGAAGCTAAAAAAATATACCCACCTAGATTGAAAACCCGCAAGGGCGATCTAGAGAAAAAAAACAGGGTGCGTCTAGAAGGAAGTAGTATCTCCCACCTTATGCCCTCACCAGACTAGGGTTACCCTAATGGAATTAGGCCGGGTACTGATGCTCTGGCAAGATCATTCCTTGCAGAAAGTCATCTATCTCCATCAAAGCTCAATATGGATGACCTCTTTCTAATACCCTCACCAAGATGGGGCTACCCTAACAGAACTAGACCAACTACCGATGCTCCAACGGGATCACTCTCCAACAAGGCTACTCCCCACAGAATGTCATCTCTCTCCACCGGTTCTCGACATGGCTCACCTCTTTCAAGAGCCCCCATTCAAACTGGGGCTTCTTCAAACAAAGTTAGGACAACTGCCTGGCTACTCAGAAATCACCGCGTGACCCGATGAAATCTTACTCACCCGAAGGACTACCCTGATCAACAAACCCAACGAAGGACAAGTACTTGAATTAATTAGGCCGTAATTAATTATAAGGCATTTTTATAAGATTATTACATTTTCAAAAGTGTTTTCTATCACGACACATTATTTATAAAACCCACACGCTCGGTCTCCACTAATTTACAAAATGTCTTTCGTCCCATATCCGTGATGTCTTAACTGACTCGATCCTACGCCTTAGGATACCCTTGAGACCTGCATCCCGTCTCCTATAAGTCAAAAGCCCCTAAATCTCCTTTAGGCAACTCGTACCAATAGAAGTCAAGCAGTTTGTAAACCCAACTAGGGAACCCTTAGCCTGTGGAATGCACTCTTACATGCTACCTACATGCTACTTGCTACTCTACGTGCTACTTGCTATTGTACATATTACATAGTACATAATGTTTATACAGTCATCCGTAAATATATGCTATGCTACTGTCTGTGCTCTACGCTAACAAACTGCAGATCTAAGAAGCCGGTCCACTGACATCGCCTCGAATCCTCTTCCAAGGACGTCCACCTAAAGCATCACTGTTGTCACTAGAAAGAAGAGAACCGCCACATTCTGCCACCTAGCGGAGGCCCTTCACCACCTTCCTATGCAATCTCCAGATCACCGCCCGCAAACCTGACTCGCGGCAAGCCATGACCTCATATGTCTAATTAGTCACCAAAGACAAAGGCAGCACGAGTATGTCAAAGCGAGTCCGAACAAAGGAATGACTAAAGACAAGGGATGGACAAAAGAAGGGGTAAAAGTACATACACTGACACGACCCGCCGGGATCCGAAACTCTGGAGCTATCTCATCCTCCTCACTGAGGGTTACCATGGTTATCTGTATAGTCATACAAAGGAGCTCCAAAAACCCTATCAAAGGAAGGACCTACCGGGCCCGATGCCACCGACTCAACATGCCTCTGCCCTATCTCCGCAGTTTCTCCTCTATCACAGCGCTTGAGCCCCAAGGCACCTCCTAACAAAGTCATCATACGAGGCTCCCTCCACAACAAACTGTCTAGCATCAAGGCCCTCGGTTAACCTAACCCTGTCATGCAGAGACACTAGAACAATCATGGACCACGGAGGATCCACCGGAACCAAGTAGACACTACCTACTCCATCCTAGGGACCTACCCTCTCAATCAAGTAAAAGGCATCTATGCCATGTCCAATCAACAACCTCCGCTGGCCCGTCGCCTGACACGCCCCAAGTCCCGGGATTCCCTAATAGAACCTCGAGCCTGGTGCGCGTGACTAACAAGAAACAAGAAACTAACGGGAAACAGGAACAATACCTGTTAAAAACAAAACTGGCAGGATATATATACTCAAGAGTAGGGAGCTAATATAGCTCACACGAGTTCTAGACCAAGAAAATTAAAACCAAACAAGGTTACATACAGCGGAAGACATGCCTAGCAAATAAGCTGGCATCAAGAACTGTCTAGGGACAACAAATACTACCCCAATACAAGCCCAGAGTTTAATTAACTCATACAAGATCGTCCTTACCAAAATATAAAAGGACACTAACTTCGAACAAGAATATCCTGCTGAGTAAATTCCCAGCTAAGTCGAGCCTCACTGCGTACTATCTCCTGCTTTCCTGGGGGGGGGGGAAACAATTAAACAAATAAAGGGTGAGATAAATCTCAGTAAGCTATTAACATGCAACTATATGTCATGTTATCATGCAATACAAGTAGATACTCAAGTAAACATATATCAAGTATCATCAAGTAACAAGTATAAGAGAGGCTAAGCCAACTTAACAAGTAATTAAGCTCAAGATATGATCAGGTAACAAATAGTCAAGTAGTGTGAGAGGCTAGACCAGCTCACCAAGATGCACATAGGCCTATCACGCATTTGTACCTGAATCCTTCCTTATTCCTCCCAAGAATACCATTTGTTGTCGATGCTTTTCTAGCTGAGGACAACCAAGAACAAGAACAAGAACTGCTGTGCAGTATATAAGAAGACCTGGTAACCAGTGTCATCCACAAGAACAAGATCCACGAGGTGTTCAAGACAATCGCATTCACTTAGGTCAGGCTTATTGCTCCAACCAAGGAAGCTATGCCCTTACTATGGCCGGTAGTAAGGGGTCAGGCGGAAATACATAGGGACCCGATTGTCACTTAAGCCCCAGCTCTCGCGACAAGCGTGGACCTATATATTTTCGAACAAGCAAGGAGAACCAGCTGGACTCACACAAGAATGCACAAGTAGATGTTTACTTGAACTACGAGAATAGAACTAAGTCCCATATTAGTGGACCAGTATTTATGCACCATGTAATCATGTATCATGTGCTCACGAGAATATGCACCATGTAATCATATATCATGTGCTCACGAGAATATGCACCATGTAATCATGTATCATGTGCTCACGAGAATACAAGTACACGTACGCAATCATTGCGAATACAAACCAAGATAACAATGGCACATAAGGTGTCCATGTAACACGATCAATCCAAGTAAGAGTCCATTAATAACAGACCTCAAACAAGTAGTAGGGTATATCCTTCTATATCACTTTGTCACATGCCAAGTTTGCACGTACATATTCATATCACGTTTAACCCATTAAAGTGTCTATCACGATACCCTTACTATCAAGTAGAGTCCAACACCTTAGACTCTAAACACGTAGTAGAATAGGTCACATTGTACCTAGACACAGTCATACTTCACGTATATGTATCGTTAATAATCGAATACATTTTCTAACACATATTGTGTTCTATAACCATTCTTATTAATTTAAATCGTAGTATTCACGATTATATGAATTATCTTCATATTACACTAGTCCCTATTTTCTTTAGGAACCCATTTCAAGACAAGATATCTTCTTTATATTTTATATACTTCATTGAGTATATACACGATTAAAAACTAAATCATTTACACTTTAGTGCTTATTTATAGCACTTCCAATATACACGTATCAAGTTCAAGTATGTAGTAGAGTTAATCATTCTCTATCTAGTTCCATAACCCAATTCTTTGGTTATTCATACCATGTACCAATCAATCAAGAAGCCACTTTCTATCAAGTAAATATATGCAAGATTTGCATATACACATCAAGACTCTTTCAAGTTTATTACCATACACCTATATTGGTGTCAAGGCACGTACAAGATTTTATAATCTTATATTCAAGTCTTAATCCAATTATTTGGATGTTCAAGTCATGTACTCCCTCCGTCTCAAAATATATGTCGTTTTGGGAGTAAAATTTTGTCTCAAAATATTTGTCGTTTCACTATTTTCAAAGCTTTTTTATTGCTCTATACCAATTATACCCTTAATAATGATAGTGAACTATCTCTTACCTAACCATTTAATTACCTAGGTAGTTGAATTACTTTAGGGGTATTTGGGTCTTCTTCACATGCATTAATGGTATTTCTTAATATGTGTGAAACACTCCAAAACGACATATAATTTGAGACGGAGGGAGTACGAGATTTTATTGTCTTATACTTCAAGTTACTGTCTCATCTTAAGACATTCAAGACATTCAGGACATTCAGGACATTCAAGACATTCAAGACATTCAAGACATTCAGGACATATACAAGATTTTATCATCTTATATCCAAGTTCTCAATCCATTTCTTTGGATGGTTAAACATGTACAAGAGTTAAACATCTTATACTTCGAGTTCAAGCTAGGTAGATGAATTATACATCTTTCACGTACTATTTTCCAAATCCTTTTCTTAGGACATTCAAGACATTAGTTGGTGCCCCTAAGGTGCACAATCATTAACTTCAAGACACATAAGAGAGTTACTACTCTTATACTCAAGTTATTATTTAATTATGATTTAAGTCCACATTTCATTTGATCACGAAGGGACTATTTTTCAGTACTAGAGTGTTCTACAACACTCATCTAGGCCATCTAGGGTAGTACCCTAAACCTAGACCAAGACTATTTCAAGTTCAAATTAAGTAAATGAGCTATACCACTCATACTTACAAGTTCATAATCCCCTACATAGGATATTCGAGCTCAAGACACTAATTTGGTGCTCTCACGGTGCACAAACATTAGTTCCAAGACAAGCATAACACATAAGTGCTTGTTCATAGCACTTTCAAGACATATAAAAGAGTTGTTACTCTTATACTTAGGTTCTCATTTGAGTTCTATAAGTGTCCATGTACAAGACTAAGTTCTCATTTTAATTCAATGAGTATACACGTTTAAAACCAAGTTCTGATGCCCCTAAGGTGTCACAACACTTGCTAGGACATCTTATACTAAGGTTATATACCTTAACTAGAGTTACTTCCAACTTATACAAACTTTAAACAACATTTTGTTCTTCAGGTAACTGTGTGGTCGCCTAAAATGGCCTGTGCGGTCGCACACAAGCAGGTCAATTCCTTTGAAAAACCTTTCAGAAAGATGGGCGGTCGCCCAAGGATTTTTGTGCGGTCGCACAAGGTACCAAAATGCGAAATTTTTACTTCTTTCCCAGGTTAAGAAATTTCCCGTCCCAAGCGTAGGAGTAACTTTTATTAACTCTTAGGCAATACCCAAAACATTATTTCAGGCTCAATTCATTTCTTTTACCGTCCCATAAATAATAGGACAATTTCCTTTTATTCCAATTTAATATTTCACCGACCCAAAAGTATAAGTACAATTTTATATTATACTAATATACCCATTTAAAGATACTTCCATTCATTTCCCCGTACCACAAATAATGATACAATTTTTCTAATAATATTTAAATCAAGTTACTATTTTACCGTCTCACGAATAGGAGTACAATTTTTCTAACTTTCCCAGGATACTTTTGCAAGTCTATGTTCATACGAATACTCCCTTTGTCCCAATTTTACAAGTATCACAAAAATTGCTCAAAACACAATTTTAACAAGAACAAGTAGCGGGAATAACATATATGCATGTTATTACAAGTAAGGGGGAGTCAATAACTTACCTAGTCCGAAATCAAGTTGACCCAAATTAATTTCTGTTCGGCAGGAAACGCTCTATTCAGCGCCACGAATATTTATCCGGGATCAGAATCACGAACAAAGGGATAATTAAGCTCGAGGAGTCGAGAATAGGAAGAATCCTAAACTTAGCTTTTGGAACAGAAGGAGAGTACGAGAAAGATCTTGAGAATGAATGCCTTTCTCAGGCAAACAACCAAGATATACTTGGAACTTCCAAGAATTGCAACTAGGCCCCTCAAGTTCTAACTTTGACAAAAAGGCCCCTAAACTTTCAACTTTGACATTTAACCACCTTAATTTTCTAAAGTAGTTAAATAAATTAACTTAAATAAAATAGCATCTAAATATGCTAGCCAAGAATTTAATAAGCACGTCAAGAATTTAACAAATAAGTCAAATATTTAACGAGATTAAGGATGGGCGTTACATCGCCTCAAGCACTACTACGATCTACAACTCCAATCTAGGGAATGGTACAACTTTGCCAAGCCTGTAGCTCTTACATCCAAGTCCACCAGACATCCAAGTAGTGGGATCATCGCCGTCGTGCCAGCATTAGAAAAAATGGTATGTGACAACCCATACCAAGTAAATACTTGGGCAGTCACCTCTACATCACCGCCTCCAGCCTCGAGATCCACCAACATCGCCTCATACCGCCTTTTGGGGCCACCTAGACATACGTTGTACCCGTTCCTGTTATCGGTGCAATCAAACCCGATCAAGCTCAGAAGGCCATCCGCACTCCCATCGAAAAGCAAGGTATCATCACTCCACACTAGGGCTACCTGTGAACCGCAACCCGGTCAAGCCGTGAAGTCCGAGAAAGTCACCATAACCACTCCCCAACTAAAAGTGAAAAACAAGCTCTCGCAGAATGCTCCGAAGCCGGTGGCCCGCACCATGCTATAAACAGTCTCTGATATCTCCTCTCCCACAAGCTATACACAATGCTATATGAGCCCCTCGACTTCAAAGGTGGCAATACAACCGACAGGTATGAAATTAATCTAGCAATTTATTTCATAAATTTATGTAAATGTAAACTGTTGCATTAGGAGAATCCCTAAAATTCCCAACGAATACTATAAATATCTCACCATCAAAACCCTAGTCTACCTAGGACAGGACAAGTCAACTCAAAACAAATCCAAGACAAGTTAACTCCGAACAAGTCCGAAACATTTTAATAATTAACGGACAAAAATATGACTTCATCCAAAATAAGTTTTCTCAACGAAACACTAATGTACATTACATCCCCATACTCTAACAAAAGTCAAACAACACAAAAAGCACTTTTAACATAGTCAACCAAGTCAAAGATCGGTCAAAGATTACAACATTTTCGGACAAAAAATTACTTAACACAAAAATCACGTTTTTTAACAAAACCACCAAAATCAATACATTACACATACTACAGATAAATCAATCAACTTGGGTCAAAATCTACAAGCTTCATGAAAACCCCAATTTAAAGTCATTAAACCCTAAGTACAAAATTAATCAACCAAACCCCGTAATTTTGGGTAAATTACAATCAAACCTTCTCGTTCGAAGTAATTAGCAATCAAACCTTCTCGTTCGAAGTAATTAACAATCAAACCTTCTCATTCGAAGTAATTTACAACCAAAACCCCATGTCTTGGGTAACTTATAATCAAAACCTTTACAATCAAAGAAAATTCACTTAAACCCCAAACCTTGGGTAATCCACAACTAAATCCCTTACGTTCAACAAATTAATCAACAAAATCCCATACCTTGGGTAATTTACAATGGAAACCCCAAACCTCGGGTAAAGTACAAATAAATCCTCCATCTTTAAACTCAAACAATCAAACCCCAAACTTTAGATAATTCACAATCAAACCCTTCATGCAAGGTAAATTCCAATCAAGTCGCTCGCTAAAAAATAACTCACAATCAAGTCCTACACTAAGAGCAATTTACAATTAAAACCCTTTACGGTTAATATTTAAAACCCTGAAAATTACAACTCTTACAAATCAACAAGAATTAAGTTAAACCCGAACTTGGGTAATTTACCATCAAAATCTTTACAATCAAAGTAAAATACAAATGAACCCCAAACCTTGGGTAATCTACAAGTTAAAACTCTTTGCAATCTACTTAAGATTCATTTAAACCCCAAACTATGGGTAAAATACAACTAAAATTCACTTAAAACCCCAAATCTTGGGTAACTTATAATCAAAATCTTTACGACCAAAATAAAATTCAATCGAGCCCCAAACCATGGGTAAATCACGAGTAAACCTCTACGTTCAATACTAATCATTTTAACCCCAAACTTTGGGTAATTTACAATCAAATCAAGATTAAAACATTTAAGCCCCATACATCGGGAAATTCACATCCAAAACATCTGTAAGCTCAAACCCTAAACTATAGGTAATTTACACTCAAACTTCACAAAGCTTAAAACCCAAACAAAAGGTATCTTACACCAATAAATTCTAAATCGGCCCGGAAGGCCTCCAAACTTCTAAATCAATCCATAATTAAAGGTCGGAAACCTCCTTAAACCCTAAAGATTATAAATTGAAGGTCGGAACTTCCGTAAACCTTAATTCTTAAAATCAATCTATAATTAAAGGTCGAAACCTCCTTAAACCCTAAAGATTATAAATTGAAGGTCGGAACCTCCGTAAACCCTAATTCTTAAAATCAATCTATAATTAAAAGTCAGAACCTCCTTAAACCCTAAAGATTATAAATTGAAGGTCGGAACCTCCGTAAACCCTAATCCTTAAAATCAATCTATAATTAAAGGTCGGAACCTCCTTAAACCCTAAAGATTATAAATTGAAGGTCGGAACCTCCGTAAACCCTAATTGGGTCCAGAAGACCTCTATAAAAATTACCGATAGGGTTCGGAAAACCTCTATAAAATTTCTAAATTAATCTAAAATTGGGTTCGGAAATCCTCTATAAAATTTCTAAATCAATCTAAAATTGGGTTCGGAAATTCTCTATAAAATTTCTAAATCAATCTAAAATTGGGTTCGGAAATCCTCTATAAAATTTCTAAGTCAATCTAAATTTGGGTTCGGAAATCCTCTACAAAATTTCTAAATCAATCTAAAATAGGGTTCGGAAATCCTCTATAGAATTTCTAAAGCTTCTCAAAATTAGGTCCGGAAGACCTCTATAAAAATTACCAAATCAATCTATAATTAAAGGTCGGAACCTCCTTAAACCCTAAAAATTATAAATTGAAGGTCGGAACCTCCGTAAGCCCTAATCTTCCAGATCAGTCTATAAATCGATTATGCGTGCTCTATAGGAAGTTTGAATTCATCCCTAATTCTTTTCTCGATTCTTAAAACTTCTTGTCGAACCGTGCATATGGCCTTCCCTCCTTTCCCCAATAGAGTCCATTTGCAACGACTTTATTGCTTCACAAATGTTTGTCGATCTCAAGCAGAAAGACAATGTCTCATTTCTTTTTTGCTTTTCCTCCCCAGTAGAGTCCACGCGACTTTATTGTCTGACGAATGCTTGATTATCCCCAGCGAAAGACGGCGTCTCGTTTCTTTCTTTCCCCACAGGTCTCCAACTACGATTGGCTTGATTCCCTTTGGATACATAGGTAGCCTAACATAGGTTCAGCCGCTTGACTAACCTGGTCACCTTCTTACCTTTCTATCCCATGATTTGGAACTCATGTTTCAGATCGGTTCCTTCTCTTAATCGACGACCCTCCATACCTTGCAAGAAACGTCGCCGAGAGGCTACTGTTAGTACCCGATATGAAGTTAGAGGACTTCCTAGACCTTTGGATATCTCTAAGGACCTTTTAGGCAATAAAAACCTGACAGGGACCTATCCGAAAATTATCCAGAGTTCTTGATAGACTAAATCAGTTGTAGATCGAATTCCATCAGGATAATGGACTAATCCCGAGAACAAGCTGATAAGGATTTGATGAGATCGATCTAATCCCGGAATTCGAGATAAGGCTCCGTACGGCTTTTAACCCTCCGTACGGCTTGCAATGAGCCGTGCGGCCACTTCTCCAAAATCTCAGATTTTTCCTATAAATAGGGCTCATCCCCTCAGCATTTGATCACACCTCAAACCCATGGGAAAAAGCTAACAGAAGCTCTTCCCATCCTCTCTATCTCCCTCTCAAAACCCTCTCAAACCCTCTCTTTGATCTTTCTTTGATCATCAAAGAGATTCATCACCGCATTTAACCAAAGGAGTGAAGATTCAACCTTCGTAGCCTCTTTAATCGGTTTGGTAATGCGTTCTTACTCCTTAAATACCTAGATCTATTATATTCATTCATATATTGTTAGATCTAGGTTTTTGTTCATCATTCGTGTTCTTGACCGATGATGATCTAGGGTTTCCACGAAACTCGCATTAGATCTAGGTCACATATTACTTATATTATGCATGTTTTCATTATGTCTATACATCTATATTCATATGTTATTCATGCGTTCTTCATGTTCTTAATCTAGATTCATAATAAATGCTATAACTAAGGTAGCGATCTTCATGTTTATGTGTTCATTCATATGTATTCATGATGTTCTTGTTATTATGCTAGATCTATATCTTATACATTCATAATATGCTAGATCTAGGATTGTAATCCCTATTTATGTGCACATACCATAGCCTATGATGATCCTAGGGTTTCATCAAACCCTAACATGATCTAGGAACTACTTCTAACTCTAATCTTCCCCCTCTATATGCATGATCCCGCTTCGTCATCCCCATTCTAATTCATCAATGAACTACACCGACCTGAGCTTCTCATGATGAGAAAAATGTAGGCAATCTTCGGATCCGGTCTCAAACACTAACACACACACACATTGATCATGATAGAAAGATCGATTCGTCGGGCAATAGGAGTGATAACTTGATATTCTTCTTCTATTGTAATTTTGTAACGCCCGTCCTAATTCCTGTTAAATTCTCAACTTGCATAATTATATGCTATTTTATTTGAGTTAATTATTTAACTAATTGAGCAAGTTTAAGTCCTAATTGTTTAAGTTGAAACATTAGGGTCATTTGTGAAAAATAAAGTTTAGGGGCTAAAATGCTTACAATGAAACTTGAAGGGCCTTTTTATCAAAGTTGAAACTTGGAGGGCCTAGGTGCAATTCTTGAAAGTTTATAAGGATAAATTGGTGTTTGCTTCTTCCTCAGAAGCACTTTCACCATTTCTCTCGTACATTCCTCTGTTTCAAAAGAAAAGTTAGGGTTTACCCTATTCTCGACTCCTCTCGCTTAATTATGACTCTGTTCGAAAATCCAACTTCGCATAAATGATCAGGGCGGTGAGTAGAGCATTTCCTGCCGAACAAAAATTAGTTTGGGTGAATTTGATTTCGGACTAGGTAAGTCACTAGCTCCCCCTTGCTTGTAATAACATGCCTATATGTTATTCTTGATACTTGTGCTTGTTAATTTCGTGATTTGAATGAGTTTTGTGATACTTGTATAATTGGGACAAAGTGAGTAGTCTCAGACTTGGTAAATGAAATGAAATGACTTGAAACAAGATTCTAAGCATGTTAGTATATGCCGTAGAGGTGTTAGTATAGTTATACTCCTACTCGTGAGACGGTAAAATATTAACTTGATTTAAATATTATTAGAAAAATTGTACCATTATTTGTGGTATGGGGAAATGAATGGAAGTATCCCTAAATGAGTATATTAGTATATTAGAAAATTATACTTATACTTTTGGGACGGTAAAATATTTAATTGGAATAAAAGGAAATTATCCTATTATTTGTGGGACGGTAAAAGAAATGAATTGAGCTTGAAATAGTGTCCTGGGTATTGTTAGCCTTATGTGCTAGCTACTTGATGAGTTGGCTTAGCCTCTCATATACTTGTTACTCGATGACATCTTGAGCATGATTACTTGATAATCTTTTTAATTTGCATTCCTTGTTTATTTGTTTCCCCCCCAGGAAAGCAAGTGGTAATACGTTGTGAGGCTCGACTTAGCAGGGGCCTACTTGGCAGGTTGTTCTTGTTGGGGATTGTTATCCTTTCCAGTTTTGGTGAGGACGGTCTTGTATCAGTTGTTTAGACTCAGTATATTGGGTAGACTTATATAGTTCTTGTAATGCCAGCGTATGTGCTAGGCATGTTTTCCGCTGTGTACAACCATTTGGTTTAAATTTCTTGGTATAGAGCTCGTTGTGAGCTATCTTAGCTCGTTCCTCTTGAGTATATATATGATGTCAGTTTAATATAAGCAGATGTCATTCAGTTTCTCATTTCTTGTTAGTCACGCGCACCAGGTTCGAGGTTCTATTAGGGAATCCTGGGACTTGGGGGTGTGTCAGGTTGGTATCAGAGCTATGGTTTAGCTCTAAGCCTGGATAGGGTCTATGGCCTAGGTTGGGTTAATCTTGGTGTGCTACCGACGTCGAGTGCTTCGTTACTTGTTGTTATACCAGGCATAGGACTGGTGTTGATAGTGTTCCCCACTAGATGGTTTGAGAATCGAGAGCGCGAGTCTTTAAAGACTTAGGCGTATCTATCTTGTACAGTGGACATTGTTTCGTGCTATATGCATGCTTGTCCTCATTTCTTGATTTACGTGAAAGTGTATTCTCTAGTAAGAGACTACGTGCTTGATATCATTATTTATAAGAGCTTGATAGAAGTGTGGGTGATAAGACCCTATACGTTATATGTTAACTTGGTCATGTTACCTGCATGGGGCATTGATGTGATACGTGTTATGGCTTTACTTTTCATGTGTTAGGCCTTTCTTGTTTGCCACAATAGATGGTAAATATTTCTATGCTAGTATTCTTGACTATTTATATGAGCATGATATAATTATGTATAATATTCATGTTCTGCATTGAAAGCTCGAAAATGATTTTCAAGGTTGTGCTGAATATTTAGCATATGTGGTTGATGGAAGAATGTCTACACCAAAATGAAGAATGGTGATAATTTCTACTGAGTAGTACATGATACATGATGAGAACCTTGAGTTATCTGAGTTGCTACAATATAATATAGTGCTGATATCTAAATCAATGTTCATGACATCGGTTGAGTAAAAGAGTTGAAGATTCAACTTGAGGAATTTCTTGATAGAGGATTCACCCAGCCTAGTATAATTGCGTGGGGTGTATCTGTATTGATTGGCATGAAGAGATATGGTACTTTGCGATTTTTCTTGTTTGCAGTACACAATATTTGATGTTTGTGAATGCTATTTTATGCTAGATATATATCATCTGATGAGATTGATTATCTAGCATAATGGATTTGATGTGAATATTTGATTTAATTATGTATAATATTTCTTCATGTTCTGCGATTGAAAGGAAAATGATTTTCAAGGTATGTGCTCAATATTTGCAATATGTGGTTGATGAAAATTCTAAGCCAAAATTGAAAATGGATAATCATTCTTTGTGGATTCAGATATAATTTTATGAATAGTACATGATACATGATGAACCTTGATTTCTTGAGTTGTACAATTAAATATAGTGCTGATATCTAAATCAATTTATGACATCGTTGATTTAAAAAGTGAAGATATACTTCGAGGAATTTCTTGATAGGATTCACCAGCCTAGTATAATTGCGTGGGGTGTATCTGTATTGATTGGCATGAAGAGATATGGTACTTTGCGATTTCATATTGAATGCAAAGAGTTTAACCAGGTGACTATAATGAACCAGTACTTGTTATCGTGTATGGATGGATTATTTGATCCCTGAAGTTAATCAGTGGTCTATTCAGTGTTTGATTGATAAGTGGCTACCATTAGTTGTAAAGTCAACTATAAGGATATATTGAAAACATCTTCTCATATCAGGTATGCTTGTTATGAATTCGTGATTATGCTATTTCGATTGATATATGATCTAGCAGTATTGATGGATTTGATGAATGATATCTTCAAACCATAATTTGATTTCTTTGCGATGAAGTGATTAATGACCTATTGGTGTATACAAAGTCACAGACTGAGAATTGATTGTATTGAAATTTCTCGAGAGAAACAATTGTTTCCAAAAGCTAGCAAGAGTTAGAGGATCTATTACCTTGAAGTGGATGCCTGAAGTAAGTATATTTGTTGACCTATGTAAGTGGAAATAACCGAGGTACGATTGTTCTTGAGATTTTCTTGATCTTGTTAGAGATTCATTAATGAATTTCGAAGGTATCTCTACCATTAACTATTTGACACAAAAAGCTACATTTTCCGATGGATTGATAAACGTGAAGCCAATTTTTAAATATTGAAATGATGGATGACCATAACTTCAGTATTTGACCTTGCCTAGTGGATTCGACTAGTATGATGGTTATTTGAAGGATATGACCAGTGTTACTATTTCTCGTGTATGTGTCAAGATTCACCAATATAGTGGATATGATAAATTCATTATGCATAGTGAAGCTCCAACAAGAGATAAAACGTGTGTTAATTTAAAATGGTAACGTACTTGTATATGCTTCGAGGAGATTGAATCTTTATGAATAGTTCTACTCATGACTTGAAATTGATTGTGATCCTACGGCTATTGTATTAGCGGATTCATTGAACATAAAGACTTGTATTTCATGATTGATGGTACTGAATGGGAGGAAAATTTCTGAGTATTCAACTAAATCCTTGAATTGAGATTATTTGAAAGCAGAATATCAGAGATCGTTTGATTTGTTATAATCCTTCGAAATTTGTGAATATATGAATATATTGCGATGGATTCGTGGAAGGATTATCATTTAATAGATAAGTCCCGATGATATTGGTTATAGTGGATTGATTAATCAAATCTGCTTGACTTTATATGTTGTGATGTTATGATCGATACATCTTGATTACATGGGATACCTGTGGATATAATATATGATAGAGATTCTTGTTCTACACCTTGTTTTACATCTTGATTATGATAATTTTTCTGAGCACTCTGGATATTTAACCGAGGTTGCTTCTTGATCATATGTTGCGAGCATGTGAAGTGGATTAAGGCACTAGACATAGAGCAACGTCTCAAAAGTACGAACCAACATATATCTTACCAAACATAATTCAACCAAGCTGAGTTATACAACACAAATATGACTCTTTACATAACCACATCAACTTTCCAATACTCCCTTTGTCCCAAAATTACAAGTATCACAAATAATATTTTAAATCACAAAATTAACAAGTACAAGTAGCAAGTTATAGCATATATGACCATTTTAATATTTAAAGGGGAATTATAACTTACCTATTTTCGGAAAAAGTATCGCTGAAATAAGTTTTGTTCGGATAGAAATGACCTACTCGACGCCTGATCATTTTTATATAATTAGTTTTTAAAACGGGTAAGTAAATAAAAAGAATTAAATCGAAATGGGTCGAACTTACCTTTTCTCTTTAACCCTAGGGAAAGAAACAAGAGAGTTCTGAGAAATGAAACATACAGAGAAAGAAGAAAAGAGAAATTTGCTTATAAAGGTTTTTACCCATTTTTACATTTTGGTCACCCAGTTTCACTTTGAACAATTAGACCCCTGAACTTATATTTTCACAAAGACCCTAAAGTTTCAACTTAATCATTTAACTCCTTTAACCTTTATTATTACTAACTAAGTAAATAACACAAATAACCAAGTAAGATATGCAAATCATAAAATATGATGCAACACATAAAATGCACACATAATGTCAAATAAAAATTTTCAAAAATATAAAATAATTAGGGACGGGTTTTGGGGTCGTTACAGTAGCAGCATCAGGATTTGCCTTCATAGGGACATAAGGTCCTTCAAGAACAATGTCGTGGAGGTTCTCGTCGATTGAAGAAAAGTAAGTGAGCATGTAGTGCTTCCAGATGTCGAAGTGATCTTTGTCGAGCACAAGAACATGTGAATAGTTAGCCATTGCCAAAGATTTTGAAGCCATGTTGAATCGGCACCCAAGCTGTTAAGCTTGAAAAATAAAACTAGTTTTATGGAGGTGTTTGCTCTGATACCACTTGTTGATCCTAAAGGGGCAACAAGGGTATAAAAAATAGCTAAAGGAGGGGGGTGAATAGCTGTTTTTAAATTCTTTTTCAAACCCTTTTGCAAATCAAAGGCTAATGCGCACAACTATAAATTTTGGCTAAGTATAGCTGTGAGAGCCCGCGCTCGAAACCTTAATTCCGTGCTCAAATTCTCATAATGGTTACCCTACTTTGGTTTTGAAAAGAAGAGTCGCCAGCTCATTTTATTTTAGGAAAATAGAGATAAAACCTTTTGTTTTGAAAAAAAAAGTGGGTTCGGGGGCTATGTTACGAGAGGAGAAGGTGTTAGGCACTCCGCTCGCCCTTTCGGTCTCTAGCATGATTCCGCCTACGCTTGATTTTAGTTTGCCTTTTCGAAAATGACTTTTATGCCCTGACTTTAGAAAATGTTGTGTGTTTATGTACAAGGGTGTCTCATAATCTAGGTCGGTTCAATTTAAGTCACAACCGGGAATCGGTTTGGTTGGATTCCCAATCGGTTTTCGAAAATGGTTAGAACATATCGAGACAAGAAAACATTCAAGGGGAGAGGGGATTATGTACAAATTACATACATAAAAGGGAGACAAATCCCTTATGAATAAATGTCCAAGTTTAGGGTTGTTGCTGAAGTTCAGGACCACTGTCCGTTCTTACGCCAATGTACCTGTTCGAACCTAATCCAAATCCATAAAAAAAAATGGGATTTACTCCCAACATGTTACAGAAAAGATAGGAATTTTTGCTTAATTTTTTTCTTAGGTTTTCATGCTCAAATCATCCAAAGAACACAAAGGTGAAATCTGCCCAGAACAGTAAACACATAGCATGTCAGACTTTCATGGCGAATTTACTCTATCATAGCTTGGGAATCTGGAAAAACACAAAACATGAAAAGTTGAACCTAACATATCAAGGATGATGCGTGCCTAGTTTCAAACCCATAAAACATGTTTAAAAGGTTAAAAATTTCTCTGACATTTAAATGTCAGAATCTGGAAATTATCTATCTGAGAGTAAGAAGTTGTTTCAAAAAAATGGAAAAAGGCCTTTTCTGAGGTCACAAAATTATTCCAAAAATATTAAATTTCTTAGTCTGTTTAGAACAAATTTTATGCTTTTACCTCAATTTGAAAATCAAGTTTTGATAGATTTTTAACCATGAAAACATAGCTTGGTCAGAAATGCCACAGACAGGACAGCATGTCTCGGCTACAAAAATATCTTTCAAAACATGACCTAAACTTGAAATATGACCACGAAACTTGGCACGCACAATCTTAAATATATAATGAACAACTTTAATTTTTGATCTAAGTCTAGAAAAAAAGTTATGGTGGAGTGAAAAGGACATGAAAAGCATGAGTTGAATAGAGTACATGAACTGGCTGCTTGTAGCATGAAGATGAACATCAAAACATGATAAAATCTTGAAAACAAGCCATGAAACTTTTAGAACTTGTTCATTAACATGTTATTAACATTAACAAGTATTTATTTATGAACAAATGTAAACAAAAAAATGAATAAATATGGAAGAAGCAAAAGTTGACAGATTGTGTACATGTAGAACAAATGAACCATATCATGCTTAGATTTGACATTTAAGCTTGGAGATTAACACAAAATGAATATGAAACACATATATACATGATGGGGTTGAAGTTTGGACATTTAAAACATATTTATATGAAGATAACAAGCTTGGAAAACATGGATTTACATAGAAAGAAATGGGAGTCTAGCCATTCTAATGGCTAGACTCTAAATCTAACACATAAAAGTCTACTTTCTTACAACTTACCACTTACATATGTAGATTCTTACATAGATTAGGTTGGTGAGGGTGTTCTTCCTTTTTCTACCCAAGGGAAGACTTATTTTTTTGGTTTTTTATTTGAGTTGTTGTTGTTGAAGTTTGAGTGGATGGAGATTGTGTTGTTGTTTGCTTGAGTTGTTTGTGTTTGTGGGTTGTTTTGTGGTGTTTAGATGGTGGTTTTGTGGTGGTAGCAAGAATAAGAGAGAGAAGTGAGGATGAAGTGAGTTGTTTGTATTTGGAGAGGCTTGATAAAAAAGATCTACGTCCTCTACCAAGATGGTTAGTCTTGGATTGCTAACTATGAGATTTATATTAGTTTGAGGAGGTTTTACAAGATTACAAAGAATCAAAACTTAAATCTAAATCTATGCTTTTAAGAACAAATCCTAGACTAAACCGGTGTAACTCTAAAAGTATGATCTATATGATCAAATCTTCAAGAGGTGTGTGTGTTTCAGAAATTCTAGGCTCTATGAATCTATGAGATGAAGAGCACAAAGATATTCTGGTGTTACAAGGCTTTAGGATCTGGGGCTTGGTTAAGGTATGAAGATATGAAGGCTGTTTTTGAGAATTCTGGAAATGAGCAGGCAATCTTCAAAACTTCAAAGTTTTTCTTTGGAAGCAAAAACTCAAGCAGCTTGGAAATGAGGATGAGCATGCTATTAATAGCTGAGCTTCAAAAACTAGTCGTTGGAGCTCTGAGCAAGGACAATGAGATGGCACAATATGATTGGTGCGCAGGTGTCCTTTATAGCCGTTGGAGATAGAGCAAGAAGACAAAATTCAAATCTTCTTCTAGAAGGATGACAGTTGTCTTCATTTGAAATTTCTCACTAAGGCACGTATCCATCGATGTGTATGCTGAGTGTGCTTGTTTTGTCGTATGTGCACACCTCATCACTTTGGCTCATTCGAAAAAGCGTAGCTTGTCTTGACGCTTTGCAAGCTTCTAGAATGTGAGGTCAAGAGATAAAAGAATGGACCAAGTTGATCTGCGCGCATGAAGGTCATGCGCATGGAGTGCGCAGATTGGGTGTTGCGGATGGATGTCATGCGCACCACACTTGGTCATTAGCAAATGAGACCTCAAATTCAAAGAACAAAGAACAAGCCCTAATAACTAAGCCTAGTCTATAAAGAGGACTTTGCTAAAAATTGAAGTTATAAAACTGTAGATACCCCGGGAGGAGCCCGCCCGCTTGGCTAGAGCGGTGGAAGGACCCTAGGGTGTCTATTCATGTTTTAGTTGTTAGAGTCGCCACCTATGTTTTAGAGGAACATAAGAAAAACCTAATATTTAGCCTGTGTTTTGGTACGAAAACAGAGATTCTTGTTATGAGGTTCGGGGGTTAGGTTACGAGATGGGAGGTACTTAAACACCCATCTCGCCCAACTAATGTTGGTTTTGCTTGTTCATAGTCTACATAAATAAAGTGTTCTTCCTATTCTTTGATAATGATAAAAGGTGTTTAAAAGGGGTGTTTTGAATGTGGGGAGATAACTCCTTGACCGACTTCAATATAATGAAGTGATCTTTTGTATCATGTCCCAAAATGGTTTTGGGTGATTGCACGTTTGATAAAAGTAAAAGAAGAAGAGAAGAGATGAAGTAGAGAGAAGAGAGAAAAGAGTATTGTTTACCTAAACTTCAAATGACATCAAGTACTTCTTAGGGAATTGCCTTGGAAATGACTTGAATTGTTTGTGTATAGTTTTCTTAATCACAAAAAAGTGTAACGACCCCAAAATCCGTTTTATTTATTTTATAATTATTTTATATTTTGAGAATTTTAACTTAAAATTATATGTGCATTTTATGTGTTGCATCATATTATATGAATTGCACATTTTATATGGTTATTTGTGTTAGTTAAAATGTTAGTAGTAGTAGTAACATTTGTTTTGATAGTTAAGTTGGGTAGTGGAATTTTATGGGCTAATAATTTAGTTGTTAAAGAGTTAAGGGAATTAAGTAACTTTAGGGGTTTATTTGCTTAGAATGAAAGTAGAAGGGCTTTTGGTGGATGAGTATATATACTAATTAAGCATGCTTATCTTCATTCCATCCTCCTCATTCTCAGACACTCACACTCCTTCCATTCTAACAACATTTGCACCTTTCTTCCCCATCTCTCCCTGTCGACTCACCATTCCTTTACAAAGACAAACCCAATTTTTACTCCATTGTTGACTAAGGTAAAGTCTTGTTCTTGTTCATTTTCTTTTATTTTATTTACTACTCCATTTTCAAATCTAATTATATATAAATGTTCAGGGAATTGAATAGATCATATCTACCGATCAATATTATTTTTCTTGACACTTTTTTCCGAAAAAATAGGTAAGTTACTAATCCCCCTTTAAATGTTAAAATGGTCATAAGTATGCTATATATGCTTTATATGTTATAAAATAATGTTTTGGGTATACTTTTATATACTTGTAATTTTGGGACGGAAGGAGTAGTAATAATTTTTATATACTTGTAATTTTGGGACGGAGGGAGTAGTGTAGTAAAACTGGTTATAGACTTGTTATTTGTGGGAAGTGAGTATAGGGGTATAGTAGTTTTGGTTTTGGGGAATTTTGAGAGGATGCAACATTATATATGGTTTATATATTATACTCCTACTCGTGGGACGGTAAAATAATATCTTTAGTTAAAGGTTAAATAAATGTATTATAAAATTATACTGTTACTTATGGGACGGGGAAAGTATGGTAATGTTGTTGTACCTAATAAAATGGATATAAACATGTTATATATGCCTAGTAGGTTGTGAAATAATGTTTTGGATATGTTTTATTTATACTTGTAAATTTGGGACAGAGGGAGTAGTAAGAATTTGTACATAGCTTGTTATTAGTGGGAAGGCTATAGAAGTTGGTGTTGGTATTGTGCTTGGGCTGAGTTGGTAGCCTTTGTGAAGGTTGAAATTGTTGAGTGTTGCTAATGTTAGTATTTTGGGTTGGTGAGATGAAGGGAGTATATTGATTTTAGCCAAAATCTGATTCCTGGTCTGATTACACGACTCGTGTAGGGGTACACGAGTCGTGTAAGGGGAGATTCTGAAGGAGTGTTTTCTTACACGAGTCGTGTACTGTTACACGACTTGTGTAGAAGTTGTTACACGAGTCGTGTAGTGGTACACGAGTCGTGTAAGAGCCCAAATTCTGAATTTGTGTATTTTTACGTAAAATCTTCCGGAGGTCATAACTTCTTCATTCGGACTCCGTTTTAGTCGTGTAAACTATCGTTGGAAAGCTCTTCTCGAGTACTACACGATGGGTTGGTTTATGAGTTGGGTTTTGATTTTTATAGTAAGGAAATCCAGTAGGTGTTTAGTACTAACAAGAGTATCCATGGTTCATTATGGTAGAGTTGGTCTTTTGTGATCAAGTTTGAATTAATGTGATTGTTTGGATGGATTGTGTGATGACTTAATGTCAATATGGTGCATACTATTATGAAAACGTGTTTACTTCTCTATGATGAGCTTGTGTGGTTCCCTACTTTGGAATCATACCCCGTTTGTTGTTAAAGCAAGTTTTCTTTGCTTCGGTTGTGTCTAAAGTCCAGCTGGTACTTTTGTGTGTGTTGGGCAGTGATAGGGATTATAATGGTCTCCGAGCCAAGTACATTATAAGGCTCCTATCATTGGTTTCCCATTTTTAACCCCCTTCCTTGGGCCAAAGGTTGGGCACTTTGGGTTATGACTTTGTGTCATTTTCCCCCCGTTGTTGTTGTTGTTGTTGTTTGGTTCCGGAACCCGTTTCAGCTCTTCGATGCTGCTCAGTTGGTGCCTCTCAGATGGCTATTGTTTGGTTTGAGAACCTTGGCTCAGTATCCACGTATGAGTGTTTATTTCCGCTTTATGTGTTGCATGATGAGTTGGTCGTTATTTCCAACCGGTATGGGACGGTTGGCGATAGGGAGCCTCTCATGTTATGTGCTATGTGTTATACGCTTATTTGTTAATATTGTTTCTTTATAATCATCATATTAGCATGTAATGTAGTTGCATTTTAGTAACTTACTGAGATTTATTCTCACCCCTTATTTGTTTACCGTTTTAGATAAGAAGGAGTCCAGGGAATAGGTCACAGCACAGGGAGGACGTTGGTAAAGAGATATTTGGTAAGACTTTTGGGAAGTGATGTGTATAAAGGATACATTATGTAAATGTAATACCTTTAGGGTAGTGTAACCGTGACTCAGTTAATTGTATCATCTCTTTTAGTAGGTGTTCGGGTTTGTAAATTTTTAAGTAAAGTTTGTTATAGCCAGGTGGCTAAGTACTCATTTGAGAAAGTTGGTTTTGTGACTTAAAGTCATGTTTTGGTAACGTTTTGGTTGTGTGAACCTTTTTAAGAAAATATATTTCGAAAAATTTTCTTAGAGTTGCTTTACGACGTCTTCCTCGCGTGTCCCGGGCGTGGGGCCAAGTAGGACCACGGGTCGGGGCGCGACAAAAAGTCCCCCCCCCCCCAAAAAAAGGTTCTAAAGAGAGAGTAAAAAAAGGAGCCCCTTGAAATGGTGGAGAAGAGAGGTTTATATAGGTGCAAAACTGATTTTTTGGTGCCAAAACGAAGTCACAAAGAAATATTTCCCGAGCAAAATCATGTAAAATGAGCAAGGGAGGGATTCTTGGAGAAAATCTGTAACTGACGCCTAGATGCGCGCGTCTCCTGCCTTGTTGGTGGGACGCGCGTGCTTCTGACCCCTACGGGCGGAGGCGCACGACTTCAAAATGGCTTTTCTGACAGAATAGACTAGAAAGTCAGCATTGTTATTCACTTTAGTCCCTAAACTTAACGGAGTCAGTCAGGAACTTAACGAAAGTAACAGAAACTAAAGAGAAACACTTAAAATAGTGAGAAACACAAGATCAAATGGGCAATCGGGGTTAGCGGTCCAAGGCGGGGTGTCTACAGGGCCCCTCGACGACGTGGATTGCAAAGCAAAACGCGTCAACGAAAGAAAGAACATCCGCCAAAGACATCACCAAGAAAAAGCAAAGAATCAAAGAAAATAAGAATTTGAAATTATGAGGGATAGAGATGTGCTCCCTGTGTGAGCAACTTTTGCTGATAGAGGGGGTACAGTAGTATGAAAATGGCCTACCGTGGCTGAGGTTTATAGTCCGTATAGAGGACTGGCTGGATCCGAGAATCCGTCTGCTGATTTAAATTCCGTATAGAGGACTGGATGGATCGGAGAACCTGTCTGCCGCTTTAAAGTCTGTATAGAGGACTGGCTGGATCCGAGAACCCGTCTGCCGATTTAAAGTCCGTATAGAGGACTACCTGGATTCGAAAACCCGTCTGTTGATTTAAAGTTCGTATAGAGGATGGGCTGGATCCGAAAACCCGTCTGCTGATTTAAAGTCCGTATAGAGGACTGGCTGGATTCGAGAACCCGTCTGCTACTTTAAAGTTTGTATAGAGGACTGGCTGGATCCGAGAACATGTCTGCCGCTTTAAAGTACGTATAGAGGACTCACTGGATCCGAGAACCCGTCTTCCGCTTTAAAGTCCGTATAGAGGACTCACTGGATCCGAGAACCCGTCTACTGATTTAAAGTCCGTATAGAGGACTGGCTGGATCCGAGAGCCCGTCTGCTGATTTAAAGTCCGTATAGAGGACTAGCTGGATTCGAGAACCCGTCTGCTGATTTAAAGTCCGTATAGAGGACTGGATGGATCCAAGAACCTGTCTGCCGCTTTAAAGTCTGTATAGAGGAGTGGCTGGATCGAGAACCCGTCTGCTGATTTAAAGTCCGAATAGAGGACTGGCTGGATTCGAGAACCCGTATGCTGATTTAAATTCCATATAAAGGAGTGGCTGGATTCGAGAACCCATCTGCCGACTTAATGTCCGTATAGAGGACTGGCTAGATCTGAGAACCGTCAGCTGATTTAATGTCCGTATAGAGGACTGGCTGGATCCTAGAACCCGTCTGCCGATTTAAAGTCCCTATAGAGGACTGGCTGAATTTGAGAACCCGTCTGCTGATTTAAAGTCTGTATAGAGGACTGGCTGGATCCGGGAACCCGTCTACCGCTTTAAAGTCCATATAGAGGACTGGCTGGATCTGAGAACCGTCTGCTGATTTAAAGTCCGTATAGAGGACTGTCTAGATTCGAGAACCCGTCTGCTTATTTAAATTCCGTATAGAGGACTGGCTGGATTCGAGAACCCGTTTGCCGACTTAATGTCCGTATAGAGGACTGGCTGGATCCGAGAACCCGTCTGCTGATTTAATGTCCGTATAGAGGATTGGCTGGATCATAGAACCCGTCTTCTGATTGTAGACACCCCGCCTTGGACCTCTCACCCCGATTGCATACATAGTATTTTTATTTAACTTGTTTTTGTTAATTTCTGTTACTTCGGTTAAGTTCCTAACTGATTTCGTTAGTTTTGGACTAAACTGCATAACAGAGTTAACTTTAGAGTCATTTCTGTCATCCTGCCTTTCTCTGCCGCGGGCGCTTCCGGAACTGTTAACGGGATGCGCGCGCGTCTCGCCCCTAAAGCGGGACCCGCGCGCCTCCCATTATGGCAGTAACGGATTGCACCTTATTTCCCTCCCTTTTCTTATTTACAAACATCTTTTCTTGATCACAAAAACCATCTTTTTACATCCACATTCATCCCCCCTTTCCTCATTAACTCCCAATCCCTAATTCTAAGCCTTTTCCCAAAAACTAATATTTCTTTCATTTATTATTTGATTTCTTTTATTTCTTTTATTTTTCTTTTATTCATTTATCTTATTTGTGATTGGCTCATTCCATTTCACATGGATGACCAATTTCCCTCCATCATTTCCTCTCTTTTTTACCTATAAAAACCATCATCTCCTACCTTGGAAAAGGACCTCATTTTTGGACTTGGAACTTTCTCTCTACACAAATTCTATATCATTTTCCCTACACAAATTCTCCCAACAAGAGTTTTACGCAACGAAACTCTACACAAATCTCTACACAACAACATCATTTTCAAGTCCAAGTTTGAAGTCTTCTTTCTAAAGGTACAAGTCTTCCTTTTTTTATTTATTCTATTCATGTTCTAGTCAATGTATGCAATCCCCATTAATGGGACATGACCAACATGACTACTTCACATATTGAAGTTAGTTAAGGTTATCTCCCTACATTTTAATCTTAACTTTAATTCACCATGTTAATTTCTCTTCATCTCTTAATGTAATTCTTTAACATTACTTGTTACATGTAATCTGTATCATTAAATAAATAAAACAATTCTATTTTATTTCCCCTTTATTTCCCCTTTTCTTCTCATCACAATTGTTAGCACATTTCTATTTAATTAATTGAAGGACATGTAAATATTAGAACACCAATAGTAGCAAGACCCGCGTAAGCGGGGCGGAGTGGGTGTTTAAGTACTTCCCACTCCGTCACCTAACCCCCGAACACTTCTCTCCCGAATCTCTGGTTTTGTACATAAATTAGGCTATTTCTAGGTTTTTCTTATGTTCCTTTAAAAACATAGGTGGCGCTCTAAACAATCTAAAACAAGTTAGACATCCTAGGATAATTCACCGCTCTAGCCAAGTTGTGGTTTCCCGGGGTATCTACAGTGGCGACTCCGCTGGGGAAGATTTAGAGGGTTAAACTTGCGTTCTTAACTTTTGGTGTTCTTATTACTGTTTTCTGGACATTCTGGTAAAAAGGGTGGGAAGCGCGCGCCTCTGGCCTTCTTGGCCTAAAGCGCGCGCGTCCGACCCCAATTAGCAGAATCGCCCGCCTCCTTTCTTGTCCTTCAATTCCATATTTCTGTGCTAACAATTACTCCAGGGGAAAGTTTTCTTAATTAAGGGTCAAGGCAATCCCTTGAACCCACTGATTTGCAGGTTCTCACCCAGAAGCGGGCGCCTCTGCCCTTCTTCCTCTCACGCGCGCGCCTTCCGCATAGGCAACCCAATGCGCGTGCTTCTGGGCGCATTCCCGGAACAGAACAGTGCACAGAAACAAAACAGAATGACAGTGTGTGGGCACCGAGCCTGCATACAATTTCTATTCTCTTTATTTTTATCGGTCACACGGGTGATTCGAAAGTTGTAAATTACGTGCTTATTTGTTTTTTTTTTATTTCCTTTGAAAAAAAAAATGTTTTGTCACATGTTAGACCTCACACTACATGCACATATTCCTATCAACTGCTCAGTATCGAGTCGCACAAGTCCAACCCCAAACCCGTCGAGGCCCGTCCTAGAAAGTTTCAAGCTCCACTCGACCTTGGCTCTTTCGAAGCGGTAAACCTCAGCCCGTGGCGTAGTTCATGACTACATGCCGGGGGTGACCTTTAAGCCTCATATTCAAGCCGAGCACAAACCACACAATTCTAGTCTAGGGTCTAACACTCCGTGACCAAGTCGGTTTTTCATGTGCCGAGATTTCCCTAAACTAATGTCTTCAAATCATACATGCCAACTTCTTGCAATGGACGAAATAAAACTACGTCCCCAAAAGTGGCTATCTTGGACGAAAATAAAAAATCCGTCCCCGCATGTATGATTTACTACATTAATTTAGTTTAATCCCGTCACATATAGGTATCACAAGCGTGGTGGAATCCAATGAGTATATGGGACCGCGAGAAGGTCTATATACTAGTGTGACGATTCCACTATTTTTCTAGAAACCCCCCAAAAAAAAAGGACTCCGTCCTTCCGACTTTGTAAAAAAAAAAAAAAAAAAAGTCGTTTTCCCTTATGTGGTTGAGTCTTTTTCTTTGTTTGTGGGTTAATTCATTTTATCCAAAAGGTGTTTGTGGGGCCAATCTAAGATCAACTGTGGTCTTCCAATAGGTCCAATGGCTTCCAACGGCAACAACAACAACGGTGGAAATGATTTCGTGTCCAACGAAGGGTTACTCAACATAATGAAATCAATGGGGGAACAAATGGATAGGATTGTCGAGGATGCCCGCCGTAAAGACAATTTGTGGCAAGCCCGTTTCGATATCGACAAGAGGATTCACAAAGAAGAGGTTTCCGAACTCAAGGCTCGTCTTGATTATGAAAGAAGAATTCACGAGGAAGAGGTTTCCGAACTCAAAGCCCGTTTGCAAGAGCTCACCGACGGCAAAGCAAAGTTTAAGGGTAAAGCATGCTCAAGTGGCACGTCCCTCAAAAGCTACAAAGGTACCGCCAACAACCGAGTTTTCACTCCTCTCCTAGGAGTAACCCAAGCCGAAGCATTTGAAACTTTGGTGGCAAGTGGAAAGGTCAAGCCTTTAGAGGGGTACAAGCCGAAGATGATACCGAAGAATCATGCACATGGTGAATGGTGCGGCTACCACAAGCATAGTGGCCATACTACCGAAGGGTGCTTCTTTCTCCGAAACATAATCCAAGATTTGTTCGACAACGGCGAATTTACTGTGGGTGAAGAGAAACCTTTAGAGAGTGTCAACATGCAAGAACTCATCAAAGAAGAATGATTTGGTTTCGAAATGGGGCTTCTACAAGAAATCATGCCACAAGGAGACTACAACGACAATGGGGACTATAACAACAATCTCCGTTTCTCTTTCTCTACCTAGTAGTAGGAATAAAAAAAAAAAAAAAAAAAAAGAGTCAAAAGTCCTCTTTTGTGTGCATTAATGTTTTCTCTCGTCCCATGTTAAGTGTCGAGTCTTCTTATCAAATAAAAGTCGTTCTTGTCCTTATACACTCTTTCAAGTTGTTCAATCTAATTCTTGGCAAAATGATAAAAAGATGTCTAAACAAGTTTTAGAACAAGGCCATCACTTGAACGCCTAGGGGCTAAACATCGTGACGAAGGCAACATCATCAACGACGAAGACAAAGCCAAGACATCAAAGGTGAAGCAACAACCATGGAGAAAAATCAAGCAATGTTTCAAAGGGGGGATTAAAAAAAAAAAAAAAAAAAAAAAAAAAAATGCTCGCCTGGTTGGACTCTTCAAATCAACCTAGGCAAAAGTTAGAGCACGAAAAAAAAAAAAAAAAAAAAAAAAATCCCCCTCAATCAAAGAATTTCACATCAAGATCAACATCATTCCATCCACCAAAGGAGGACGAAGCTACACGACGAAGTAACAATTCCATCCCGAAGAATGGAGAATTCACAAGAACTACGGTGACCTGAGCCTCTACACTGGAGGAACGTAGGCAACCTTCGGGTCTGGTCTCATGCAAGAAAGAAGAAATGTTTAGCCCTAGCGCGTTATGGTGATCGACCTTCATCTCGAACTTGTCAAGACATCTTTGTACGATTCATTTGCCAATGAATTAATCACCAAAAAGATTGAACAACTTTCTTAGATTTGGAATCATTTCGCGTTCCTTGTCGAGTCTAAGGACTTCAATTCTTTCTGCATACTCCCAATTTCTTGCAATCAAATTGGGGCTTTCCTTCTCTTATCTCTTAATGACTTACTTGCCTTCGTGAGTCATTCAATTCAATAAAAAAAAATACATGTCAATACTAGGGACACTTCCCTAGTCGAGTCAATGTCACTCATCTTTAATGACAAAAGGTTTTCACCGCAAAATCACATGTCTCTCATCCTTAGCTAGAGTCAATGCACACTTCCTCATTAATCGAGTCAAAAATGAAGACGCAAAAGAGATGCCCGCTAGATTGAAAACCCGAAAGGGCGGTCTAGGCAAAAAACAGGGTGCGTCATAAAAAAAAATGAGAGAGTGAGAGAGAGAAGGGAAAGAGAAATGGAGATCTCTGGCCTCTAAAGAAGACAACTGCACAAGCTCTACATTGGATCTCCCCAACAAGTCAATTCCCCACCGATTCAACTTTGGGATTGCAAAAGGCTCGACAATATATGGCACCATCAAAGGTTGTTTTGGGTTATTGGCATCATTCTCCAGCAGTGTGCATTTTTGGGTTCATGAAAAGAAGGCCCGTGGTAACCAAGATCCATCCGAGAACAAGCCCATCATAAAAGGGCACGAGGTTGCACAAATAACCCCTAGCTAGTCAATTGGCTTGGGCAGCAAATAGCAACAACATGTGTCTCAGTTTTCAAGGCTTCTTCAAGTATGTGCTTCTAAAGTACGCCGAAAGGCTCCCGAGAAATGGAGTAGCTCTTGCCATATCCTCTCATGTTTGTTCCCTCGCACGAGGATGAGTCACTCTTCCTTTCCTCAACAAATGGTGACGCCCTAGGGGCTATGTTACTCAAGAACCAGGACTTCTTTTGCTTCACTTGACAATCAATACACCCTAGACTCTATGTTCGAGAAAGATGTGTGAGACTATCCTCAAAGTCTCCCAAAAGGGATGTCAAAAAGCCCTCTTGTCGCGTATGCCCGTGCTCGTTCCCCCAATCAAGGATGGACCTTTCTCGCAATCAATGATGGCACTCTAAGGGCTACGGTCAAGTCTTAAAGGTTCTCTCGGCAAAGAGCAATTAACTCCCCAGCAGTATCCCCAGCCAAGTCATGTGCAACATTAGAAGCTTCCTCAATTCGGCACCGAAGGTCTCAACGGGCTTAGCAATCTACAATCTTTTGGGCTACGGCATTACAGTAATTCAAGCAAAGGGCAGTATTAGGGCTCAGTCTTTTGGGCAACAATACTCGAGCAAGTGCAATGTGGAGTAGTCTTATGGCTCCATGAGAACAATCAAGATTCAAGGGTCTCTCAACACTTCAAAGGCCTCTTGGTTTTAAATGAAGACTCCGATGTTATGAATGAAGTTGATGATTTTTGTTAGAACTCACAGCGAGATTTTGAAGGAAGTCTTAGAGAAAAGGAAAAAGATTCAATATGCTAAACTCTAATCAAAACAGGGTTATAGCGGGAAATGCCACGGCCAATCCCAATGTTTCTGCAATTCAGCACCCCCTTCTCCAAGATCAAAAGCATAAGGTGCAGCTCAGATAAAGTTGGGCCACAGCACTAGTTGCATCCGAAGATCCGTCATTGGTTCAACTCAAGAAGAGTCAAGCAAGCATACTCATTTGAGACTTTATCACGCCAAGACCTTATCCTCCACGACCTCGACGGCACCGCAAGACATTACTGCATCCTTTGACATAAGCCCTCAGCCATTTGGGTATCGACTACAATGAGGCCATTCATCTCCCCAGTAAGAGCAAGAAGGAGATCTCTATCAAGAATTCTACCAAACGGTACATCCGCCCTCAATGCCGAGCCAATCACGAGATAATTTGGGGCTTTACAATGAAAGGTCTTCACATCCCGCCATCTACAAGACCACGACACTTGGGGCTTCGCAATCTCTCGAAGCTTGGCATCAACGATCTCCTCTTGGGGCTTGCTCACTACAACAACAAAAAGCGATTTATTTGAATGGGCCAAGAGCCGGTTTATCTTGGAGCTATGCAAGCCACTCAAAGTTTGGCATCAAAGGCATTCTAGGGGCTTTACAATCAGCAACCCCTTATCTCGGCACCGAAAGCCTTTTGAAACCCCATAATCGACAAATCTCTTGGGGCTAGACATCAATCTTCGTTGGGCACAACGGCAACGACGACAGAATTCAAGCAAGGCAATTTGGACTTCGATTGAATATGACTTGATCTTGGGTTGGCTTTCGAACACACAATGCTTAAATGGTTCACCCACGAACTAAAAAAAAAAAAAAAAAAAAAAAAATGTTTTTTCCTTTTTCTTCTTCTTTTTCTTCTCCTTACTTGCGTAAAAGTATGTGTTTCATTATGCTTTGCTCTAAGCTTCTCCCCCAGCGTTCTCCATCATCCTTGAACTACGCTGGTCTGATTCTCTTAAAGGGATACGTAGGCAGCCTTTTGGCACGACCAACCCATCATCCAGAATGTCATCTCACCGACACTCAGTGAACAGTACAAGCGACTCATCTTCATCAAAAGCATCAACATCCTTCAGCAATCCACTCCAATCAAACAGCAATGGTAGGTGAAGGTATGAATACACCCAAAATCACACCGCGCATAAAAGCAATTTCTCCATTCTTACAAAACTGCTTTCAAATCACATATCACACCACAATCACAATTTTCTCTCGCAATTCCTATTTCACATCTCACACAAGCACATATATTTGCAAAGGATACACATAACAGGTGCCACACAGAGCACCAGAATCACTAGGTGCCGCAAAGAGCACCAGAATCAACAGGTGCCGTACAGAGCACCAGGTGCCGCAAAGAGCACCAGAATCAACAGGTGCCGCACAGAGCACCAGAATCAGCAGGTGCCGCACAGAGCACCAGGTGCCGCACAGAGCACCAGGTGCCGCACAGAGCACAAGGATCAACAGGTGCCGCACAGAGCACCAGGTGCCACACAGAGCACCAGAATCAACAGGTGCCGCACAGAGCACCAGAATCAGCAGGTGCCGCACAGAGCACCAGGTGCCGCACAGAGCACAAGGATCAACAGGTGCCGCACAGAGCACCAGAATCAATAGGTAACGCACAGAGCACCAGAATCAGCAGGTGCCGCACAGAGCACCAGGTGCCGCACAGAGCACCAGAATCAGCAGGTGCCGCACAGAGCACCAATTTTGGTCCATGGTGAACCACTAAAATCACCATACCTCTTCCATCAGCAAAAGTGGCTCACACAGGGAGCGCATTTCTATCCCTTGCAATTTCAATAATTCCTGCTTTTTATCTAGTCTTTATTTTCTTTTGTCGATGTCCTCGGCGGTTGTCTTTCTTTCGTCGACGCGTTTTGTTTTGCAATCCACGTCGCCGAGGGGCTCTGTAGACACCCCGCCTTGGACCTCTCACCCCGATTGCATACATAGTATTTTTATTTAACTTGTTTTTGTTAATTTCTGTTACTTCGGTTAAGTTCCTAACTGATTTCGTTAGTTTTGGACTAAACTGCATAACAGAGTTAACTTTAGAGTCATTTCTGTCATCCTGCCTTTCTCTGCCGCGGGCGCTTCCGGAACTATTAACGGGATGCGAGCGCGTCTCGCCCCTAAAGCGGGACCCGCGCGCCTCCCATTATGGCAGTAACGGATTGCACCTTATTTCCCTCCCTTTTCTAATTTACAAACATCTTTTCTTGATCACAAAAACCATCTTTTTACATCCACATTCATCCCCCCTTTCCTCATTAACTCCCAATCCCAAATTCTAAGCCTTTTCCCAAAAACTAATATTTCTTTCATTTATTATTTGATTTCTTTTATTTCTTTTATTTTTCTTTTATTCATTTATCTTATTTGTGATTCGCTCATTCCATTTCACATGGATGACCAATTTCCCTCCATCATTTCCCTCTCTTTTTTACCTATAAAAACCATCATCTCCTACCTTGGAAAAGGACCTCATTTTTGGACTTGGAACTTTCTCTCTACACAAATTCTATATCATTTTCCCTACACAAATTCTCCCAACAAGAGTTTTACGCAACGAAACTCTACACAAATCTCTACACAACAACATCATTTTCAAGTCCAAGTTTGAAGTCTTCTTTCTAAAGGTACAAGTCTTCCTTTTTTTATTTATTCTATTCATGTTCTAGTCAATGTATGCAATCCCCATTAATGGGACATGACCAACATGACTACTTCACATATTGAAGTTAGTTAAGGTTATCTCCCTACCTTTTAATCTTAACTTTAATTCACCATGTTAATTTCTCTTCATCTCTTAATGTAATTCTTTAACATTACTTGTTACATGTAATCTTTATCATTAAATAAATAAAACAATTCTATTTTATTTCCCTTATTTCCCCTTTTCTTCTCATCACAATTGTTAGCACATTTCTATTTAATTAATTGAAGGACATGTAAATATTAGAACACCAATAGTAGCAAGACCCGCGTAAGCGGGGCGGAGTGGGTGTTTAAGTACTTCCCACTCCGTCACCTAACCCCCGAACCCTTCTCTCCCGAATCTCTGGTTTTGTACATAAATTAGGCTATTTCTAGGTTTTTCTTATGTTCCTTTAAAAACATAGGTGGCGACTCTAAACAATCTAAAACAAGTTAGACATCCTAGGATAATTCACCGCTCTAGCCAAGTTGTGGTTTCCCGGGGTATCTACACTGATTTAAAGTCCGTATAGAGGACTGGCTGATCTGAGAACCCGTCTGCTGATTTATAGTCCGTATAGAGGACTAAAAATGAATGTGAGTTTGTTGAGTAGACTTTGTTGATCAAGAGGTGGTGATTTCAACGGATCACCATGGACCAAATTGCTGCTTGGAGCTCTATGCTATTCGAAGCCTCACTTGCTGTTGACTTCATGACTTTTGAGGGGTGCGGGCACAGTTGACTGCGGACCGAATTTTTTTTCCCTTTAGAGAGAAAAATGTTGAGATTGACCTTGACTTGAAAAGAGATACACATTCTACTTTATGTTTAGTACGAGTTTCTATCTAGTTTCAATTTAGAAATGCTTTAGGGGCGGACCAAATTAATGTATGCCCAACTGTTTATCCAAAGGCGGAACTTTTTTCTTGGTCCAGTTGACTCTGGGAATGCCTGGACTTTGTTCCTGCATGATTTCTTCTTTTGACAAGGGCTGGTTGAGGCATTTCTGAAATGGAACACAGGCGCCCTATGGGACACACGCGCTTCCCATATGGGTGTCGGGAGGCGCGCGCTTCTGGGGAGCGAATTATGGGGCTTGACATTTGCTGGCCAAAAAATCCCCAACAGCTATAATATCAGCTTCTGTTCGAAACCATTCCCCCAACATCTATTTTCTGCCATTCTTGAATACTCTATTCTTGCTTGATTTTGCTTGTAATCAACATTTTCCATCGCTTCTAATTCTTTCATTCTTGATGCCAAGGTTGTTGATTACTATGAGAAGGAGTTATCGACCTTCGTGTATTCTTTCAAGACTCATCCCAAGAAGGCCTTTGTCAAAGATTTTGGGTTCCGAATTCTCTTCACGCTTCAGACGTTGAAGCCGGATTGGGATTTATTGAATGCCGCTGCAGCCTTTTGGGATGGTGACAGTCACACTTTTAACTCTTCGGCAAATGAAATGGTGCCGACTGTTGATGACTTTGGTGCCATTCTTGGCATGCCATTGGTGGGTCATATTGCCGTCCCCAAATACCATCGTGGCGTCATTGATTCTTGGTCCGATTTGTTGAACCTCCCTATCGGAGATGTGAGGAAGATGTTGCATGGCACCGTGGTTGACATAACCGAGTTACCGATGTTCTTTAGTTTGCATTTAGAGGACATGGCAGTTCAGTCCTTTAAGAGGAATGCCATGTGTTGGTCCCAGAGGGCAACAAGGGTATAGAACCGCTAGAGGGGGGGGGTGAATAGTGGTCCAAACTTTTTCGTAAAATACCCTTAAAAATAAACTGAGTACTTATCAGTTGGGTCAACTGCGTTTTAAAGCACTTAAACCGAACTGATAAAATTTACAGCAGAGTTTTGCGGTTTTGGCCAAACTGATAGTTAAAGAGTTGGGAGGTTTGACTCGGGTTGAAAATACTATGATGCAACTCATAGATCAAATTGAAGATCAAAGAAAAACACAATTCACTTTTCAAGTCATTTCGTATATGGATTCAAGTTAAAGACGACAAACAGAAAAGTAAATGACAAGACAGAAAAGTAAAGATCAAACACACAATTTGAAGAGGTTCGTTCTTGAATGAACTACGTCCTCTACCTAGATGGTTAGTCTAGGATTTTCTAATAGCTACTAGACTTGTATTAATTAGAGGAGATTTTACAAGATGATTCTAAACCCTAATCAAACAATCTAACCTATAAAGCTATGAAAAATCAACCGGTGTATTCGAAGTATATAATCTATGTGATTATATAAATCGGGTGTGTGTCTGGAAAGAAATCAAATGCTCTAAGTATCTAAATGATGGTTTGAGTAAATGAAGAACTTTCTGTGTAAAGGCTGAATATGGAATGGTTGATGGCTTGAAGCTTGATGAAGGAATTCTAGGTTTGCTAAGGAGATGGTTGAAGGTTTGAATATCTGGGTTTCAATCTTTAAAGAAAACTTAAATACTTGGGAATAAATCTCTTGAAGCTCAGCAACCTTCATTGTTGAAAAATGAAGGCTATTTATAGGCAGTGCACCCTTGTGACCGTTGGGTAAAGATTTGAATCAAATCTGAAGGGTACAGTGCTGTCGAATTCCCATTGGTTGAGCTGTCATTGCCGTCCTTTGATTTGTCTTGTAGTCCAAGGTAGTTGTAGCACCACTACCTGACATTCGACCTTTGTTGCAGAAAGGACTAACGGTAAACAATTCAAATTGCTTGGACAAGACCGTCATTTCATGTAGTAACTCCAAGTTAACTTAGAGATATTTTGACATGACATAAAATATTCCTTTACGGTTGAAAAGAGAATATTTGTCTAAGGAATAAATGACTTCTCTTGAATTCTTCATTAACTGATCGGCGGTTCCACTAGGCATAGGAGTGGTTCCGAATGCGGTTTCATCAAAACCACATAATGCGGTTTGATGAAAAATAAGCAACTCTATGCTGGCGGTTCTTAGATAGACCGAATGCGGTTTTAAGATCTAAACCGCTAATCTAACCGAACTCAATACTCAGCCTAGACAAGTAAAAATCTAGAAATGGACTTTTCTTAATATTAATGTATAACTTCATTACATGTGGTCCTAAAGTCCATAAAAAGACACGTGGCATGGATCAATCAAATTAAGTGGGTGTACTAACAATGAATCCTAACAATCTCCCCCTATTTGATTGATGCCATTACCACACTATGATAATAGCAAAACATTGTACTTGGTAAACATGTCCGAAATAAATTTCATGAAATTGCATGTCCCAAGTCAATGCACACACTATTCTAGATCATAGATTTCTAATCTATCACAAAATGAAGAAAATAGAAGAGAAATACATTCAGATGCATATAAAGTGATATGATTTTGAAAAACAGATATGCATGTTTAAACTGAATGTTTAAAACAAAATGCACTTAAAAATATTTTCATGATGAATGAAGTGCATGAGGTTTTGAAAATGCAAGCATTGTTCCACAAACAAGCAGTTTGAATAAACAAAGTTTTTGGAAACTGAAATGCAATGCAATCATTCTCATTATATTTCAATCATAAGGTCTTTAAACTTACAAGGTAGAAAGGAAATATAATGAAAGAAAAAAGACTAATAAATGAAATCTAGTATATTTCATCAGCAGCGGCAGGAGCTCTTTCTTCAGCGGGATCATCTGCAATATTGTCCTACGCGGCTTGAACATCACCAGCAGCTTGATCTTGAGTGGCTTGATCATCCATGGCAGCATCATCAGTTGGAGCAACATTTCTTGAACCATAGGGAAGGGCGGTTTCAAACACAAAGCCTGCTGCATGAAGCAGAACCTCAGATGGTTCATTAATCCTTTTTTCAATAGCAGCAGTTTGTTTGACTAACTTGCCGGTTTAAAACATGATGTGCTAAGAAGAATCAAAGGCATATTTGTGTTAGTACCCGATCTGAAAATGAGTTTATTAGGGATTTCCCAAATACACAAGGACTTTAGGGGAATTACAATCCTTGCAAAGACTTGTCCCGGATTCCCAAAATATACCTCATTGTTCTAGAACATCTTAAAGATGGCCAAAATAGGGTTTCCATAAAACATGTAAAACCCTAGCTTAATAATTAAGTCAGCCAGCAACGATGGCCACGCGGCCACATTCGCCCAAGCTCCAACCTTGGCCACGCGGCCAACGTCGCCGCCGCCCTCCATCTTGGCCACGCGGCCACATCCGCTCCAGATGATCCTGACCGTCAGATCTCTCCATCAGTTTCCTATTTAAAGACCTCCCTTGCCTCATAACTGAAGGACCCGAATTTGAGAGTTCTTAAACACGATTTTGCTCCCAAATCAAGTCATTCAAGCCTCCAAAAACACTCTCAAGAATCCCAAGAAGATCCAAGGTTATTTCTTGCCAACAAAGGTAAGTTTTCTAACTTTTTCTTCCTGTTCTTGCATCATTTTAATGTAGATCTTTTATATTCATGTTCTTACATGTTTATTCATAGTTTCTTCATATTCCTTGCATGTTCATTCATATGTTCATAATATGTTCTTCGCATGTTCTTCGTGTTCATAGATTAAAACCTTATTTATGCTATATTTAGGGTTGCGATCTTCATAATTACATGTTATTTCATAGCCGATGATGATCTAGGGTTCATCAACCTGAGGATGATCTAGGAACTACTTCTAAACCCTAATCTTTAGGTAATTCCCCCCTCATTATGCATGATCCCGATTCTTCTGCCTATTCTAAATTCTCTGCGAACTACGCTGACCTGAGCTTCTCACATTGAGTGGAACGTAGGCAATCTTCGGATCCGGTCTAAATCACTAACACACTACTAACACATTCATCATGATAGAAAGACCGATCAATTCGGGCAATAAGAGTGATAACGTTCAATATTCTTCTCTTGTTGTAATTTGACCCCCGAACCCACTAAAAATGCTTTTTTTCAATGTTTTGGCTGTAATTAAAACGGCGTGGCGACTCTCATAATTTTAATGTCGTTAAGAATATTCCCTTTGTAAATAATATTAATCACAAGATACTTCCCATGCGTCGCTTCATAGGAAAGGGGTATTCACAGTGGCGACTCTGCTGGGGACTGCTTTGAAACTTTTTCAAACTTAGTGGGTCAAACTTTCGTCACATCATGATGCTTGCCATGTTTACACATGCACATACTTGCCATGTGTACACATGCACACACCTGCCATGTTTACACATGCACACACTTTCCATGTTTACACATGCACCCTACACACACCTGCCATGTTTACACATGCACACACCTGCCATGTTTACACATGCACACACTTGCCATGTTTACACATGCACACTTTCCATGTTTAGACATGCACCCTACACACACCTGCCATGTATACACATGCACCCTACACACACCTGCCATGTTTACACATGCACCCTACACACACTTGCCATGTTTACACATGCACACACTTGCCATGTTTACACATGCACACACTTGCCATGTTTACACATGCACACACTTGCCATGTTTACACGTGCACCTCACACATACTTGCCATGTTTACACATGCACACACTTGCCATGTTTACACATGCACACACTTGCCATGTTTACACGTGCACCTCACACACACTTGCCATGTTTACACATGTACACACTTGCCATGTTTACACATGCACACACTTGCCATGTTTACACGTGCACCTCACACACACTTTCCATGTTTACACATGCACCTCACACACTTGCCATGTTTACACATGCACCCTACACACACTTGCCATGTTTACACATGCACACACTTGCCATGTTTATACATGCACCTCACATACTTTCCATGTTTACACATGCACCCGTGCACCCCGCAATGTTAATACTTGTACTTTGTTGATACTTGTACTTTGTATATACCTTGTATCCTTGTACCTTTGTTATTTTCGTCTTAGTATTAGGGTCAAACAAAACTCTGCTATGCTCTATTGTATATTATTTTCCTTCTCCTGCATTGCATTGCATAGCATCATTCAAACATTCAAAACTTCTCTCTTTTCTCCTTAAAAAGAATTAGTTTCTTGCCACACACTACCACTAGTCCGTGTCAGCACTGCACAGGTCCCTACTACCCGGAGTATTCGATGTGCAGGAATTTGTGCGCTACTGCCTCACATTTTTTGAGTCACTCGTCTACTCCACTCACCGTGTACGTTCCGCGAGCGGTGGGAACCTTTAACCTAACCCGTGTCAACCCACACATAGAGATTAGGACACTCCTTGGACCAACCATTTATGACGTAAATAAATGCAAAAAATTTCGTTAAATAAAATGTGCATTGCATCTAGGCGACCTCTAAGGTCCATCACTTACCCCTTGGTCCATCTATCAAAATTCCTCATCTTGGCCTATCTAGGTTACCTACCCATCATTGCGATCCATTTGGGTCTACCCTTCTTCTCGACCCGTTTTGGTCAAAATCCCACCATCCTTTGGCCTCTTAGGACAACTTTATCTACCTTTGACCTCCTAGGTCTGTTGGTAGTGGTGCCCTAGGCACGTTTAATAAACGTTGTAATTGTTATCATTTATTTCATATCAATAAAGAGATATTTTGATTATTGTTGTTGTTCATGTTTACCTATAATAATTCCCGTCCCTAGTACTTGTTAAGCACTAGTATAAAGGCTAAATGATCATGAGATGATCATGTTAGATTTATGGGTACTTGTTTGGAAAAAGGTACTGGACATGACCCGCTGTATGAGATTTATGTCATGGTCTATGTCGTACATATATCTCATATTAGTTATGTCATTTGAATCCTTAGACATGAAGTTATTATAGTCTTCCACTTGATGAACATTATGTTTGACATATTCAAACGCTGCTTTTAACCGAGTAGTTATAAAAGGTATGATTGGCATAATCGGATTCCCGTTGGGAAGAATAATAAGCTGAATGGATTTGTCCCTCCACGGAAAGATGTCAAGCTTGGGCCCCTCGAAGGAATGATGTTGATGAAATGTTCGGCCGGACTCAAATGAATTGATTGGATCAATAGCATTTGAATTATCAACATATTCGGAATCGAGAAAGTATTGAACATGACAAGTTGACTGTTTGACCATGACTTGTGTTCAAAGACATCGTGGACAAAGGGATTATGACATATTCTAAAGGAATGCGAACTTGTATCTAGTTATACTATTTGGGTAGGTATTACGGTTTGCTAGAACCTAATCATATCTTATGGGATCATGTTTGAGCCCATTGCCAACTTAGTATAATCCTAGAGGGTCACACACAATAGAACGAATCTTAAATAAGAGGACTATATTGGCATTTAGGGTCGGAGGACCTCCGAGGAATTTCTGGAAAATTTTGGGCTTCCTGGTCAACCAAGCGGGCGCTTGGGTTGAACCAGGCGGGCGCCTGAATAAGACCGGAAAAGGGGTTGGACCTTCTGGTCAAATAAGCGGGCGCCTGGGTAGGACCAGGCGGGCGCCCGGTTGCCGACAGAGAAATTTCTAATTTGATTAGGAAAGGTTTTTGGCACAAGTTACCTATTTGGAATAGGTCTTAATTGTGTATAAAAACACCAATTCGGCCAGACCATATTTACTAGTGCTTTTGTGAGTCTCAAAGAGTTTGAGAGAGATTTTATTTTGTTCTAAGATATCATTGATTGAGGAACAAAATAATTCACAAATAAATTCCATATAGTTCTTTATTGAATTGTGAAAGTGGGTTTCATAATTATTGGTCTAGCAACCAAGATCGAAGAAGTTCCTTTGATATTCGTTCAAAGTGTGGATACCACTAGAGGGTGAATTTTATCATCTTACAAAGTTCGTGATTTGTTCGTGATAAAGCTTCAAGAACTCCACCAAGACCAAAGAGAAAAATTCATAGCCATCAAGGGTTAGTTATTCCTCTATTCATCTTGTTGTATTTGATTTAATCATATGAACGGATCCATGGCTTTTGGGTTTCTTAAAAAAATTTATTGCTATATTCCGCTGCGCATGTTACTTGGAAACCCAACAGTGGTATCAGAGCCCCGTTCATGTTGATTAATTCAATACTTGGATCATGTTATGTGTATATAAATTGTTTATGTGCCTTGCATGATATGGATATTGGAATATATGATGCTTATGTGTTTTGTGATTTTATGTGGTTTATTGTTTTGCAACTTTAATCGCACGATTCAATCGCAATAAAAATTATGGTGGATTCTGAATTATTTCGATTATTGATTTTTGATCAGATCAAAGTTTTAATAATCGGGGGGAAAAAATAATTTTGAGACAAAATTTTCGAACTTTAAAATTCTATACCATTCTGACCATTCAAGCGCGCGCTTGGTCATAACCAGGCGGGCGCTCGCTCGGCAGAATATGTTCTGATTTTGTTAAAATCTGAATATGGAATTTTCGATAAATTCAACAAAACCAGTAACAGAACCAATCCATACTTGCTGATCTAGAATGGGTTTTGGGTAGTTGGTTTGTGTGTGGATTTTGGGGTTTGATTTTCCTATTTGTTTTAGTCTTGTGATTCCTAGATTGGTTCAAGTTTTGGATGGCTAATCTGCGTTCATCGAGATTGTGTTTCCCAAAATTGATCGTAATCAAAGTTTCAAAGATAAAACGAAGTTAGAATTATGAAGAGTTCATAATTGCTAAAATTGAGAAACAAAGTTCTTGATTCAATGATTGGAGATCCATGTGGAATTGTGAATGTAATTGGCCTACGTTCATCGAGACCATCTATTGCTTAGTTTCGGCCACATGGACTACTTTCTTGGTTTCTTGAATTAGTGCGGGATTGTGGTTGCCTGATGGCTTAGTTCGACCGCACGTCTTGTTGTCTTGATTTGGAGATAATAACCGAAGTTGAAATAGTGTCATCCTCATAATTATAGAGAAACTAATGACACATAAATATCATGCTTAAATTAATGGAGATTAATTTAGTGGCTAAACTTGATGCGTAACATGTTTATATTATGTTCTCATAAATGTGTTATATGCTATATGTGATGAACCTTCAAAGAATGTTTTAAGTCCTTCATTGCCATGCCATGATTAAAACACTTGTTTATACATGGATGATCTTGATGTGGGTTCGCCTCCGCGAGGTGCATTAATTTTATTCATGTATGAGCAAGATGAGGTTCATTAGTTTAATGTGGGCTTGCCTCCGCAAGGTACATTAAATTGAATGGTTCCTATACGTTTAAAATGGTTGGACTTAATTAGGCGTCAAAACGGTTTTGGGCCTAGGCAAAAGATGAGATTAAACATGTTTTTGAAATTGGATCTCTCAAAGAATCTCATAAAAGGATCTAAGAATCATATGGGATATGATTGACATGATTGTCTACCTAATTAATTTAGTTTTGAGCGGTCCGCCTCCGTGGACTCAAAAGTTAAATTAAAGTTGGATCTTAGCCCAATTAAATTATATTATACATTGGATGTATATGAAGGTTATATAATTTAGTGGGAGTATTTTGTTTGAAAAATACATTATTTATCTCTTTAATAAAAAACGGTACTTATTAAATTTTGGAAATTTTGCATATTTGTAGATAATGACTAATAACACTCAATCAATGTCATTGCGATCGATCCTTGAGAAGGATAAGCTCGAAGAGAATGGTACTAACTTTATGGATTGGATCCGTAGCATAAGAATCGTTCTTAGGCAAGAAGATAAGTTGTACATTCTCGATGGGCCTCTCCCCGCTGAACCACCGCCTACTGCCCCTAGGGCAGAAAGAGACAATTACAAGAAACATCGTAATGATTCTAGAGATGTAAGTTGTCTCATGCTTGCTGCTATGTGCTCAAAACTCCAATAAAGTTTGGAACATTTGGAAGCCTATGAGATAGGCGTGGAGTTGAGAACCATGTTTCAAGAGCAAGCTAGGCAAGAGAGGTACAAGACCATTGTTGCATTCACTACTTGTAAAATGAATGAAGGGCAACAAGTGAGTCCTCACTTTCTTAAAATGAAAAGTTATGTAGAGCACCTTGAGAAACTTGGCTATCCAATCCCATTGGAGCTAGCCACGGATCTCATTCTTAATTCATTGCCTAAAAGTTATAATCAGTTTGTGATGAATTATAACATGCATGGAATGGATAAGAATCTCTCTGAGTTGCATGGGATGCTCAAAACTGCAGAGATGAAAATTGTGGAGAAAGGTTCTCCCGTGCTCTTGGTTCATGATGGGAAGAAGGCTAGTGCCAAAGGAAAGGGTAAGAAAGTTGTCAAACCCAAAATAAGCAAGGCAAAGGTTACCAAGGCTTCTGAGGCAAAACCCGATTCACAAAAGGATGCAATCTGTTTCCATTGTCAAGAAATTGGTCATTGGAAACGTAATTGCAAGGCTTTCTTGGAAGAGGAAAAGAAGAAGAAGGGCAGCAAGGCTGCGTCGACTTCAGGTATCTATATGATAGATATTCTCCTTTCTACCACTGATTCTTGGGTATTGGATACCGGATGTGGTTCTCACATTTGTCTAAATGTGCAGGGACTAAAGAATAGGAGACTGCTTAAAGAAGGTGAAGTAGATCTACGCGTGGGGAATGGAGCAAGAGTTGCTGCATTAGCCGTAGGGACTTATGAAGTCACTTTACCTTCCGGATTAATTCTTGTTTTGAACAATTGTTATTATGTTCCGGATTTAAGCAGAAATATTATTTCAATTTCTTGTTTGGATAATGAAGGTTTTAAGTTTCTTATTGAGAATAAGAAATTTTCTATTTATTTAAATGATGTGCTTAATGGTATTGCTAATTCATTTAATGGCCTTTATATCTTGGATGTCAAGAATAAAAATAATGACACTGTCTATCATGTAAATAAGAAATCTAAACCTAATGATGTAAATCATACTTATTTGTGGCATTGCCGTCTCGGTCATATTAATGAGAAGCGTATCTCAAAGCTCCATGGGGACGGACTTTTGGGTTCATGTGACTTAGAGTTATATGATACTTGTGAGTCGTGTCTTATTGGAAAAATGACTAAGACACCTTTTACCAAGTTGGGTGAAAGGGCAAGCGACTTATTGGGGTTGATACATTCCGATGTATGCGGACCATTAAGTAGCAATGCTAGGGGAGGATTTCAATACTTCATAATCTTCACTGATGATTATAGTAGATTTGGGTATGTTTACCTAATGAAACATAAAAGTGAAGCATTTGAGATATTTAGAATATTTCAAAATGAAGTAGAAAAACAACTTGGCAAAAGTATTAAGGCACTTCGATCAGATCGAGGTGGAGAATACTTGAGTCAAGAATTTGATGATCATCTAAAGAATTGTGGAATAGTTTCACAATTGACTCCACCCGGAACACCACAATGGAATGGTGTGTCCGAGAGGAGGAATCGGAATTTGTTAGACATGGTTCGATCAATGATGAGTCAAGTTGATCTTCCAATATCCTTTTGGGGTTACGCCCTAGAAACCGCTTCTTTCACACTAAATCGTGTTCCAACTAAATCGGTTCAAAAGACTCCATATGAGATGTGGAGCGGAAAGAAGCCTTATCTGTCTTTCATGAAGATTTGGGGTTGCGAAGCTTTTGTCAAAAGACTTGTCTCAGACAAACTTGCACACAAATCTGACAAATGTATTTTCGTGGGATATCCTAAGGAAACTACAGGATATTACTTTTACAACCGTGAGGACAACAAAGTGTTTGTTGCCCGAACTGGTGTCTTTCTAGAGAAAGAGTTTCTCTCCAAAGAAACCAGTGGGAGTAAAATAAATCTTGAAGAAATTCGAGACCCAGAAAATAACATTGAACCAATAGTGGAACAAGAACAAGAACCACACGGAGTTGTGGAACCTGTTCAAAATACACAAGCAACTCGCAGATCTAGTAGGTTACGATCCGAGCCCGAGAGATATGGATTTCTCGTAACGGATAGTAATGAGGTAGAAATCATTGAAAATGATGAACCGTCAACCTACCAAGAGGCGATGTCTTCTCCTGATTCGGACAAGTGGCTTGGAGCCATGGAATCCGAATTGCAATCCATGCAAGACAATCAAGTTTGGAATTTGATTGATGCGCCCGAAGGTGTAAAAACCATAGGATGCAAATGGGTCTTCAAGAAGAAGACTGACATGGATGGGAAGGTGCATACATACAAAGCTAGGCTTGTAGCGAAGGGTTATAGGCAAGTTCATGGTATTGACTATGATGAGACCTTTTCACCCGTAGCAATGATCAAGTCTATAAGAATTTTACTTGCCATTGCCGCATATCATGACTATGAAATATGGCAGATGGACGTCAAAACCGCTTTCCTAAATGGAGAACTCCAAGAGGATGTGTATATGACACAACCAGAAGGATTTGAACAAGATTCTAAGGTATGCAAATTCCAAAGATCCATCTATGGATTGAAGCAAGCTTCAAGGAGTTGGAATCTCCGTTTTGATGAATCGGTCAAAGAGTTTGGTTTCATCAAGAACGAAGATGAGCCTTGTGTATACAAGAAGATTAGTGGGAGCATAGTGCTATTCCTTATTTTATATGTGGATGACATATTGCTCATTGGAAACGACATTCCTACACTTCAGTCTGTGAAGACTTGGTTAGGAAAGTGCTTCGCAATGAAAGATATGGGTGAAGCCGCATATATTCTTGGCATTAAGATCTATAGAGATAGATCAAGGAGGCTACTTGGTTTAAGCCAAAGTACATACATTGACAAGGTCATTAGAAGATTTCGTATGGAAAATTCTAAGAGAGGCACCTTGCCCGTGTTACATGGAGTTTCTCTAAGCAAGACTCAATGTCCTAAGACAAACGATGAGCGTGAGAAAATGAATGATGTTCCATATGCTTCGGCAATTGGGTCCATCATGTATGCCATGATTTGTACTAGGCCAGATGTATCTTATGCTTTGAGTATGACAAGTAGATACCAATCCGACCCTGGCGAAAATCACTGGATAGCTGTGAAAGCGATTCTTAAGTACTTGAGAAGAACTAAAGACTCGTTTTCGGTCTATGGAGGAATGGAAGATGATCTCGTTGTAAATGCTTACACGGATGCAAGCTTCCAAACCGACAAAGATGATAGCCGATCGCAATCGGGTTTTGTGTTTATGTTAAATGGTGGAGATGTAAGCTGGAAGAGTTCCAAGCAAAGTACAACCGCTGATTCTACAACAGAAGCTGAGTATATTGCTGCATCGGATGCTGCAAAGGAAGCTGTTTGGATTAAGAAGTTCATAACTGAACTTGAAGTGGTTCCTAGTATTTCTAATCCAATAGACCTTTATTGCGATAATAATGGGGCTATTGCTCAAGCAAAGGAACCAAGAGCACATCAGAAATCCAAACACATACTTAGGCATTTTCATATCATTCGAGAGATCGTTGATAGGGGAGACGTAAATATATGCAGAGTACCTACTGATGACAATGTTGCGGACCCGCTAACAAAGGGACTTCCACAACATAAACATGATGGTCATGTTAGGTCTATGGGTATTAGATACATGGGAGATTGGGTCTAGGGCAAGTGGGAGATTGTTGGTAGTGGTGCCCTAGGCACGTTTAATAAACGTTGTAATTGTTATCATTTATTTCATATCAATAAAGAGATATTTTGATTATTGTTGTTGTTCATGTTTACCTATAATAATCCCCGTCCCTAGTACTTGTTAAGCACTAGTATAAAGGCTAAATGATCATGAGATGATCATGTTAGATTTATGGGTACTTGTTTGGAACAAGGTACTGGACATGACCCGCTGTATGAGATTTATGTCATGGTCTATGTCGTACATATATCTCATATTAGTTATGTCATTTGAATCCTTAGACATGAAGTTATTATAGTCTTCCACTTGATGAACATTATGTTTGACATATTCAAACGTTACTTTTAACCGAGTAGTTATAAAGGGTATGATTGGCATAATCGGATTCCCGTTGGGAAGAATAATAAGCTGAATGGATTTGTCCCTCCACGGAGAGATGTCAAGCTTGGGCCCCTCGAAGGAATGATGTTGATGAAATGTTCAGCCGGACTCAAATGGATTGATTGGATCAATAGCATTTGAATTATCAACATATTCGGAATCGAGAAAGTATTGAACATGACAAGTTGACTGTTTGACCATGACTTATGTTCAAAGATATCGTGGACAAAGGGATTATGACATATTCTAAAGGAATGCGAACTTGTATCTACTTATACTATTTAGGTAGGTATGACGGTTTGCTAGAACCTAATCATATCTTATGGGATCATGTTTGAGCCCATTGCCAACTTAGTATAATCCTAAAGGGTCACACACAATAGAACGAATCTTAAATAAGAGCACTATATTGGCATTTAGGGTCGGAGGACCTCGGAGGAATTTATGGAAAATTCTGGGCTTCCTGGTCAACCAAGCGGGCGCTTGGGTTGAACCAGGCGGGCGCCTGAATAAGACCGGAAAAGGGGTTGGACCTTCTGGTCAAATAAGCGGGCGCCTGGGTAGGACCAGGCGGGCGCCCGGTATGCCGACAGAGAAATTCCTAATTTGATTAGGAAAGGTTTTTGGCACAAGTTACCTATTTGGAATATGTCTTAATTGTGTATAAAAACACCAATTCGGCCAGACCATATTTACTAGTGCTTTTGTGAGTCTCAAAGAGTTTGAGAGAGATTTTATTTTGTTCTAAGATATCATTGATTGAGGAACAAAATAATTCACAAATAAATTCCATATAGTTCTTTATTGAATTGTTAAAGTGGGTTTCACAATTATTGGTCTAGCAACCAAGATCGAAGAAGTTCCTTTGATATTCGTTCAAAGTGTGGATACCACTAGAGGGTGAATTTTATCATCTTACAAAGTTCGTGATTTGTTCGTGATAAAGCTTCAAGAACTCCACCAAGACCAAAGAGAAAAATTCATAGCCATCAAGGGTTAGTTATTCATCTATTCATCTTGTTGTATTTGATTTAATCATATGAACGGATCCATGGCTTTGGGTTTCTTAAAAAATTCTATTGCTATATTCCGCTGCGCATGTTACTTGGAAACCCAACAGGGTCAACCTTTGACCGCCTAGGTCAACCTTCCCAACCTTTGACCTCCTAGGTCAACCTTATCTACCTTTGACCTCCTAGGTCAACCTTTGACCCCTTAGGTCAGCCTTACCACCCTTTGACCTCTTTGGGCAACTTTGACCCCCTAGGTCAACCTTTGACCGCTTAGGTCAACTTTATCCACCTTTTAGTTCTTAGGTCTAGCCTTGACCTCCTAGGTCAACCTTATCACCTTTGACCTCTTAGGTCTACCCTTGACTGCCTAGTTCAACATTATCCGCCTTTGACCTCTTAGGTCAACCCTTGACCTCCTAGGTCGACCTCATCCGCCTTTGACCTCTTAGGAATACCCTTGACCGCCTAGGTTAAATTTATCCGCCTTTGACCTCTTAGGTCTACCCTTGACCTCCTAGGTCAACCTTATCACCCTCGACCTCTGTCAACCCTTGACCGCCTAGGTCAAATTTATCCACCTTCGACCTCTTAGGTCAACCCTTGACCTCCTAGGTCAACCTTATCACCTCTGACCCCCTAGGTAAACTTTATCATCTTTAACCTCTTAAGTCTACCCTTGACCCCCTAGGTCAACTTCCTCCGCCTTCGACCTCTTAGGTCAACCTTTGATCCCCTAGGTCAACTTAATCATCTTTGACCTCTTAGGTCAACCTTTGACCTCCTAAGTCAACCTTTGACCCCCCTCGGTCAACATTATCACCCGTTGACCTCTTAGGTCAACCTTGGACCTCATAGGTCAACCCAATCACCTTCGACCTCTTAGTTCAAACTTGGACTCCTAGGTCAACCTTATCCGCTTTCGACCTCTTAGGTCAATCTTTGATTCCATAGGTGAACCCAATTACCTTTGGTCCTAACCCGCTTAGGTCAAACCGTCATTATTTGACCCACCGTCGTCCAGACCAACCTAGGTCAACCCGTTTAGGTCCACACACCATCCTTGACCCATTTAGGTCAACTTATCCGTCTTAGGTTAAAACTACCCTTCACCTTTGACCCGTCAAGGTCACCCCGTGACCCACTTAGGTCGACTTACCTATCTTGGATCCATCTAGGTCAATCTCCAACCTTCCTTAGTCCACCAACCCGAATAGGTCAACCTTAGACCCGCTTAGGTCAAACTATGTCTATCCCGCTTAGATCATCCCATAGGCAAACCGCTATAACCCGTTATCTTGATTCATTCACCATATAGGTCAATCCAACCCTTCTCATTTAGGTCGACCTATCCTTTACCCATCTAGGTCAACCCACCATTATCGTCGCATCCTAGCTCGAACCATTTCTTGTCTCAAACCTTAGGTCAAACCTTAGGTCAAACCTTACGTCAAACCTTACCCGATTCCTATAGGTCTTCCTCACCCATGCTTGACTACAGACCGAGTCATCTCCCTCTTTTTGACCCCTATGGTCATCTCCCACCTCTTTTTTAAAAGTCTAACTTGATTCGAACTACGGCGACCTGAGCCTTTTATTGTGTGGGACCTCTCCCTCATGATAAGGGGAACGTAGGCAACTTCGGCCCGGTCAAACTTTCAATTTTTTACCAAAATGCATTTCAAAAATGTGGAGACCGACTCTTTTCCAAAAAATGATTTTATAACGATGCCTTATCATTAAATACGAATCTAATTCTTTCATGACTAGAGTTCTGCATCATGTCGGCTGCAAGGAACATCGAAGTTGCAACTAAAGCTGCTACCCAAGATCCCGAGACAATCCTCTACACCGGTACTGCTCTCAGTAAGCAGGCATCCCACTTCGAAGCCATCCTCGATGAACAAGAAATCCACTTTAAGGCCATTCTCAACGAGCAAGCAACACACTTTCAGAAGGAGATGCATAAGACCCTAAGAGATATCGAGAGGCGCCATTTGTCTGACATTCGTGGCGTTTATGATTACCTCAGCCGAGTTCTCCCTCTTGCTCAATGTCAACACCCGTACGCTCCTCAAATGTACGGGCCGCCACAATGCCTCCTATGACTACTCATCAACAAGGGGTACTGGTACCTAAATCACCCTCAAAGATAGTTAGTGAAAGGAAGGACGAGCGCGAATTCGACGACTTGGGTATGCCGTTAGCCAAACTCTTCAAAAGTCTAGTTCAAGCCGGCAAGTTGTCTCCTTTGTTCAACTATGAACCAAGTAGGGTGAAGCAAGGCTTGGATCCCTCCAAACACTGCCAATACCACCAGTACATTGGGCATGACACCGAAGATTGCCTCCAATTGAGGAGAAACATTCAAAGCCTCATTGACAGGGGAGCCATCACCCGCCAACGGAATACATGGGCATGGGCAAAAGAGGAAATTGGGGCTACCTCCTTTAAATAAAAGAAAAGAAAAGGGTCATTCAGTCTTCATAGGTTCTAGAGTGTCCTTAGTCAAAAGTCCACCTCGGACGATTTTTGTTTCTTTAAGTAAAAGTCCACCCCGGACTAGTCAGTTTAAATCTTTTAGTTCCAATAAAAGGGTCTTTATTTCTTTTCTTTCTCTCTAGACTTGAGACATAAGCTTGCATATATCAATTTCATGAAAATTGTCTTATTCACCATTTTTGCTTGATTTCTATATCTTTATATGATGAATTAATCTTAATCTTACTCATTAATGACGACTCATTAAAAGGTAAATGGACCCACAAACCATTCACATAACTAAGTAAACGATTAATCTCAAAATGACAAATGCTTCGATCAATTGGGATGAACGAATCACTTTCTCTTCTCTCTACATTCTACCCCCATACACTCTCTCTATACACTCACCCCTTGTACACACTTCATATACACTCTCTATATACACCTTCTCCCATATACTATCCTCATACGCCTCTCATCCCACCATTCGACCTCTTTTTATAAGGTCGTGACAAAGAAATGGACTGCGGTTGCTCATCATCAAATAGACATCCATGCTGCCACAATTTAAAGGGTTGGTTTGTTCCCTTCATGAGTACTACATGCCGTTACACTGGGGCTGTCCGTATTCCATCGCAAATATAAGACAAGTGCACGAAGTCATTCATGACATTAATTGGTGCACGTGATAATCCAATGGAGCTCTACCGGTGAAAATCAAGGGGCTAGGATGCCCGCCGCCAGCAAAAGGCCGCTTGAACTATAAGGAAGCTACCTCGCAATCGAGAGAGACGAAAGCAAACTAGGGGCTTGTCTCGCCCAATGTTTCATGTACAAATATAAAATATATATATATATATATATATATATATATATATATATATATATATATATATATATGGCTCACTAGGTTGAAACCCAAAAGGGCGACCTAGGCAAAAGTTAGAGCATTGCACAAAAAGAAGCCCGCTAGGTTGAAAACCCGAAAGGGCGGCCTAAGCAAAAAAAAAGGGTGTGCACAAAGAGATAAAATAAAAAAGAAAAATAGAAGGGGCTATCACTATGGAAAAGTAAAAGTCCCATTTTCTTTTCACCTCAAATGTACTATTTTCCTTTCTTTCCTTACAAAGTAGATAAACAGCAGCAACCCATGACAACTACGATGGAGCAATCCACTGCAATAACTACAAAGGAGTAATCCACCGCAATGATCTACAAAGAACAACTCACCTCAAACGAACCTCACACCCCTAAACTCAAAACCCAACTTCATCGTCAACTAGGCAACCACTCAAAGCCAAACATAACCTACCTTGGGCCAACTTTCTTTCTTTTCTTTCCTCCCACACATACCCACTGAAACCCGACACCATCGTCAAGCGGGTCATCCCCGAACTACGCGGACCTGAGCTCCTCACCTTGAGGAGAACGTAGGCAACCTCCCGGTTCGGTCCAAAATATACACAACCCACCTCGTAGCCAATTTTCCTTCTCTTCTCTCTTGCCCCATATTTCTGCTCCTGACTTCTTCACTCACAAATTGATCAAAACATTTATTATTTCGAGACTACTTGTCTAAAACATAATCATAAGATGCATAACTAATCAACGAGGTCCATTCTCGAGCAATCAAATGACAATCTTGAATAAAACAATTTTCAAATGTCTCGCAAGTCTTCTTTTCTACAATCTAGGAAGAGCCAAACACTTACTTTCTGTCAAGCAGGGGATTCCTTCCGTTTGTACATACACCTTCCACAAATTGTACAAAGAGTTGAAATATGAGAACTCTCTCTTTCTCTCTCTCTTACCTTTCTCGAAATGCCCCTGCAAGTTTTCATACAATTCTTTTTTCTTTTTTGGAGTCGACTGAATGATTTCTTAAAAAAAAAAAAAAAAATTGACGCAAAAGAGATGCCCGCTAGATTGAAAACCCGCAAGGGTGGTCTAGGCAGAAAAAAGGGTGCGTCTTAAAAGAGGTAGGATACCCCGCTCTACGCAACTGGGGCTTCCCTAACAATAAAGGACCGACCATAAGGTTTCTCAAAAAAATGCCGGGGCTTCATCAAGCACATACTTAGAAGAAGAGGACTCCTCATCATCAAGCTCGACGTAGGATTTCTCGCTCATCAAACTAGAGCGTCCCCAACGAAATGGGTCGACTATGCGCTTTCTCGGAGAACACCGGAGCTTCAACAAGGAAGGGCATCCCTCATCGCTGAGCTCGGCACATGACGAACACTTTGAATTTGTTAGAATCATAATTAATTATAAGGCATCTTTATAAAGTCATAACACTTTCAAAAGTTTTCTCTTCCACGACACTTTGTTTATAAACCCGCACTCTCGGTCTCCACAAAATTTGTATAAACCTCCTCGGTCCACTCTGAGACCCATCTTTGTGATTCTTGAACCGTCTCGGTCCTTCACCCTATTTTCTACACAATAGGATACCCTTAGGTCCCAACCTACCTGGTTCAAAACCTTAGGTCCCAAGCCTACCCGGTTAGTCTTGCCTAAGTTACACCATAAACTCTCTAGGTCCCGAGCCTACCCGATCAGTCTTACCTAGGTCCCAAACCTACCCGGTGAGTCTTACCTAGGTTACACCATAACCCCTTAGCTCGACCCTCCACAAGTTAGTAGCGGGACTCCTAAAGCTTCAAACCAGTCTTATCCAAAACCTCAAGCCTTAAACCAGTCTACCGAATCCAAATCCTTAGAATGACCCATTAGGTCCCGAACCTACTAGTCTCGAGTCTACCTGATATCTTAGATCCCAAACCTACCAATATATATTCATCCTTACCTTGTCCAGACTATGTCTCCCTTATCCTCTTAGGTCCAACCTCTTAGCTCTACCCAGTCTAACCTATTGAATGATCCCTTAGATCCCAAGTCCATTCAAGTCTACCAAGCGCCTACCTTGTAGGTCTCTAGCATATCCGATCTACACTTTGGGTCTCAACTCCTAAACCCTTTGGATCACAAAAATGTCTGCCCTCTAGGTCTATAACCTTAGATGTCGACCCTTAGAACTCTTTAGTTCCCAAGCCTGCTCGGTCCAACCAAAACAATGCCATCTGCGCCTACCGTCATACCCAAACCATGGCCCTGCCACTCTTAAACCTAGTGTCACTCCTTAGCTTCAAAAGACTTCCTAGTCTGACCTTTAACCCCTTAGGTCTCTAACCTACTTAATCCGAGCCGAGTCCAAACCTCGCCACCTACATGGTCCACCCTTGAACTCCATGGATCTCAAACCTTTCTTCCCCCACGAGTCCCAGCCTTAAACGTTCTCGAACGCATAGGACCTCCCGCGTACCGTGATATGCCATAAAGATATCAAAACCCGTCCAGTCAAAAATCGTGCGCTTAACACCTTTGGTCCCATACCAAGCCTACCTTCACAATCGCCGAACGAGCTTGGTCACGCGCAATGACCCCTAAGACAAACTTAGGTCCTGAGCATACCCAATCCAACTTAGGCACTATTGTACTCGAGCAAAGTCTTGCACACTCAACCCCTTTACCTAAAGCGCCAACATGGTCACATGTCCAGACCCATTTCTCGCACATGGCTCACACCTAGCACACCTTAGAGCCCAAACCCGACATGCGTATTAGGTACTAGGATCATCCAATCCCAATCTATTGCTCCTTGGCCGACCTCAAGCCTGCTTGGTCCTAATCCATATCGCGGTTTCTCTAGGACAAAAGACTTACCCGCTTGAAAGCCTTATGTCCCAACGCTACCCTGCCTAGCCTTCGATCTCCTAGATCTCACGCCTACCATTCCATTAGGCCCCGGTCTCCTTAACACATGTCTGAGTCTTACCCTAGCTAAACCCTAGAACTTTAGCCTAGGTCTAATCTATCGAGCCTATCCAGCCACGAGGTATCAAGCTCATTTGCCCCAAACCGCAACACTCTTAGACCTCAAACTTGCTCGGTCTAAACCAAGACAAACCTTCAAATGCTTTCGGTCTCCAAACCCTAGCCTTAAGCCTAGGTAAACACATTCTCTAAACCCTAGCCTCAAGCCTAGGTAGTCATATCATTCTCTCTGAACCCTAGCCTCAAGCCTAGGTAATTACATCCTTCCTAAACCCTAGCCCCGAGCCTAGGTAGTTACATCCCTTCCAAACCCTAGCTTAGAGCCTAGGTAGCTACACCCTTCCTAAACCCTGGCCTTGATCCTAGGTAGTCACATATCCTCTCTAAACCCTAGCCTTAAGCCTAAGAAACCACAACATCCCCTTTAACGCTAGCCCAAATTCTAGGGAATTTCCAAAGCCCCGTATGCAACATCATTTCCTAATTCCCGAAACCCTAGTCTCGAAACCTAGGAAATTTACAATCTCAATTCTCCGTTTTATTGAACCCTAGTCCAAAACCTAGGATATAATGCCCTGTCCAAAACTCAATCAACCCTAGCCTCAAGCCTAGGAAGCCGCACTCACTCTAAACCCTAGCCTCGAGCCTAGGTAGTCGCATTCTCTTTAAGCCCTAGCCTCGAGCCTAGGTAGTCGCATTCGCTCCAAACCCTATCCTCAAGCTTAGGTAGTCACACTCTTTCTAAACCCTAGCCTCGAGCCTAGGTAGTCGCATTCGTTCTAAACCCTAGCCTCGAGCCTAGATAGTCGCATTCGCTCTAAACCCTAGCCTCAAGCCTAGGTAGTCGCACTCTTTCTAAAACCCTAGCCTCAAGCCTAGGTAGAAATTATCCTCTTTAAACTCTATCATCAAGCCTAGGATTCAACATTCCCTTCAAACCCCAGCCCTAGACCTAGGAAACTCCTTCACCTTAGTCTCAAAACGTAGGAAGTTTACAGTCCTTAGCCTTAAAACCTAGCCTAAAGCCTAGGTTACCATGAACATTTCCAAGCCATAGTCACCAATCCCGGAAAATGGTGAACCCTAACATCAAGATTAGTGGACCTTCCACAAAAGCAATCCCTCTTCCCAACGGTCCATGGTCTCAAGCCTAGGAAGTCACAACCTTTCCAACTCCCAACCTTATGTCTAAAAGCCAATGCCTTTGCAACCTCTGAGCCTACCACAACTCCAAGCCCTAGCCTCCTAGACCTAGGAAATTCCTAAACCCTAGTCCCAAACCTAGGAGAGTCATGGTCCTTAAGCACCAGTTTCCAAACCCTTGTTCGAAACCCTAACATCTAGGAAGTTCCCAAACCTCAACCTTTCCAAGCCCTAGCACTAAGCCTAGGATAGAATACTCTCCTCATGCTTAAATGAACTCCAATCCCTAGCCCGTAAGCCTAGGAAACCCACATTATCTCCAAGACATAATCTAAAGCCCAAGAAGCCGTGACATCTTTGGCATCCCTATCTCAAGATTAGGAGATCACCATCTTCCTTATTCCCTTTCCTTAAAAAGCCTTAGGTCCTACCTCTAGGCAACCAAGAAAATGTCTCTTACCTAACACCTTGGTCTCAATGGCTCGTAGCCTCATTTCCTCCTAAATTAGGATAAGCGGAACCCAGATCATGTTTCCCATATTAGCAACTCCCCGAGAGTCGGTCTCCTTCGCGTCTCCCTAAAGGTCCTTTGCCCTTGTGACTCACCAAAGAGTCCTTTGTGACTCCCCGAGAGGCTATCACCTTGGTGACTCCCCGAGAGTCCGTCACCCTTGTGATTCCCCGAGAGTCTATCACTTTTGTGACTCCCCGAGAGTTCATCCCGTTTACGACTTCATAAGAATCCATCATCTTTGCCTCCACATGCAAAATGTCAGTTTTACCCCTAGTACATTCCCCTTTGATTCATTTTAGCTGCCCTTAGCACTATTTTGACTGATGTTCGTTATCTTTGGATACGGGAAGCCTCTTAAAGTTTCCATTCTTCACCGAATATTTGCTTAGGATCCGTATGATTGCAGAGACCTCGGCGCCTCTATGACATACGCATCCTAGATCGATCGCGATTGGCAGAAGCCTCGGCGTTTCTGTTTGTGAGAGATCCAGCATCTATTATTTTAGCATTTCCTAATATTTGCTTAGGATTCGTATGGTTTAGAGACTTCGGCGCCTCTATGACATACGCATCCTAGATCGATCGCGATTGGCAGAAGCCTCGGCGTTTCTGTTTGCGAGAGATCCAGCATCTATTATTTTAGCATTTCCTAATATTTGCTTAGGATTCGTATGGTTGTAGAGACTTTGGTGCCTCTATGACATACGCATCCTAGATCGATTGCGATTGGCAGAAGCCTCGGCGTTTCTGTTTGCGAGAGATCCAGCATCTATTATTTTAGCATTTCCTAATATTTGCTTAGGATCCGTATGATTGTAGAGACTTCGGCGCCTCTATGACATACGCATCCTAGATCGATCGCGATTGGCAGAAGCCTCGGCGTTTCTGTATGCGAGAGATCCAGCATCTATTATTTTAGCATTTCCTAATATTTGCTTAGGATTCGTATGGTTGTAGAGACTTCAGCGCCTCTATGACATACGCATCCTAGATCGATCGCGATTGGCAGAAGCCTCAGCGTTTCTGTTTGCGAGAGATCCAGCATCTATTATTTTAGCAGTTTCCTAATATTTGCTTAGGATTTGTATGATCGCAGAGACTTCGGCGCCTCTATGACATACGCATCCTAGATCGATCGCAATTGGCAGAAGCCTCGGCATTTCTGTTTGCGAGAGATCCAGGATCTATTATTTTAGCATTTCCTAATATTTTCTTAGGATTCGTATGGTTGTAGAGACTTCGGCGCCTCTATGTCATACGCATCCTAGATTGATCGCGATTGGCAGAAGCCTCGGCGTTTCTGTTCGCGAGAGATCCAGCATCTATTACTTTAGCGCAATTGGCAGGAACCCTGGCGATCCTGATTGCGTTTACCATTCCATCTTGGAATTATTTAGACAACGTAGTCTTCATTTTTCCCAAATAACTTCATCGCTTACGAATGTTCGTTCTTCATACAAGATAGTATCCGTAGGTTTATTATCCGCAGCAGAAGTTCGATGTCTCGTCTTTCCCCAACATCTCTGAACTACGACCGGCTTGATTCCTCTGAGGATACGTAGGAAACCTGAAAAGGTTCAGCCACCCGACCGACGCGGTCATCTATCATCCCCAGCAGGTGCATTTTCCCCAGCAGAAGACGTTGCTCCCCATCAGAGGACAATCATTCTAAATTTCCCCATCAGATTTGAACTACGTTTGGCTTGATTCCCTCGCGGATACGTAGGTCGCCTGCCAAGGTTCAGCCGTTCCCTTACCTTTCCTCTGTTTTGAAACTCATGTTTCAGAACGGTTCCTATTTTTATCGTCGACCCTCCATTGCCTTGCAAGAAGCGTCGCCGAGGGGCTACTGTTAGTACCCGATCTGAAAATGAGTTTATTAGGGATTTCCCAAATACACAAGGACTTTAGGGGAATTACAAACCTTGCAAAGACTTGTCCCGGATTCCCAAAATATACCTCATTGTTCTAGAACATCTTAAAGATGGCCAAAATAGGGTTTCCATAAAACATGCAAAACCCTAGCTTAATAATTAAGTCAGCCAGCAACGATGGCCACGCGGCCACATTCGCCCAAGATCCAACCTTGGCCACGCGGCCAACGTCGCCGCCGCCCTCCATCTTGGCCACGCGGCCACATCCGCTCCGGATGATCCTGACCGTCAGATCTCTCCATCAGTTTCCTATTTAAAGACCTCCCTTGCCTCATAATTGAAGGACCCGAATTTGAGAGTTCTTAAACACGATTTTGCTCCCAAATCAAGTCATTCAAGCCTCCAAAAACACTCTCAAGAATCCCAAGAAGATCCAAGGTTATTTCTTGCCAACAAAGGTAAGTTTTCTAACTTTTTCTTCCTGTTCTTGCATCATTTTTAATGTAGATCTTTTATATTCATGTTCTTACATGTTTATTCATAGTTTCTTCATATTCCTTGCATGTTCATTCATATGTTCATAATATGTTCTTCGCATGTTCTTCGTGTTCATAGATTAAAACCTTATTTATGCTATATTTAGGGTTGCGATCTTCATAATTACATGTTATTTCATAGCCGATGATGATCTAGGATTCATCAACCCGAGGATGATCTAGGAACTACTTCTAAACCCTAATCTTTAGGTAATTCCCCCCTCATTATGCATGATCCCGATTCTTCTGCCTATTCTAAATTCTCTGCGAACTACGCTGACCTGAGCTTCTCACATTGAGAGGAACGTAGGCAATCTTTGGATCCGGTCTAAATCACTAACACACTACTAACACATTCATCATGATAGAAAGACCGATCAATTCGGGCAATAGGAGTGATAACGTTCAATATTCTTCTCTTGTTGTAATTTGACCCCTGAACCCACTAAAAATGCTTTTTTCAATGTTTTGGCTTTAATTAAAACGGCATGGCGACTCTCATAATTTTAATGTCGTTAAGAATATTCCCTTTGTAAATAATATTAATCACAAGATACTTCCCATGTGTCGCTTCATCGGAAAGGGGTATTCACAGTTTGGCCAGGATGTCAAGCTTTCCTTCAATTGTATCCATTCTGACATCAACGGCTTGCTGCTTCAAAGAATAAATCTCATGGTTGGTTCTGACCAGATCTTGCAGAGCCAGTTGATTGTCTAAGATCATGTTGAGTTTTTCATTTAACTGCTGCTGGTTTGATCTATCATCAACCCTATCTGATACTCTCTCCCCCTTAATGGCATCAAGGTCTGACTGAATAGTTAGGAGGTGTGAGTTGAACCGAGCTGTTGAGGTTTACTGATGAAACTTAATGTTCCTAACCGTTTCTATCAAATCAGCGGTTGAGGCATGAAGAGGTAAGATGGGATAGGAAGGAATTGAAGAAGAAGGTTCATCAGAAGGAGTATAATCTGGCATAGATTCATCATCATCAGAAGAAGAAAGAGAGATGGCATCATCAGATTGATGGGAAGGGGAGGAATGCAACTTTGCCTTGCCTTTGAAAAGAATATGGGCTTCTTCAAGAGATAAGCCAATTGAAACACGAAGAGCGGTTTCAAACTCTATTGGGTCAAACTGAGGAAATGAAGGAACATGAACGATAGCAGTTTAAGGAGGAGAATGAGGAACAGGATATCGCATGAAATCTTTATAAAGAAAGATGGAAGGTGAAGGAACAATGAAGAGTCTATACAAATTTGGAATGCATAAACAGTTAAAGTAAAGGAAGAATTGAGAAGCAAGGGTAGGATCATTCATGACCTGATAAGCAATTTCTCCCAAAATCTGTTCCACAGCGGACAGAATGGCTTGCTCAACAACTGCTTCCATGCCATCTCTAGGAAAAATGGCGTAAGGATTGGGGCAGCCAGCCTTCAAGAATATGTCCTCGGCTTTAGCGGCGGCACGAGCACGAGCCCTAGCCCTTCTTTCCCTTGAAGTCTCTGTTTTGAACCGCTTTAGATAAGAGGCTAAATCTGCAGCACTCTTCCTTTTCTTAGGCCTCGGTTTAATGATTGAAACCAATGGTTGAATAGACGGTTGGAATAGCGGTTGAACCGGACGGAGAGCCAATGTTTGAGATGATGTAGATGGTTGAACCGAAGATGGTAGAACCGCAGCAGCATACGGTAAGTCTGGAGATGAAGGACTGGATCCTGGTTGAACCGGAGGTGACTGAACCGGAGAAGGAGTGTGATCAGGAGAGTCAAATTACAATTGTCTTCTCAGAGCTGGAGGAGAAACCTCAACCATCATAAGGTCAACACCTGCCTTTCTCATCTCAGCTCTTTCTCTTAACTCCTTTGTAAATGGCCCTTCAAGAGGTGAGTGATCCTTCTTGTCATAAGCCTCACTGAAGTCCCCTGCACTAGGTGGCCTTGACTGCCAATGCTCCATAAAGTCATACTTCTTGATTAATTTCCTCCTTTTCTTTGGCGGTTGAACCTCAAGAACTTCAATATCTTACTCAGGTTCATTTTGAATGGCCTCAGACATTTCAGTCTGCTCAGGCATAACTGCAGCCTCAGACACTGTGGTCTGCTCAGGCTGAACTGCAGCCTCAGACACCTCAGTCTGCTCAGGCTCGATTTGAGTAGAAGGTAGATTTGGAAAGGCATTGTAAATGGCAGCCAACTGTTCATCTATGAACTGAACAGAGGGTGGTTTTGATTTTGAAGGTTTAGGAGGAGAGGAGGTAGGAATGAAAAGATGAGGTAAAGGAATAAGTTCTGGAATAGATTTGGCTTTGGCAGCTTTGAGAGAGGAGGCATCCATTGCAAACTTAAGGGATTTCTCCACATTCAGATGTAATGGAGAGAGAGGTTTAATTTGAGGTTTGGGAAGAGGTTTGGATGAGGGTTTGGAGGTGGTTTGGCTAGATCAGCCGAAGTAATAACTTGAGGAATTCTAACACCACCTTTTCTTTTTCTTGAAGGAGCGGTTTCCCTGGGTTGAGCCGCAGGTCTAGGCCTTGCTGCTAGCTCCCCCTCAGCTGCTTGCTCCCCCTCAGCCTGTACCGAGGTTTGATCCAAATGACATAACCCCATTCTGTTCAGAGTAGCAGTCTGACCTTCATTTCTTAACATCGTAGCATGGGCCGATCAGCAATGGCACCAGCGTACGGTTTTCCAGACTTGTTGAGCCGAGCCTCAGGAAAAGGGCCACATTTGGCTTCAGGCAATGGGTCAGCATTCCAAACTTCCTGTGCAAACCGCCATCCATGAGAGGTTCTGAAAGTATCAAACTTAGATAACCCAAAAATTGACTTCTCCACTGGATCTAACCAATACTCCTTGTTTTCAGTAGAGAACTTGAATATGTCAATATCTTGGTGTAGGAACTTGGTTAGTATCCTGCAATGAGTCCTAATCTTGGACTTCTCAGTGGGTCTAGCAGCAGATAGGCGGTTTAAGGCGTTGATCATCTCTTTCATCAAAACCCTAGGCCAATGCAGTTTCTTCCCTTAGAGAATAGCCACACAGTAGCCATATTGTTCACTAGTAAAGTTGTTGTGGTTCCCATTCTTGCACATTACCCCAGAATCAACAAAACTGCAGGCCTTTTGTATTGGGGTATCTACTGGTTTAGCGGTTTTAAGCCCAAATTTCTTGATCAAATCCTTAGTGTATTTGGCTTGATTTATAAAGATTCCATTATGACATTGCTTTATTTGGAGTCTAAGAAAGAATGTCAACTCTCCCATCATACTCATCTCAAATTTACCTTTCATTAGCTTCTCAAACTTAACACACATAGTTTCATTAGTAGAACCAAAAATAATATCATCAACATATATCTGAACTAATAATGAATGACCTTTGTGTTTAGCAATAAATAAAGTTGTATCAATTTTACCTTGAGAGAAGCCTTGTTCAATAAGAAACTTTGATAGGGTGTCATACCATGCTCTTGGTGCTTGTTTGAGTCCATACAGGGCCTTCTTGAGCTTGAAGACATGATTAGGTAATTTGTTATCTTCAAAACCTGGCGGTTGGGCTACATAGACATCTTCTTGTAGTTCACCATTCAGAAATGCACTCTTCACATCCAGAAGTACTTGGGAAGCTTTGCATCCAAAATATCTTAAAGAAGGCAATGTTGGGTGATCTGCCTCTCCAAAATTCAAAAGGAGTTTTGTTGTGAACTTTGATGATGAGGGAGCGGTTCTGGGTGAAACATGCGGTATTGACAGCTTCGGCCCAGAAGTACTTAGGAAGCTTTGCTTCTGCAATCAAGGTCTTCCCGGCTTCAATCAAAGTCATGTTCATTCTTTCTACAACTCCATTCTGTTGTGGAACCCTAGCGGCAGAGAAGTTATGATCAATTCCATAATCATCACAATATTGGGCAACACCATTGTTTGTAAACTCGATTCTATTATCTGAACGCACAACAACAATGTCATCCAATTTTTGAGTTTGGAGCTGTCTAAATAGAGCGGTTACGATGCCATAAGTATCATATTTAGAGGCCATCATTTCCACCCATGTATATCTTGAAAAGTCATCAACCACCACCAAGGTATAGCGGTTTTCTCCTATACTGGCGGTTGGGAAAGGTCCAAATAAATCTATGTGAAGCAGTTGTAAGCAGTGGTTCGTTAAAGGCGCGGTTTTGCTTGGAAATGACTGTTTGGGCTGCTTACCAAGCTGGCATGCTTTACATTTCTTATCATGGTGATCAGCCACTTTGGGTAGTCCTTTGATGAGACTATCCCTTTGCAGTTTTGCTAGATACTTGAAGTTCAAGTGGTTGAGCCGCTTATGCTATAACCAGTTGCTTTCACATATATTTTTGGCTACAAAACAGAGGTTAGCAATAGAAACAATATTACTCAAATCTATCATATATACATCACATGTTCTGTTGCCAGTCAGTAGTGTAACTCCGGAAGTTGCATCTTTGATGAAACAATTTGTTGAGGTGAAGTTGCAGTTCATTCCTTTATCACAAAACTGAGATATGGAGAGAAGGTTGTGCTTGAGTCCTTCTACTAGTAACACATTTTCAATAGTCACCTTTCCACGTTTGATAGCTCCATATCCTATGGTTTCTCCTTTCTTATTGTTACCAAACACTACTGGGGGGGCCTCTCATACTGATGAAATCACAAAGAAGTTCATTATCTCCGGTCATGTGTCGTGAGCAACCACTATCCAAGTACCAAAGATCCTTATTTTTCTTTGCTGTTCCAGCCATAAAGCATAAGATCTAAAAAATAAACATTAAAGATTTTGGTCCCCCTTATTCTTTTGGGTCCTAGGGTTAGAAGATTTTTGGGACCCACACATGTTTGACCTTAGGATTTTTACGTCCCTTGGCATTGGGTGTGAACCTTAAAAGACATTGACCAGCGCTATGACCATAATCAGCACAAATGACACAATGAATTAAACCGGTTGAAGATTGCGGTTTTACAAACCCTTTACTGACCTTCGGTTTCTCATGTTTAACTGGGTCAGTGGTTTTGGCTTTAAAAAAGATTACCTTCTTGAGCTCAACCTTCCTCTTAGGTGCGGCTTTAGGAAATATGATAGGAATTTCCTTAAACCGACTAGGAGTGGTTTCATCACTCAATACTTCCTTGGTTGCCTCAGCCACTGTGGATTTCTCTTTCCACTTTGAATCTCTCCCAATCTGGTTTTTAGGATACTCAAAGAAATACTTTTGCTTCTTAATTTCTTGTTTTAAGCCCTTTCTACCAGCATGATTAACCTTAGGAATTTCATTGGTTTTTTCAGTTGGTTTCACACCACCTTCAGCACAAAGACAAGGACACTTGCACCCATCATCGGTTTTAAACCCCAATCCACTTTTATCCGAACTAGGAATTTGTGAATTTAGGATTTGTTCCACGGTGACACCAGACTTAGTCCATACATCGGTCACTTTTTGAAGGTCATCCCTTTGTACAGTAAGCTCATGGATTAGGGTGAGAAGTGCCTCGGCTCTATCCTTCAGATAGCGGTTTTCTTCCTTAATTAATGATATCCCAGCAATTTGGAACTTGAGTTTCTCAATTTCCTCCTTGTGGGACTTGCATTCTCTTTGGGAATCTTCAAGTTCCGCAGTCATTAGTTTATATGCCCTTTTAAGCACAGTATGTTGTTGACAAATGATATTAGCACGTTCTAATACCTGGTCATCATGGCTTTGGTCTGCTTGAACCTCTGGAATGCAGTTTGGTATTGTAGGAGCTTTGCTTGATCTGGCCTTAGGAGTCCTTGGTGAAACTAACTTCATTTGTTGATTTGGCAGTGGAAGCCTTTCATCAATTTCAATTCTTTCTTCAAATCCCATGAGGCAAATATTAGCCACTTCATCTTCATCATCACTGTCATCTGAATCAGATCCCATCGATGTCAGTGGTTGATCCCCTTGGTCAGCTACCATTCCTCTTCTTTTGAGAAACTTCTTGTTGAATGGTTTCTTTGCTGGCGTGGCTTCATATCGCGGTTTGGGACAACTTGAAGCAAAGTAACCTGGCTTTCTGCAGTTATAACAGACCAGGTCATCCCTTTTCTTAGGATCTACGGTTTTGTAGAATCTGGTTAGAGGGACAAACTTTGCAGGTCCTTTGGGGGATGGAAATTGAGATCTATTGTTCTTCCTGAACTTGGTGTATTTCTTCACATACAACGCAAATTCTTCATCATCCATGTCATCAAAATCAACTTGACTAGAGCATGAAGATTGAGATGCTACACTCTGAGAATAAGAACTTTGAGGAGCAGTATAGGATTGATGAGACTGCTGATAAGATTGATGAGATTGAGGATATGGTTGATGTGATTGAGAATAGGATTGATGAGACTGCTGGTAATAATCAGGAGGTGCGGTTTGAGGATTGTATCTAAGAATATTTTGGTCAGGAGGAGCGGTTTCCAAGTGGAGGTGAGGAGCGGCTTGATGATGGTCTGGATTGTAGATAGGAGATGAGGTATTGTTGAATGCAGCTAGAGAGAGGGTCTTAAATCTGCTCTCGGTTTCATGGACCTCTTTAAGCTTGAATTCAAAAACCTTCAGCATGGCATACAAGTGTCGAAGATCAAGAGCTTCCAAGTCCTTGTTGTCTTCAATGTTAGTGGTTTTGATCAGCCATTTGCTACCAAGTGCTTGCATGAATATCATGTTCAAATCTGTATTAGAATAGACATGTCCAAGAAAAAAACAAACATTAACGATATCAATAAACCTCTCATAGCATTGTCTAAGAGATTCCTTAGGATCTTTAACAAAATAGTCAAAGAGCCTTCTCTGTTGATAGAGGCGGTTCTTCTTGGTATCTGAATCTCCTTCCAGAAAGTCAACTATAGAATCCCAGATAGCCTTTGCGGTTGTGCAGTGAAGCACGTTAGAATGAGTCCTCAAGTCAATAGCTGACACTAGCATGGACATAGCTCTTCCATCAAAATCCACATTGTTGCGGTCTGCTTCAGTCCACTCACTTTCCAACTTCCTGATTTCAGTGTCTTCTCCTGCGGTTCCTGCATGATGATTAGCTTTCATAGGAACATATGGTCCATCCTTAACCGCAGTCCACAATCTACGATCACATGAAATCATGTGTTTCATCATCCTATCTTTCCAAAAGATAAAACTATCATCATCCAGAATCGGTAAGTGATTCGAATTGGATGTTTTCATCATATGGGTGTTTGTGTTTTCAATTGGATCATCACCCAAGCGGTTAAGCTTGTAAAAAACAAGTTTTTGGCGGATATGCTCTGATACCACTTATTGGTCCCAGAGGGCAACAAGGGTATAGAACTGCTAGAGGGGGGAGTGGATAGCGGTCCAAACTTTTTCGTAAAATACCCTTAAAAATCAACCGAGTACTTATCAGTTTGGTCAACTGCGGTTTAAAGCACTTAAACCGAACTGATAAAATGCACAGCGGAGTTTTGCGGTTTTGGCCAAACTGATAGTTAAAGAGTTGGTCGGTTTGACTCGGGTTGAAAACACTATGATGCAACTGATAGATCAAATTGAAGATCAAAGAAAACAAAATTCACTTTTCAAGTCATTTCGTATATTGATTCAAGTTAAAGACCACAAAGAGAAAAGTAAATGACAAGACAGAAAAGTAAAGATCAAACACACAATTTGAAGAGGTTCGTTCTTGAATGAACTACGTCCTCTACCTAGATGGTTAGTCTAGGATTTTCCAATAGCTACTAGACTTGTATTAATTAGAGGAGATTTTACAAGATGATTATAAACCCTAATCAAACAATCTAACCTATAAAGCTATGAAAAATCAACCGGTGTATTCGAAGTATATAATCTATGTGATTATATAAATCGGGTGTGTGTGTAGACAGAAATCAAATGCTCTAAGTATCTAAATGATGGTTTGAGCAAATGAAGAACTTTCTGTGTAAAGGCTGAATATGGAATGGTTGATGGCTTGAAGCTTGATGAAGGAATTCTGGGTTTTCTAAGGAGATGGTTGAAGGTTTGAATATCTGGGTTTCAATCTTCAAAGCAAACTTGAATACTTGGGAATAAATCTCTTGAAACTCAGCAACCTTCATTGTTGAAAAATGAAGGCTATTTATAGGCAGTGCACCCTTGTGACCGTTGGGTAAAGATTTGAATCAAATCTGAAGGGTACAGTGCTGTCGAATTCCCATTGGTTGAGCTGTCATTGTTGTCCTTTGATTTGTCTTGTAGTCCTAGGTAGTTGTAGCACCACTACCTGACATTCGTCCTTTGTTGCAGAAATGACTAACGGTAAACAATTCAAATTGCTTGGACAAGACTGACATTCCTTGTAGTAACTCCAAGTTAACTTAGAGTTATTTTGACATGGCAGAAAATATTCCTTTATGGTTGAAAAGAGAATATTTGTCTAAGGAATAAATGACTTCTATTGAATTCTTCATTAACTAATCAACGGTTCCACCAGGCATAGGAGCGGTTCCGAGAATGAACTTGATGTGCGGTTTCATAAGAAACTGAAGCACGCGGTTACAAGATTGCGGTTCCATCAAGTGTCATCAGCGGTTCCAAGAGATACTTGAGGAGCAGTTTCATCAAAACCACAGAATGCGGTTTGATGAAAAATAAGCAACTCTATGCTGGAGGTTCTTAGATAGCCCGAATGTGGTTCTAAGATCTAAACCGCTAATCTAACCGAACTCAATACTCAGCCTAGACAAGTAAAAATCTAGAAATGGACTTGTCTAAAATTGAAGTATAACTTCATTACATGTGGTCCTAAAGTCCATATAAAAAACGTGGCATGGATCAATCAAATTAAGTGGGTGTACTAACAATGAATCCTAACACCATGGCAGTTTGCCTTTTAGCGAGGTTCTGTTCGTTACAACCCTAGGGACTGCGGATGCGCAGTTGGCTGAGATTACCTTGCAGGCAAAGGAGCGATAGTTCAGCATAATCCCTCTCATAGTGTGGGAGACCTTGCATGGTCTGGATGAGTTGCACCAGACGGGTGAGATGCATCGGGGAAGCCCCTTTTTTTTTTTTTTTTTGACCATATGGCTTTGGGAGCATTTCAGGATTTATTCTCTAGAGGGTGATCTGTCTCCTTTTGCTGTTTATAGGAGGAAACTGCTGATCCGAGAATTTCCTGAGGATGGTTAGAAGAAATTATTTGCTTCCTGGGTGTCGGCTGATATTGAGTAGTGCCCTCCCTCTTGGGGACTTTATCCTATTGTGGAATGGACCTTGGGTTTTAGGCATGTGGTCCTTCCCGGGCTCAGGGATTCTTCGTTCTATCAGCCGGAGCGAATTCTGAGGCAGTTCGGTCGCCAGCAGATTATTCCTTTTTCGAGGAACGGGGTACTTCGTCTAGTCTCATACATGGGTCCGGACTTTTTGAGGGAGCTTCAGTCAGCTTGGGGAGATGACTTCCATCGGTGGGCTTCCGTCCCTATTCATTGGGGTAGTATTTTCCTTCCCAAGAGTTACCTGGATTATCTGTTTGGTACCCTTTACCGCGGCATCACTTGGGTTGACACGTTTTGGGCTGAGTTTCTAGGAAAGGACATTGAGCCTAGCAGTGCTATGCGGTATAAGGAAGCTGCTGCTGATTCAAACAATATTCTGGCTGATCCTTTCGGCAATCATCTGGATAACTTTTATGCTCGGAGACGTCTTGCTGCGCAGAAGGTCGCGGTCCGTCTCAGTGTTCCTAGGCCACCAAAGAGGAATAGGATTGAGAGCCGTTCGGGAGGCCCTTCGAAAGCTAAGAAGAAATTAGATTTTTCCTAGTACCCCAAGATTGAAATTTAATAGACCACTTGTTTAGTATTTAAATGTTTTATTGTCTTTTGAGCTCAACATTATCCGTTTTAATGGAAATAATGATTTAAGAATTGAATAATAAATTGCATCTTGTGTTATGAAATGATTGTGTAAAAATTATTGTTTTAGATCGCACCCGAAGGTTGCCTACGTTCCTCTCGTAGAGAGGCTCAGGTCTCCGTAGTTCAAACAAATGAAGACGATTTTTTTTTGTGCACCCATTCGGGTTTTCAATCTAGCGGGCTTTTTTTTTGCACTTGCTCTAATTTTTGCCTAGGCCGCCCTTGCGGGTTTTCAACCTAGCGAGCGTTTTTTTGTTTTTTTTGTTTTTTTTTGTTTTTTTTATGGTACTCATTTGATAAGCGTAGAACTTCTTGAGTTTATCGAGGTTGACATCCGTTGGCAGTTGATAGCCGTCCAAGTCTATGTGTCGGACTGCACCGCCGCTTAATATTTTCTTGACCACGTACGGACCGATCCATCGGGGTCCCCATTTTCCAAGGGGATTCATGGTATTGGGAAGATGTTGTCTTAGGACCAAATCTCCCACCTTCATGTTTCGAGGCTTCACCTTCTTGTTGAAAGCCTTTGCCATTCTCTGTTGATAAGCCCTTGTGCGTTCGAACGCTCTTAACCTCTTTCGTCGAGTAGGGCTAGCTGCTCATATCGACTTTGCATCCAATCAACCTCGTTGACTTGATTGTCGAGCAAGACTCGTATCGAGGGAATTTCAAGTTTGACTGGGAGTATGGCTTCTGAATCATAAACCAGTGTGTACGGAGTCTCTCCTGTTGCTGATCGGATTGATGTGCGGTAGCCCCACAATGCTAGCGGTAGCTTTTCGGGCCAATTGTTGGTAGTGGTACCCTAGGCACGTTTAATAAACGTTGTAATTGTTATCATTTATTTCATATCAATAAAAGAGATGTTTTGATTATTATTGTTGTTCATGTTTACTTATAATAATCCCCGTCCCTAGTACTTGTTAAGCACTAGTATAAAGGCTAAATGATCATGGGATGATCATGTTAGATTTATGGGTACTTGTTTGGAACAAGGTACTGGACATGACCCGCTGTATGAGATTTATGTCATGGTCTATGTCGTACATATATCTCATATTAGATATGTCATTTGAATCCTTAGACATGAAGTTATTATAGTCTTCAACTTGATGAACATTGTGTTTGACATATTCAAACGCTACCTTAACACGGTAGTTATAAAGGGTATGATTGGCATAATCGGATTCCCGTTGGGAAGAATAATAAGCTAAATGGATTTGTCCCTCCACAGAGAGATGTCATGCTTGGGCCCCTCGAAGGAATGATGTTGATGAAATGTTCGGCCGGACTCAAATGGATTGATTGGATCAATAGCATTTGAATTATCAACATATTCGGAATCGAGAAAGTATTGAACAAGACAAGTTGACTGTTTGACCATGACTTGTGTTCAATGACATCGTGGACAAAGGGATTATGACATATTCTAAAGGAATGCGAACTTGTATCTAGTTATACTATTTGGGTAGTTATGACTGTTTGCTAGAACCTAATCATATCTTATGGGATCATGTTTGATCCCATTGCCAACTTAGTATAATCCTAGAGGGTCACACACAATAGAACGAATCTTAAATAAGAGAACTATATTGGCATTTAGGGTCGGAGGACCTCCAAGGAATTTCTGGAAATATTCTAGGCCTCTTGGTCAACCAAGCGGGCACTTGGGTTGGACCAGGCGGGCGCCTGAATGAAGTCTGGAAGACCTGGACCTTCTGTTCAAATTCAAGCGGGCGCCTGGTCCTTTGCAGGCGGGCGCCTGGTGCTGCCGACAGAAAAATTCCTAATTCGATTAGGAAAGGTTTTTGGCACAAGTTACCTATTTGGAATAGGTCTTAATTGTGTATAAAAACCACAATTCGGCCAGACCATATTGACTAGTGCTTTTGTGAGTCTCAAAGAGTTTGAGAGAGAATTTATTTTGTTCTAAGATATCCTTGATTGAGGAACAAAATAATTCACAAATAAATTCCATATAGTTCTTTATTATATTGTGAAAGTGTGTTTCATAATATTTGGTCTAGCAACCAAGATCAAAGAAGCTCCTTTGATATTCGTTCAAGGTGTGGATACCGCTAGAGGGTGAAAATCATCATCTTCAATGTTCGTGTTCAAGCTTTGTGATCGTGATCAAGTTTTCAAATCTCCACCAAAGACCAAGAGAAAATTTTGATAGCCATCAAGGGTTAGTTTTATCCTATATTCATGTTGTTGTATTTGATTTAATCATATGAACGGATCCATGGGTTTGGTTTTCTTAAAATTTTAATTGCTATATTCCGCTGCGCATGTTACTTGGAAACCCAACAGTGGTATCAGAGCCCCGTTCATGTTGATTAATTCAATACTTGGATCATGTTATGTGTATATAAATTGTTTATGTGCCTTGCATGATATGAATATTGGAATATATGATGCTTATGTGTTTTGTGATTTTATGTGGTTTACTGTTTTACAACTTTAATCGTACGATTCAATCGCAATAAAAATTATGGTGGATTCTGAATTATTTCGATTATTGATTTTTGATTGGATCAAAGTTTTAATAATCGGGGAAAAATAATTTTTTGAGACAAAAAAAATTTCGAACTTGAAAATTCTATACCATTCTGACAATACAAGCGCTCGCCCGCGCTGGACCAGGCGCGCGCGCGTTGCAGGCTCCCGCCCGTGCTGGACCAGGCGCGCGCTCGCTAGGCCAGAATGTTCTGATTTTTGTTCAAAATCTGATTCTGGAATTTTTCGATAAATCTAACAAAACCAGTAACAAGACCACTTCAGACTTGCTGATCTGGAATGGGTTTTGGGTAGTTGGTTTGTGTGTGGATTTTGGGGTTTGATTTTCCTATTTGTTTTAGTCTTGTGATTCCTAGATTGGTTCAAGTTTTGGATGGCTAATCTGCGTTCATCGAGATTGTGTTTCCCAAAATTGATCGCAATCAAAGTTTCAAAGATAAAACGAAGTTTGAATTATGAAGAGTTCATAATTGCTAAAATTGAGAAACAAAGTTCCTTATTCAATGATTGGAGATCCATGTGGAATTGTGAATGCAATTGGCCTACGTTCATCGACACCATCTATTGCTTAGTTTCGGCCACATGGACTACTTTATTGGTTTCTTGAATTAGTGCGGGATTGTGGTTGCCTAATGGCTTAGTTCGACCGCACTTCTTGTTGTCTTGATTTGGAGATAATAACCAAAGTTGAAATAGTCTCATCCCCATAATTATAGAGAAACTAATGACACATAAATATCATGCTTAAATTAATGGAGATTAATTTAGTGGCTAAACTTGATGTGTAACATGTTTATATTATATGCTCATAAATGTGTTATATGCTATATGTGATGAACCTTCAAAGAAAGTTTTAAGTCTTTAATTGCCATGCCATGATTAAAACACTTGTTTATATATGGGTGATTTTGATGTGGGTTCGCCTCCGCGAAGTGCATTGATTTTATTCATGTATGAGCAAGATGGGGTTCATTAATTTAATGTGGGCTTGCCTCCGCAAGGTGCGTTAAAACAGTTTTGGGCCTAGGCAAAAGATGAGATTAAACATGCTTTTTGAAATTGGATTTCTTAAAGAATCTCATAAAAGGATCTAAGAATCATATGGGATATGATTGACATGATTGTCTACCTAATTAATTTAGTTTTTGAGCGGTCCGCCTCCGTGGACTCAAAAGTTAAATTAAAGTTGGATCTTAGCCCAATTAAATTATATTATACATTGGATGTATATGAAGGTTATATAATTTAGTGGGAGTATTTTGTTTGAAAAATACATTGTTTATCTCTTTAATGAAAACCGGTACTTATTAAATTTTGGAAATTTTGCATATTTGTAGATAATGACTAATAACACTCAATCAATGTCGTTGCGATCGATCCTTGAGAAGGATAAGCTCGAAGAGAATGGTACTAACTTTATGGATTGGATCCGTAGCATAAGAATCGTTCTTAGGCAAGAAGATAAGTTGTACATTCTCGATGGGCCTCTCCCTGCTGAACCACCGCCTACTGCCCCTAGGGTAGAAAGAGACAATTACAAGAAACATCGTAATGATTCTAGAGATGTAAGTTGTCTCATGCTTGCTGCTATGTGTTCAAAACTCCAACAAAGTTTGGAACATTTGGAAGCCTATGAGATAGGCGTGGAGTTGAGAACCATGTTTCAAGAGCAAGCTAGGAAAGAGAGGTACAAGACCATTGTTGCATTCACTACTAGTAAAATGAATGAAGGGCAACAAGTGAGTCCTCACTTTCTTAAAATGAAAGGTTATGTAGAGCACCTTGAGAAACTTGGCTATCCAATCCTATTGGAGCTAGCTACGGATCTCATTCTTAATTCATTGCCTAAAAGTTATAATCAGTTTGTGATGAATTATAACATGCATGGAATGGATAAGAATCTCTCTGAGTTGCATGGGATGCTCAAAACTGCAGAGATGAAAATTGTGGAGAAAGGTTCTCCCGTGCTCTTGGTTCATGATGGGAAGAAGGCTAGTGCCAAAGGAAAGGGTAAGAAAGTTGTCAAACCCAAAATAAGCAAGGCAAAGGTTGCCAAGGCTTCTGAGGCAAAACCTGATTCACAAAAGGATGCAATCTGTTTCCATTGTCAAGAAATTGGTCATTGGAAACGTAACTGCAAGGCTTTCTTGGAAGAGCAAAAGAAGAAGAAGAGCAGCAAGGCTGCGTCGACTTCAGGTATCTATATGATAGATATTCTCCTTTCTACCACTGATTCTTGGGTATTGGATACCGGATGTGGTTCTCACATTTGTCTAAATGTGCAGGGACTAAAGAATAGGAGACTGCTTAAAGAAGGTGAAGTAGATCTACGCGTGGGGAATGGAGCAAGAGTTGCTGCATTAGCCGTAGGGACTTATGAAGTCACTTTACCTTCCGGATTAATTCTTGTTTTGAACAATTGTTATTATGTTCCGGATTTAAGCAGAAATATTATTTCAATTTCTTGTTTGGATAATGAAGGTTTTAAGTTTCTTATTGAGAATAAGAGATTTTCTATTTATTTAAATGATGTACTTTATGGTATTGCTAATTCATTTAATGGCCTTTATATCTTGGATGTCAAGAATGAAAATAATGACAATGTCTATCATGTAAATAAGAAATCTAAACCTAATGATGTAAATCATACTTATTTGTGGCATTGCCGTCTCGGTCATATTAATGAGAAGCGTATCTCAAAACTCCATGGGGACGGACTTTTAGGTTCATGTGACCTTGAGTCATATGATACTTGCGAGTCGTGTCTTCTTGGAAAAATGACTAAGACACCTTTTACCAAGTTGGGTGAAAGGGCAAGCGACTTATTGGGGTTGATACATTCCGATGTATGCGGACCATTAAGTAGCAATGCTAGGGGAGGATTTCAATACTTCATAACCTTCGCTGATGATTATAGTAGATTTGGGTATGTTTACCTAATGAAACATAAAAGTGAAGCATTTGAGATATTTAGAATATTTCAAAATGAAGTAGAAAAACAACTTGGCAAAAGTATAAAGGCACTTCGATCAGATCGAGGTGGTGAATACTTGAGTCAAGAATTTGATGATCATCTAAAGAATTGTGGAATAGTTTCACAATTGACTCCACCCGGAACACCACAATGGAATGGTGTGTCCGAGAGGAGGAATCGGACTTTGTTAGACATGGTTCGATTAATGATGAGTCAAGTTGATCTTCCAATATCCTTTTGGGGTTACGCCCTAGAAACAGCTGCTTTCACACTAAATCGTGTTCCAACTAAATCGGTTCAAAAGACACCATATGAGATGTGGAGCGGAAAGAAGCCTTGTCTGTCTTTCAAGAAGATTTGGGGTTGCGAAGCGTTTGTCAAAAGACTTGTCTCAGACAAACTTGCACACAAATCTGATAAATGTATTTTCGTGGGATATTCTAAGGAAACTAGAGGATATTACTTTTACAACCGCGAGGACAACAAAGTGTTTGTTGCCCGAACTGGTGTCTTTCTAGAGAAAGAGTTTCTCTCCAAAGAAATCAGTGGGAGTAAAATAAATCTTGAAGAAATTCGAGACCCAGAAAATAACATTGAACCAATAGTGGAACATGAACAAGAACTACAAGGAGTTGTGGAACCTGTTCAAAATACACAAGCAACTCGCAGATCTAGTAGGTTACGATCCGAGCCCGAGAGATATGGATTTCTCGTAATGGATAGTAATGAGGTGGAAATCATTGAGAATGATGAACCGTCAACCTACCAAGAGGCGATGTCTTCTCCTGATTCGGACAAGTGGCTTGGAGCCATGGAATCCGAATTGCAATCCATGCAAGACAATCAAGTTTGGAATTTGATTGATGCGCCCGAAGGTGTAAAAACCATAGGATGCAAATGGGTCTTCAAGAAGAAGACTGACATGGATGGGAAGGTGCATACTTACAAAGCTAGGCTTGTAGCGAAGGGTTATAAGCAAGTTCATGGTATTGACTATGATGAGACCTTTTCACCCTTAGCAATGATCAAGTCTATAAGAATTTTGCTTGCCATTGCCGCATATCATGACTATGAATATGCAGATGGACGTCAAAACCGCTTTCCTGATTGGAAAACTCCAAGAGGATGTGTATATGACACAACCAGAAGGTTTTGAACAAGATTCTAAGGTATGCAAATTGCAAAGATCCATCTATGGATTGAAGCAAGCTTCAAGGAGTTGGAATCTCCGTTTTGATGAATCGGTCAAAGAGTTTGCTTTCATCAAAAAACGAAGATGAGCCTTGTGTATACAAGAAAATTAGTGGGAGCATAGTGCTATTCCTTATTTTATACGTGGATGACATATTACTCATTGGAAACGACACTCCTACACTTCAGTCTGTGAAGACTTGGTTAGGAAAGTGTTTTGCAATGAAAGATATGGGTGAAGCCGCATATATTCTTGGCATTAAGATCTATAGAGATAGATCAAGGAGGCTACTTGGTTTAAGCCAAAGTACATACATTGACAAGGTCATTAGAAGATTCCGTATGGAAAATTCTAAGAGAGGCACCTTGCCCGTGTTACATGGAGTTTCTCTAAGCAAGACTCAATGTCCTAAGACAAACGATAAGCGTGAGAAAATGAATGATGTTCCATATGCTTCGGCAATTGGGTCCATCATGTATGCCATGATTTGTACTAGGCCGGATGTATCTTATGCTTTGAGCATGACAAGTAGATACCAATCCGACCCTGGCGAAAATCACTGGATAGCTGTAAAAGCGATTCTTAAGTACTTGAGAAGAACTAAAGACTCGTTTTTGGTCTATGGAAGAATGGAAGATGATCTCGTTGTAAATGCTTACACGGATGCAAGCTTCCAAACCGACAAAGATGATAGCCGGTCGCAATCGGGTTTTGTGTTTATGTTAAATGGTGGAGCTGTAAGCTGGAAGAGTTCCAAGAAAAGTACAACCGCTGATTCTACAACAGAAGCTGAGTATATTACTGCATCGGATGCTGCAAAGGAAGCTGTTTGGATTAAGAAGTTCATAACTGAACTTGAAGTGGTTCCTAGTATTGCTAATCCAATAGACCTTTATTGCGACAATAATGGTGCTATTGCTCAAGCAAAGAAACAAGAGCACATCAGAAATCCAAACACATACTTAGACGTTTCATATCATTCGAGAGATCGTTGATAGGGGAGACGTAAATATATGCAGAGTACCTATGATGACAATGTTGCGGACCCGCTAACAAAGGGACTTCCACAAGCTAAACATGATGGTCATGTTAGGTCCATGGGTATTAGATACATGGGAGATTGGGCCTAGGGCAAGTGGGAGATTGTTGGTAGTGGTGCCCTAGGCACGTTTAATAAACGTTGTAATTGTTATCATTTATTTCATATCAATAAAAGAGATGCTTTGATTATTATTGTTGTTCATGTTTACTTATAATAATCCCCGTCCCTAGTACTTGTTTAAGCACTAGTATAAAGGCTAAATGATCATGGGATGATCATGTTAGATTTATGGGTACTTGTTTGGAACAAGGTACTGAACATGACCCGCTGTATGAGATTTATGTCATGGTCTATGTCGTACATATATCTCATATTAGTTATGTCATTTGAATCCTTAGACATGAAGTTATTATAGTCTTCCACTTGATGAACATTGTGTTTGACATATTCAAACGCTACCTTAACACGGTAGTTATAAAGGGTATGATTGGCATAATCGGATTCCCGTTGGGAAGAATAATAAGCTAAATGGATTTGTCCCTCCACGGAGAGATGTCATGCTTGGGCCCCTCGAAGGAATGATGTTGATGAAATGTTCGGCCGGACTCAAATGGATTGATTGGATCAATAGCATTTGAATTATCAACATATTCGGAATCGAGAAAGTATTGAACAAGACAAGTTGACTGTTTGACCATGACTTGTGTTCAATGACATCGTGGACAAAGGGATTATGACATATTCTAAAGGAATGCGAACTTGTATCTAGTTATACTATTTGGGTAGGTATGACGGTTTTCTAGAACCTAATCATATCTTATGGGATCATGTTTGATCCCATTGCCAACTTAGTATAATCCTAGAGGGTCACACACAATAGAACGAATCTTAAATAAGAGAACTATATTGGCATTTAGGGTCGGAGGACCTCCAAGGAATTTCTGGAAATATTCTAGGCCTCTTGGTCAACCAAGCGGGCACTTGGGTTGGACCAGGCGGGCGCCTGAATGAAGTCTGGAAGACCTGGACCTTCTGTTCAAATTCAAGCGGGCGCCTGGTCCTTTGCAGGCGGGCGCCTGGTGCTGCCGACAGAAAAATTCCTAATTCGATTAGGAAAGGTTTTTGGCACAAGTTACCTATTTGGAATAGGTCTTAATTGTGTATAAAAACCACAATTCGGCCAGACCATATTGACTAGTGCTTTTGTGAGTCTCAAAGAGTTTGAGAGAGAATTTATTTTGTTCTAAGATATCCTTGATTGAGGAACAAAATAATTCACAAATAAATTCCATATAGTTCTTTATTATATTGTGAAAGTGTGTTTCATAATATTTGGTCTAGCAACCAAGATCAAAGAAGCTCCTTTGATATTCGTTCAAGGTGTGGATACCGCTAGAGGGTGAAAATCATCATCTTCAAAGTTCGTGTTCAAGTTGTGATCGTGATCAAGTTTTCAAATCTCCACCAAAGACCAAGAGAAAATTTTGATAGCCATCAAGGGTTAGTTTTATCCTATATTCATGTTGTTGTATTTGATTTAATCATATGAACGGATCCATGGGTTTGGTTTTCTTAAAATTTTAATTGCTATATTCCGCTGCGCATGTTACTTGGAAACCCAACACCAATCCCTTCCTGTCAAATCCAATTTTCGTATGATGATCTCAATTGTCTTGTTTTCTGCTTCGACCGCTCCATTAGCTTGGGGGCGGTATGGGGATAACTTGTGTTTGGTAATTTTGTAGTCAACCAAAAGTGCATCCATTTCCTTCTCAAAGTGTGAACCATTATCAGAGATGATCTCATGAGGAATACCGTATCGGTACATGATGTTATTCTTCACGAATTCGGCCACTTTCTTGGCGTTGAGAACTCGGTAAGCTTGTGCTTCGACCCATTTTGTGAAATAATCCACGGCCACTAGAATGAATGATTGTCTGTTGCTTCCCGTAGGATGGACTTTGCCGATGATATCTATACCCCAACAAGAAAACGGCCACGGTGTGGTCACGTTGTACAGTTGTGATGGTGGAGCATGTTGCAAATTAGCATGGAACTGGCACTTGGCGCATTTCTTGACTTTCTCGATGCAGTCTCTTTCCATGTGTGTATACCCATTTCCGAATGCAGGCGACGCACGGGAAGTCTTTTCATTATTTATCTTTTTTTTTTATCTTTTTTACGGGATTAGGATATTCGAGTTGGCATTTAACTTTTTAAGAGTCGCCACATTGTTTTTTATCGAGCTAAAACAATGAAAAAAGCTAACAGAGAGGGTTCGGGGGTCAAGTTACGATAAAAGAAGAATATCAAGTAATCACTCCTATCGCCCGATAGATCGGACTTTCTATCATGATAAATGTGTTAGTAGTGTGTTAGTGGTTTTGACCAGATCCGAAGATTGCCTACGTTCCTCTCGTATGAGAAGCTTAGGTCGACGTAGTTCGTACATAATCGAAATAAAGAGAAGAATAGGGATCATGCATAATGAAGGGGGAGGAGAAAGAAACATACAAGATGATCACATCTGAGAATAATGATTATACCATTGATAAGATCAATGTGTAGTCATCACATTCATCATAGGAGAGCAAATGATCATGGGAAGATTTGCCTAAAGTTAAGGGTTTAGAAGTAGTTCCTAGATCTCATTGATCATCATCGGCTATGCATATGAATAGGGATTAAAACATTAGATCTAGCATTTTACGCATGATAAGTCGCAGATCTAGCATACTAATAAGAACGTCATGAATATATATGAGATAACACATAAGCACGAAGATCGCTACCCTAGTCATGGAGCATATTATGAATTCTAGCAAGAACATGAAGAACACGTTATGAATCATATGAATATGGGTGCATAAACATAATGAAACTAGCATAAATCAGATCTAAACTAAAAAAACATGTAGAATCCTTACCAATCTTGAATAACGAAGCCGAATCTTTTCCGCAGATTTGCTGGACCTTTGCGATTGCTAGAAAGGCTTGGAGAGAGTTCTGCCATCAGTTTTGGCTCTGGAACTCGGGGAGAGAATTTTTGTTTTTGATTATGAACTGAGGTCACCTATTTATAGGAAAACTTGACCCGGAAGGACTGGCCGCCCAGCCGGACAAAGTGGACGCCCGGCCGATCCAAGAGATTGGCTCGTTCACAAGGCTCTGATCGATCTGGACTCTGGAGAACTCCTAGATAACGTCTATCTTCGATCCCTAATCTGATCAGTCAAGAAAATCTTCTTATCTGGGATTTTTGGGAAATTCTGGATAAGTCCCGCGCATCTTGTAAATACCTGGGAGGTCCATGTGAGTTTCTGGAATGTCTAATAACTCATTTTCAGGTTTGGTACTAACAGTAGCCCCTCGGCGATGCTTCTTGCAAGGCATGGAGGATCGTCGATTAAAAAAAAGGAACCGATCTGAAACATAAGTTACAAATCGAGGGAGAGAAGAGGTAAGAAGGTGACCAGGTTGGTCAAGCAGCTGAACCTTTGTCAGGCAACCTACGTATCTAAAGGGAATCAAGCCATCGTAGTTCGAGAGCTGGGGGAGAAAGAAATGAGACATTGTCTTTTGCTAGGGATAGACAATCATTCGTAAAGCAATAAAGTCGTTGCGTGGACCTTACTGGGGGAAAAAGGAAAAAAGAAATGAGGCATCAGACTCTGGCTGGGGATAATGATCCTACGGGCACTATCCTGTATGAAGACTGAACATTCGTTGAAGAAACGAGACATCAGACTCCAGCTGGGGATAACGATCCTACGGACACTATCCTATATGAAGACTGAACGTTCGTAAACAAAAAATTCATTGCATGGACTCTATTGGGGAAAGGAGGTGAGGCCATACGCACGGTACGACAAAAAGTTTTAAGAATCGAGAACAGAATTAGGGATGGATTCTAACTTCCTATAGAGCGCGCGTAATTGAATAATTTCTCGAAAAACTATGGTACTTAGAGAGGTATAGTCCTCAGGATCGCAGAGTTCAGTAAACGGTAACACCGATTGTCACACACGGTTTGAAGAAGCCATCTTACGTCGCGTATGAATCAAGTAACTTTCTTGATAAACTACGGTGCTTAGAGAGGTATAGTCCTAAGGATCGCAGAATTCGGTAAACGGTAACGCCGATTGTCTAGAGCTCGCACGGGTTACGCCAATAACTTTCTCAATAGGAAGGGTTTATGGACGTTCCCAACCTTCAATTATAATTTTTAGGGTTTATGGACGTTCCCGACCTCCAATTATAGATTGATTTGGTAATTTCTTGAGGTCTTTCGGAACCAATTTTGGAATTCAGGAGGCCTTCCGGGCCGGATTTGGTAGTTTACGAGGTCTTCCGAACCAAATTTTGGCTAAGTGGCCGCGTGGCCAGTCCTTTTGATTGGCTGGATTTCGCATACGAGGAACACATGTGGGCGCGCGAGATGGAGGGCTGAGATCATGCCACATTGCTCAGTCACACTGGCCACGTGGCTAGTCCTTTCGTTGGACAGACCCTACAAACAGCCGTCGGCTATTGCTTTCTTCTTCACTTATCTTCTTCTTCTTGTCGGGTTTAGAGCAAAAAAGAGATTTTTGAGAGATTATTGTTATTGTTGAGATGGATTTTCAATATATTTTTGGCTCGGAGCAACCTTATGAGCAGGGTGAAGGTGCGGGGCAACATTTTGAACAAGGTGGAGGTGCGGAGTGTTGGTGTTGTATGCTTTAGGCACGTTATGTGAACGATTAATGTTATCTATTAATGTTATCTATTGATTATATTTTAATACAGATATTGAATGTTTGATTATTATATCCTTTGCATGTTTATTATAATAATCCCCGTCCCTGATAATTATGATTAATTGTTAGTATAAGTTTAATAAATAATCATATGATGATTATGGTGTATGGGATACAATTAAACTTGTGGGTATTTGTTGGAGAACTAATACTGGACTGACCCGTATGAGATTTATGTCATGGTTACAATGTCAATAATTAAATCTCATATAGTTATATCACTTGAATCTTTAGACCTGAGATTAATACAGTCTTCCACTTGATGAACATTATGTTTGACATATTCAAACGTTACCCCTAACCCCTAACTGGGTAGTTATAAAGAATATGATTGGCATAATCGGATTCATGTAGGGAAGAGTAATAAGTTAAGATGGGATTTGTTCCTCGTCAAGAGAGATGTCAAGCTTTGGCCACTCGATGAATGGTATTGATGAAATGCATGGCCGTGCTCAAATATTATTTGTTGTATCAATACATTTGGGATCGAGAAAGCATTAAACATTGTAAGTTGACCATTGACCATGGCTTATGTTCAATAGACATCGTGAACAAAGAGATTGTGATATGTTCTATTATAGGATATGAACTTATATAGTTATACTAATTGGGTAGGTATGACGGTTTGCTAGAACCCAATCATATCTTATGGGTTTACACCCATTGCCAACTTAGTATACTCCTAAAGGGTCACACACATTAGAACGAATCTTAAAAGGACCTAAAAGGAATTAAGGGTCGAAGGGCCTTTAAGGAATATTAGGAAATTAGAGGAGAAAACTGGAAATTGGGTAGGTCTGGGCGGACCTTATCCAAGACCCAACCGGACCACATGTGAACCCGGCCGGACCAGATGCTGTACCCAGCCGGACCTCATGTCCTGTTTGGACTAGGTTTTTCCAATACGTTTTCTTACGGGTTTAATCACTTGTTACCTATTTGGAATAGGTCTAACAAGTATATAAACAGTCTCTAATCAGCCTAATCATTCCTATTACTTTGTGACAACTTTCAAAGAGTTTGAGAGGTTTTATTCTTGTTCCAAGATCCCAAAAGTGAAGAACAAAAGATCACATGTTAATTCCATATAGTTCGTTGTGAAAGTTAGTTTCATAAATTGGTCTAGCAACCAAGATCACGTGTTTCTTGATATTCGTTTGTGTTATGGATACCATTAGAGGGTGACTCTTATCATTTTCAAGTTCGTGATCTTGTTCGTGATCGTGTTCGTGATCATGTTTCGAAAAGCTCCACCGAATTCAAGGTTGCTAAAGAATCGCTTTAAGGGTTAGTATTCTAGTATTCATTGTAGATGTATTTGATATAATCATATGAATGGATCTATGGGCTTTGGGTTTCTATAAATTTTAAATGCTTAATTCCGCAGCGCATGTTGTCTCGAAACCCAACAGTGGAATCAGAGCCCCGTTCATGTTTATTATTTCAATACATAATCATGTTCTATGTGTATAAATTGTTTATGTGCTTAGCATGATTTGAATATTGGGATTATGATGTTTATATGTTATATGCGTTTATGTGGTTTATTGTTTTATAAACTTTAATCGCAATAAAAATTATGTTGGATTTAAAATTGTTTGGATCATCAATTTTTGATTTGATCAAAGTTTTGATGATCTAAGAGATTTATGAATAAATTGTTTATTCAAGGTTCTGATGTTCATGGTGATTGGATCATCAAGAACACCAAATCCTAATTGAATCGGGGAAAAACAATTTTGAGACAAATTTTCGAACTTGAAATTTTTTAATTTTTCCAGATAGGTCCGACCGGACCCAGTACATGACCCGGCCGGACCTCCGGGTCTAGTGAGGGAATTGGACTGGGATCGTGGGGTGGATTTGTGGCTTGAAATTCCTATTTGTTTTAGTCTATTGAATTCTGAGATTGGTTTAAGGTTTGGATGGCTAGCCTACGTTCTCGAGACTGTGTTTCCCAAATTTGATCGTAATCAAAGATTCAAAGATAAAACGAAATTAGAATTATGAAGAGTTCATAATTGCTAAAATTGAGAAACAACGTTCTTGATTCAACGATTGGAGATCCATGTGGAATTGTGAATGGAATTGGCCTACGTTCATCGAGACCATCTATTGCTTAGTTTCGGCCACATGGACTACTTTCTTGGTTTCTTGAATTAGTGCAGGATTGTGGTTGCCTATGGATTAGTTTGACCGCACTTCTTGTTGTCTTGATTTGGAGATGATAACCAAGGTTCAAAAGAGTCTCATCCTCATAATTATAGAGAAACTAATGACACATAATATGCTTAAATTAATGGAGATTAATTTAGTGACTAAACTTGATGTGTAACATGTTTATCTTATGTGATCATAAATGTGTTATATGCTATATGTTTGAACATTCTTTAAAATTTAAGTTCCATGCGAACCCATGATTAAAACACTTGGGATTACATGGGTACTTTCATGCGCGCTCTAACCATCGTGAGGTGCATTGATTTTATTCATGTATGAACAAGATGAATGAAAGAGTGGTTCCTATGCGTTTAAAGTAGTTTGACTTAATTAGGCTATCAAAAGAGTTTTGGGCCTAAGGCACAGATGAGATTAAAACATGCATGACATATGATGTCTTAATATAATCTCATAAAACATCTAAGAGTCATATATGATATGATTGATAAGGAGTTACCTACCTAAATAGTTTATTTTTATGCATCTTGCCATCGCGGACGTAAAATTAAATGAAATATGGATCTTAGCCCATTTAAATTGTATTATGTTGGTAGTGGTGCCCTAGGCACGTTTAATAAACGTTGTAATTGTTATCATTTATTTCATATCAATAAAGAGATGTTTTGATTATTATTGTTGTTCATGTTTACTTTTAATAATCTCCGTCCCTAGTACTTGTTAAGCACTAGTATAAAGGCTAAATGATCATGGGATGATCATGTTAGATTTATGGGTACTTGTTTGGAACAAGGTACTGGACATGACCCGCTTTATGAGATTTATGTCATGGTCTATGTCATACATACATCTCATATTAGTTATGTCATTTGAATCCTTGGACATGAAGTTATTATAGTCTTCCACTTGATGAACATTATGTTTGACATATTCAAACGCTACTTTTAACCGAGTAGTTATAAAGGGTATGATTGGCATACTCGGATTCACGTAGGGAATAATAATAAGCTAAATGGATTTGTCCCTCCTCGGAGAGATGTCAAGCTTGGGCCACTCGTAGGAATGATGTTGATGAAATGTTCGGCCGGACTCAGATGAATTGATTGGATCAATGTCATTTGGATTATCAACATATTCGGAATCGAGAAAGTATTGAACAAAACAAGTTGACTGTTTGACCATGACTTGTGTTCAATGACATCGTGGACAAAGGGATTGTGACATATTCTAAAGGAATGCGAACTTGTATCTAGTTATACTATTTGGGTAGGTATGACGGTTTGCTAGAACCTAATCATATCTTATGGGATCATGTTTGAGCTCATTGCCAACTTAGTATAATCCTAGAGGGTCACACACAATAGAACGAATCTTTAAAAAGGACTATATTGGAATTTTTGGAAATTCTGGACATTCTGAAGAGTGGGCGACCCTACAGTATTGACTGGGCGGCCGCACACTTAGGACAGTTTTGTACCAGTTTTGCTTCAGATAGTTGTGCGACCGCACAAATGATTTTGGGCGGCCGCACAGTGCTGTCGGGTGGCAGATTCCTAATTTGATTTGGAAACGAATTTTGGAAGGATTTTGACACAAGTTTCCTATTTGGAATAGGTCATACTTGTGTATAAAAGACCAAATTCGGCCAGCACTCTAGGCTAATAATTTTGTGAGTCTCAAAGAGTTTGAGAGAGGGTTTATTTTGTTCCAAGACATTCTTGGTTGAGGAACAAAATAATACACAAAATAAATTCCATATAGTTCTTTTGATTGTGAAAAAGTGTTTCACAATTTGGTCTAGCAACCAAGATCAAAGAAGCTCCTTTGATATTCGTTCGAAGTGTGGATACCGCTAGAGGGTGAAAATCATCATCTTCAAAGTTCGTGTTCAAGCTTTGTGATCGTGATCAAGTCTTCAAATCTCCACCAAAGACCAAGAGAAAATTCATAGCCATCAAGGGTTAGTTATTCCTCTATTCATCTTGTTGTATTTGATTTAATCATATGAACGGATCCATGGCTTTGGGTTTCAAAATTTTAAATGCTAATTTCCGCTGCGCATGCTTGATCGAAACCCAACAGTGGTATCAGAGCCCGGTTCATGTTGATTATTTCAATACCTAGATCATGTTATGTGTATATAAATTGTTTATGTGCCTTGCATGATATGAATATTGGAATATGTGATGTTTATGTGTTATGTGATTTTATGTGGTTTATTGTTTTGCAACTTTAATCGCACGATTCAATCGCAATAAATAAATTATGGTGGATTCAGAATTATTGATTATTAATTTTTGATTGGATCAAAGTTTTAATAATCGGGGAAAAACGATTTGAGACAAAATTTTCGAACTTCAAAATTCTGTACATTCTGATCATCTTGGGCGACCGCACAAAATCACTTGGGCGACCGCACATGTTTGGGCGACCGCATAGTGAGTTTTGGGCGGCCGCACATAAGGATCAGATTGTCTGATTTTTGGTTAAAAATCAGAATTTGGAATTTTCGAGAGGTTCAACAAAACCAGTAACAGAACCAGTCCAGACTTGCTGATCTGGAATGGGTTTTGGGTAGTTGGTTTGTGTGTGGATCTTGGGGTTTGATTTTCCTATTTGTTTCAGTCTTGTGATTCTAAGATTGGTTCAAGGTTTGGATGGCTAATCTGCGTTCATCGAGATTGTGTTTCCCAAACTTGATCGCAATCAAAGTTTCAAAGATGAAACGAAGTTAGAATTATGAAGAGTTCATAATTGCTAAAATTGAGAAACAAAGTTCTTGATTCAAAGTTTGGAGATCCATGTGGAATTGTGAATGCAATTGGCCTACGTTCATCGAGACCATCTATTGCTTAGTTTCGGCCACATGGACTACTTTCTTGGTTTCTTGAATTAGTGCGGGATTGTGGTTGCCTAATGGCTTAGTTCGACCGCACTTCTTGTTGTCTTGATTTGGAAATAATAACCGAAGTTGAAATAGTCTCATCCTCATAATTATAGAGAAACTAATGACACATAAATATCATGCTTAAATTAATGAAGATTAATTTAGTGGCTAAACCTGATGTGTAACATGTTTATATTATGTGCTCATAAATGTGTTATATGCTATATGTGATGAACCTTCAAAGAAAGTTTTAAGTCTTTTATTGCCATGCCATGATTAAAACACTTGTTAGTACATGAGTGATTTTAATGTAGATTCGCCCTAGCGAGGTGCATTAAATTTGTTCATGTATGAGAAAGATAGATAGTGTGGGCACGCCCTAGCGGGACACATTAACTGTGCGTTTAAAATGGTTAGACTTAATTGGGCGTCAAAACAGTTTTGGGCCTAGGCAAAGATGAGGTTTAACATGCTTTTTGAAATTTGATTTCTTAAAGAATCTCATAAAAGGAACTAAGAGTCATATGAGATATGATTGACAAGAGTTGTCTACCTAATTAATTTGATTTTGTGTAATCCGCCTTAGCGGACTTGAAATTAAATTAAAGTTGGATCTTAACCCATTTGAATTATATTATACATTGGATGTATATGAAGGTTATATAATTTAGTGAGAGTATTTTGTTTGAAAAATACATTATTTATCTCTTTAATGAAAATCGGTACTTATTAAATTTTGGAAATTTTGCATATTTGTAGATAATGACTAATAACACTCAATCAATGTCGTTGCGATCGATCCTTGAGAAGGATAAGCTCGAAGAGAATGGTACCAACTTTATGGATTGGATCCGTAGCATAAGAATCGTTCTTAGGCAAGAAGATAAGTTGTACATTCTCGATGGGCCTCTCCCCGCTGAACCACCGCCTACTGCCCCTAGGGTAGAAAGAGACAATTACAAGAAACATCGTAATGATTCTAGAGATGTAAGTTGTCTCATGCTTGCTGCTATGTGTTCAAAACTCCAACAAAGTTTGGAACATTTGGAAGCCTATGAGATAGGCGTGGAGTTGAGAACCATGTTTCAAGAGCAAGCTAGGCAAGAGAGGTACAAGACCATTGTTGCATTCACTACTAGTAAAATGAATGAAGGGCAACAAGTGAGTCCTCACTTTCTTAAAATGAAAGGTTATGTAGAGCACCTTGAGAAACTTGGCTATCCAATCCCATTGGAGCTAGCCACGGATCTCATTCTTAATTCATTGCCTAAAAGTTATAATCAGTTTGTAATGAATTATAACATGCATGGAATGGATAAGAATCTCTCTGAGTTGCATGGGATGCTCAAAACTGCAGAGATGAAAATTGTGGAGAAAGGTTCTCCCGTGCTCTTGGTTCATGATGGGAAGAAGCCTGGTGCCAAAGGCAAGGGTAAGGCAAAAGTTGTCAAACCCAAGATAAGCAAGGCAAAGGTTGCCAAGGCTTCTGAGGCAAAACCCGATTCACAAAAGGATGCAATCTGTTTCCATTGTCAAGAAATTGGTCATTGGAAACGTAATTGCAAGGCTTTCTTGGAAGAGCAAAAGAAGAAGAAGAGCAGCAAGGCTGCGTCGACTTCAGGTATCTATATGATAGATATTCTCCTTTCTACCACTGATTCTTGGGTATTGGATACCGGATGTGGTTCTCACATTTGTCTAAATGTGCAGGGACTAAAGAATAGGAGACTGCTTAAAGAAGGTGAAGTAGATCTACGCGTGGGGAATGGAGCAAGAGTTGCTGCATTAGCCGTAGGGACTTATGAAGTCACTTTACCTTCCGGATTAATTCTTGTTTTGAACAATTGTTATTATGTTCCGGATTTAAGCAGAAATATTATTTCAATTTCTTGTTTGGATAATGAAGGTTTTAAGTTTCTTATGAGAATAAGAAATTTTCTATTTATTTAAATGATGTGCTTTATGGTATTGCTAATTCATTTAATGGCCTTTATGTCTTGGATGTCAAGAATGAAAATAATGTCTATCATGTAAATAAGAAATCCAAACCTAATGATATAAATCATACTTATTTGTGGCATTGCCGTCTTGGTCATATTAATGAGAAGCGTATCTCAAAACTCCATGGGGACGGACTTTGGGTTCATGTGACTTAGAGTCATATGATACTTGTGAGTCGTGTCTTCTTGGAAAAATGACTAAGACACCTTTTACCAAGTTGGGTGAAAGGGCAAGCGACTTATTGGGGTTGATACATTCCGATGTATGCGGACCATTAAGTAGCAATGCTAGGGGAGGATTTCAATACTTCATAACCTTCACTGATGATTATAGTAGATTTGGGTATGTTTACCTAATGAAACATAAAAGTGAAGCATTTGAGATATTTAGAATATTTCAAAATGAAGTAGAAAAACAACTTGGCAAAAGTATAAAAGCACTTCGATCAGATCGAGGTGGAGAATACTTAAGTCAAGAATTTGATGATCATCTAAAGAATTGTGGAATAGTTTCACAATTGACTCCACCGGGAACACCACAATGGAATGGTGTGTCCGAGAGGAGGAATCGGACTTTGTTAGACATGGTTCGATCAATGATGAGTCAAGTTGATCTTCCAATATCCTTTTGGGGTTACGCCCTAGAAACCGCTGCTTTCACACTAAATCAAGTTCCAACTAAATCGGTTCCAAAGACTCCATATGAGATGTGGAGTGGAAAGAAACCTAGTTTATCTTTCATGAGGATTTGGGGTTGCGAAGTTTATGTCAAGAGACTTATCTCTGACAAACTAGCACACAAATCTGATAAATGTATTTTCGTGGGATATCCTAAGGAAACTAAAGGATATTACTTTTACAACCGAGAGGACAACAAAGTGTTTGTTGCCCGAACTGGTGTCTTTCTAGAGAAAGAGTTTCTCTCCAAAGAAATCAGTGGGAGTAAAATAAATCTTGAAGAAATTCGAGACCCAGAAAATAACATTGAACCAATAGTGGAACAAGAACAAGAACCACAAGGAGTTGTGGAACCTGTTCAAAGTACACAAGCAACTCGCAGATCTAGTAGGTTACGATCCGAGCCCGAGAGATATGGATTTCTCGTAACGGATAGTAATGAGGTAGAAATCATTGAGAATGATGAACCGTCAACCTACCAAGAGGCGATGTCTTCTCCTGATTCTGACAAGTGGCTTGGAGCCATGGAATCCGAATTGCAATCCATGCAAGACAATCAAGTTTGGAATTTGATTGATGCGCCCGAAGGTGTAAAAACCATAGGATGCAAATGGGTCTTCAAGAAGAAGACTGACATGGATGGGAAGGTGCATACTTACAAAGCTAGGCTTGTAGCGAAGGGTTATAGGCAAGTTCATGGTATTGACTATGATGAGACCTTTTCACCCGTAGCAATGATCAAGTCTATAAGAATTTTGCTTGCCATTGCCGCATATCATGACTATGAAATATGGCAGATGGACGTCAAACCGCTTTCCTGAATGGAAAACTCTAAGAGGATGTGTATATGACACAACCAGAAGGTTTTGAACAAGATTCTAAGGTATGAAAATTGCAGAGATCCATCTATGGATTGAAGCAAGCTTCTAGGAGTTGGAATCTCCGTTTTGATGAATCGGTCAAAGAGTTTGGTTTCATCAAGAACGAAGATGAGCCTTGTGTATACAAGAAGATTAGTGGGAGCATAGTGCTATTCCTTATTTTATATGTGGATGACATATTGCTCATTGGAAACGACATTCCTACACTTCAGTCTGTGAAGACTTGGTTAGGAAAGTGCTTCGCAATGAAAGATATGGGTGAAGCCGCATATATTCTTGGCATTAAGATCTATAGAGATAGATCAAGGAGGCTACTTGGTTTAAGCCAAAGTACATACATTGACAAGGTCATTAGAAGATTCCGTATGGAAAATTCTAAGAGAGGAACATTTCCCGTGTTACATGGAGTTTCTCTAAGCAAGACTCAATGTCCTAAGACAAAAGATGAGCGTGAGAAAATGAATGATGTTCCATATGCTTCGGCAATTGGGTCCATCATGTATGCCATGATTTGTACTAGGCCGGATGTATCTTATGCTTTGAGCATGACAAGTAGATACCAATCCGACCCTGGCGAAAATCACTGGATAGCTGTAAAAGCGATTCTTAAGTACTTGAGAAGAACTAAAGACTCGTTTTTGGTCTATGGAGGAATGGAAGATGATCTCGTTGTAAACGCTTACACGGATGCAAGCTTCCAAACTGACAAAGATGATAGCCGATCGCAATCGGGTTTTGTGTTTATGTTAAATGGTGGAGCTGTAAGCTGGAAGAGTTCCAAGCAAAGTACAACCGCTGATTCTACAACAGAAGCTGAGTATATTGCTGCATCGGATGCTGCAAAGGAAGCTGTTTGGATTAAGAAGTTCATAACTGAACTTGAAGTGGTTCCTAGTATTGCTAATCCAATAGACCTTTATTGTGATAATAATGGTGCTATTGCTCAAGCAAAGGAACCAAGAGCACATCAGAAATCCAAACACATACTTAGGCGTTTTCATATCATTCGAGAGATCGTTGATAGGGGAGACGTAAATATATGCAGAGTACCTACTGATGACAATGTTGCGGACCCGCTAACAAAGGGACTTCCACAAGCTAAACATGATGGTCATGTTAGGTCCATGGGTATTAGATACATGGGAGATTGGACCTAGGGCAAGTGGGAGATTGTTGGTAGTGGTGCCCTAGGCACGTTTAATAAACGTTGTAATTGTTATCATTTATTTCATATCAATAAAGAGATGTTTTGATTATTATTGTTGTTCATGTTTACTTTTAATAATCTCCGTCCCTAGTACTTGTTAAGCACTAGTATAAAGGCTAAATGATCATGGGATGATCATGTTAGATTTATGGGTACTTGTTTGGAACAAGGTACTGGACATGACCCGCTTTATGAGATTTATGTCATGGTCTATGTCATACATACATCTCATATTAGTTATGTCATTTGAATCCTTGGACATGAAGTTATTATAGTCTTCCACTTGATGAACATTATGTTTGACATATTCAAACGCTACTTTTAACCGAGTAGTTATAAAGGGTATGATTGGCATACTCGGATTCACGTAGGGAATAATAATAAGCTAAATGGATTTGTCCCTCCTCGGAGAGATGTCAAGCTTGGGCCACTCGTAGGAATGATGTTGATGAAATGTTCGGCCGGACTCAGATGAATTGATTGGATCAATGTCATTTGGATTATCAACATATTCGGAATCGAGAAAGTATTGAACAAAACAAGTTGACTGTTTGACCATGACTTGTGTTCAATGACATCGTGGACAAAGGGATTGTGACATATTCTAAAGGAATGCGAACTTGTATCTAGTTATACTATTTGGGTAGGTATGACGGTTTGCTAGAACCTAATCATATCTTATGGGATCATGTTTGAGCTCATTGCCAACTTAGTATAATCCTAGAGGGTCACACACAATAGAACGAATCTTTAAAAAGGACTATATTGGAATTTTTGGAAATTCTGGACATTCTGAAGAGTGGGCGACCGCACAGTATTGACTGGGCGGCCGCACACTTAGGACAGTTTTGTACCAGTTTTGCTTCAGATAGTTGTGCGACCGCACAAATGATTTTGGGCGGCCGCCAGTGCTGTCGGGTGGCAGATTCCTAATTTGATTTGGAAACGAATTTTGGAAGGATTTTGACACAAGTTTCCTATTTGGAATAGGTCATACTTGTGTATAAAAGACCAAATTCGGCCAGCACTCTAGGCTAATAATTTTGTGAGTCTCAAAGAGTTTGAGAGAGGGTTTATTTTGTTCCAAGACATTCTTGGTTGAGGAACAAAATAATACACAAAATAAATTCCATATAGTTCTTTTGATTGTGAAAAAGTGTTTCACAATTTGGTCTAGCAACCAAGATCAAAGAAGCTCCTTTGATATTCGTTCGAAGTGTGGATACCGCTAGAGGGTGAAAATCATCATCTTCAAAGTTCGTGTTCAAGTTTTGTGATCGTGATCAAGTCTTCAAATCTCCACCAAAGACCAAGAGAAAATCATAGCCATCAAGGGTTAGTTATTCCTCTATTCATCTTGTTGTATTTGATTTAATCATATGAACGGATCCATGGCTTTGGGTTTCAAAATTTTAAATGCTAATTTCCGCTGCGCATGCTTGATCGAAACCCAACATATTATACATTGGATGTATATGAAGGTTATATAATTTAGTGGGAGTATTTATGAAATACCAATATATATAATATCTTTAATTAAGTTGGTACTTATATTTAATTATATGTTTGCATAATTGTAGATAATGGCTCAAAGTTCAAATTCTTTATCATTGCGATCTATCCTTGAGAAGGAAAAGCTTCAAGAAAATGGAGCTAACTTCACGGATTGGATCCGTAGCTTTAGAATTGTTCTAAAGCATGAATATAGGCTCTATATTCTTGATAAGCCCGTTCCTGAAGAGGAACCTGCTTCTAATGCACCCAAGGATGAGAGAAACGCCTACAAAAAGCACAAGAGTGATTCTCGTGAGGTGGGTTGTCTCATGCTTGCGGCCATGTGTTCAGAGCTTCAAAAGACTCTGGAACACTTGGAGGCATATGACCTTGCTATTCAATTGAAAGATATGTTTCAAGAACAGGCAGGGCAAGAGAGGTTCGACACTATAGCTGCCTTGGTCTCATGCAAGATGAGTGAAGGGCACGCTGTGGGCCCTCATGTTCTTCGAATGAAGGCTCACTTTGAGCATCTAGAGAGGCTTGGCCATCCAATTAATGTTGAGTTGGCCACTGATTTTATTCTTAATTAATTTCCCAAAAGCTATAATCAGTTCGTCATGAACTTTAATATGCTTTGGATGGATAAGTCCCTGTATGAGTTGCATGGGATGCTAAAGACAGCGGAAAAGAAAATCGGTAAAGAAGCCGCTCATGTGGTCATAGTGTCAAAAGAAGGAAAGGGCCATAAAGGCAAAGGAAAAAGGGGTAAGACAAAAGTTGTCAAACCCAAGATTAGCAAGACAACTGTTGCCAATGCTAATGTGGCTAAACCTGCTTCTCAAAAGGATGCAATTTATTTCCACTGCAATGAGATTGGTCATTGGAAACGCAATTGCAAAGTTTACAAGGAAGAGATGAAGAAGAAGAAGAGCAGTGGGACTGCGTCTACTTCAGGTATCTATGTTATAGATATTCTACTTTCTACTTCTAGTTCCTGGGTATTAGATACCGGATGTGGATCTCACATTTGATTGAATGTGCAGACACTAAGGAAAAGAAGGCTACTTAAAGATGGCGAAGTGGACCTACATGTGGGGAATGGAGCAAGAGTTGCTGCATTAGCCGTAGGAACATATGATGTCATTTTACCTAGCGGATTAATTCTTGTTTTGAACAATTTTTATTACGTTCCGGATTTAAGTAGAAATATTATTTCAGTTTCTTGTTTGGATAATGAAGGTTATAGTTTTCTTATTAAGAATAAGAAGTTATCTATTTATTTAAATGATATGCTTTATTGTACTGCATGTTCATTTAATGGCCTTTATGTTCTTGATATTGATAATAGAAATAATGAGAATATTTATAATTTAAATAAGAAATCCAAATCTAATGATGTAAATCATACTTATTTGTGGCATTGTCGTCTTGGTCATATTAATGAGAAGCGTATCTCAAAACTCCATGGGGATGAACTTTTAGATTCACATGATTTTGAATCATATGAAACTTGTGAGTCTTGTCTACTTGGAAAGATGACAAAGACACTTTTACAAAGAGTAATGAAAGGGCTAGTGACTTATTGGGACTCATACATACTGATGTGTATGGACCAATGAGCAGCAGTGCTAGGGAAGGATATCAATACTTCATAACTTTTACTGATGATTTTAGTAGATATGGCTATGTCTAATTAATGAACGAAAAAAGTGAATCTTTTGAGATATTTAGAATATTTCAAAATGAAGTACAGAATTAACTTGGCAAAACTATTAAAGCACATCGATCTGATCGTGGTGGAGAATATTTAAGCCAAGAATTTGACAATCATCTTACAGATTGTGGAATTGTTTCACAATTAACTCCACCCGGAACACTACATTGGAATGGTGTGTCTGAGCGGAGAAATAGGACTTTTTTGGATATGGTCCGCTCCATGATAAGTCAAGTTGATCTTCTTTTATCCTTTTGGGGACATGCACTAGAAACTGCTGCTCTTACACTAAATAATGTTCCAACAAAATCTGTTACAAAGACACCATATGAGATGTGGAAAGGGAAGAAGCCTAATCTTTCTTTTATGATGATTTGGGGTTGTGAGGCATATGTCAAGAGGCTTATCTATGACAAACTCGCACACAAGTCTGATAAATGTATTTTTGTGGGATATCCTAAGGAAACTAAAGGATACTATTTTTCCAACCGCACGGACAACAAAGTGTTTGTTGCACGAGATGGTGGTTTTCTAGAGAAAGAGTTTCTCTCTAAAAGAACTAGTGGGAGTAAAATTAGTCTTGAAGAGGTTCAAGAACCCGGAAATTACATGGAACAAAATGTTGGATCTGAACAAGTTTCACAAGGGGGTGTGGAACCTATTCAAAATACTCAAGTTCCTCGCAGAACTGGTAGGGTGCGATCCGAACCTGAGAGATATGAATTTCTCATGACGGATAGCAATGAAGTGGAAGTCATAGGTGATGACTAACCTACTTCCTACCAAGAAGCGATGTCCGCTCCTGATTCAGATAAATGGCTTGGAGCCATTGAATCTGAAATTAAGTCCATGTATGATAATCAAGTTTGGAACTTGATTGACGCACCCGAAGGTGTAAAATCCATAGGATGCAAGTGGGTTTTCAAAAATAAATCTGACATGGATGGAAAGGTGCATACTTATAAAGCTAGACTTGTAGCGAAAGGCTATAGGCAGATTCATGGAATCGACTATGATGAAACCTTTTCGCCCGTAGCAATGATCAAGTCTATAAGAATTTATTTGCCATAGCTGCATATTTTGACTATGAGATATGGCAAATGGATGTCAAAACAGCGTTCCTTAACGGGAACTTACTTGAGGATGTTTATATGACACAACCTGAAGGTTTTGTAATTCCAGAAAATTGTAATAAAGTATGCAAGTTGCAAAGATCCATTTATGGATTGAAGCAAGATTCAAGGAGTTGGAATCTTCGATTTGATGAATCGGTCAAAGAGTTTGGCTTCATCAAGAACGAAGATGAACCTTGTGTTTACAAGAAGATTAGTGGTAGCATAGTATTATTTCTAGTACTATATGTTGATGACATATTGCTCATGGGAAAGGACATTCCTGCACTGCAGTATGTAAAGACTTGGTTAGGAAAGTGTTTTTCAATGAAAGATATGGGAGAAGCTGTGTATATCCTTGGCATTAGGATCTATCGTGATAGATCCAAGAAATTGATTGGTTTAAGTCAAGATACATATATTGACAAAGTTCTTAAGAGATTCCGCATGGAAAACTCTAAGAGAGGAAATTTTCCAGCAGGCCATGGCATAACTCTAAGCAAGAATCAGTGTCCTAAAATGAATGATGAGCGCGAGAGAATATTTGGGATTCCATATGCTTCTGCAATTGGATCAATCATGTATGCCACGATTTGTACTAGACCCGATGTCTCGTATGCTTTGAGCATGACAAGCAGATACCAATCAGATCCTGGTGAAAGTCACTGAATTGCCGTCAAGATGATTCTTAAGTACTTGAGAAGGACAAAACACTCGTTCTTGGTGTATGGAGGTATGGAAGATGATCTAGTTGTAAGTGGTTACACATATGCAAGCTTCCAAACCGAAAACGATGATTCAAGATCGCAATCTGGATTTGTATTTGTGCTAAATGGAGGTGCGGTTAGCTAGAATAGTTCTAAGCAATGTACCGTAGCAGATTCTACAACTGAAGTATATTACTGCATTAGATGCTGCAAAAGAGGCTGTTTGGATCAAGAAGTTATTTGGTGAACTAGAAGTGGTTCCTAGAATTGCTAACCCAATAGACCTTTATTGTGATAATAATGGTGCCATTACTCAAGCAAAGGAACCAAGATCACATCAGAAATCCAAACACATACTTGATTATTATATGCATTAATTAGTCCTAGTTCAAGTGGGAGATTGTTTGTGTTGTATGCTCTAGGCACGTTATGTGAACGATTAATGTTATCTATTAATGTTATGTATTAATGTTATCTATTGATTATGTTTTAATAAAGATATTGAATGTTTGATTATTATATACTTTGCATGTTTATTATAATAATCCCCGTCCCTGATAATTATGATTAATTGTTAGTATAAGTTTAATAGATAATCATATGATGATTATGGTATATGGGATACAATTAAACTTGTGGGTATTTATAGGAGAACTAATACTGGACTGACCCGTATGAGATTTATGTCATGGTCACAATTTCATAATTAAATCTCATATAGTTATATTACTTGAATCTTTAGACCTGAGATTATTACAGTTTTCCACTTGATGAATATTATGTTTGACATATTCAAACGTTACCCCTAGCCGGGTAGTTATAAAGAATATGATTGGCATAATCGGATTCATGTAGGGAAAAGTAATAAGTCTAGATGGGATTTGTTCCTCATCAAGAGAGATGTCAAGCTTTGGCCACTCGATGAATGGTATTGATGAAATGTATGGCCGTGCTCAAATATGATTTGTTGTATCAATACATTCGGGATCGAGAAAGCATTGAACAATGTAAGTTGACTATTGACCATGGCTTATGTTCAATAGACATCGTGAACAAAGAGATTGTGATATGTTCTATTAAAGGATACGAAATTATATAGTTATACTAATTGGGTAGGTATGATGGTTTGCTAGAACCCAATCATATCTTATGGGTTTACACCCATTGCCAACTTAGTATAATCCTAAAGGGGTCACACACATTAGAACGAATCTTAAAAGGACCTAAAAGGAATTAAAGGTCGAAGGGCCTTTGAGGAATATTAGGAAATTAGAGGAGAAAACTAGAAACTGGGTAGGTCCAGGCAGACCTTGTCCAAGACCCGGTCGGACCACATGTGAACCCGGGCGGACCAGATGCTGGACCCGGGCGGACCTCAAGTCCTGTTTGGACTAGGTTTTTCCAATCTATTTTCTTACGGGTTTAATCACTTGTTACCTATTTGGAATAGGTCTAACAAGTATTTAAACAGCCTCTAATCAGCCTAATCAGTCCTATTACTTTGTGACAACTTTCAAAGAGTTTGAGAGGTTTTATTCTTGTTCTAAGATCCCAAAAATGAAGAACAATAGATCACATATTAATTCCATACAGTTCATTGTGAAAGTTAGTTTCATAAATTGGTCTAGCAACCAAGATCAAGTGTTTCTTGATATTCAAGGGTTAGTATTCTAGTATTCATTGTAGATGTATTTGATATAATCATATGAAAGGATCTATGGGCTTTGGGTTTCTATAAATTTTAAATGCTTAATTCCACTGCGCATGTTGCCTCGAAACCCAACACGGAGCCACCTCACCATGAGGACCAAATGCAGCAGCAGGGGCGGATGCCCGCTAGGAATCATCATCATGATAAATGGCACTTTAACAGGGGTCAACAATTCGAGCTTTATGTGGGCACCAACAAGCATTAGTCTGGCGGGAGCTTGATGGAGACGAAGGAGGTAGAAATCTCGCTTTTTAACGGTAGTAGTATTATTTTAAGATTGCGTTAAATTAATTATTCATTGGTAGACTATTTAATTTCTGAGATTGTTGATTATTTTGGGGACGACAAATATATCCTCAAGTAGACAAATAAAGCATGCATGTACACTTTGAACATAGCATATAATTGTTAATTGCCAGTTGGGTGACGTACCTTTGCTGTGTTTACATGCAGAGGATGAAATCTCGTGGGTCCACGAAGGATGTGGCGGAGATGTGGAGGATGTTTCCACCGGCTGGTGCGGTGAAGGAGAGGATCCGGGCTATGGGCTTCGGTCCGTTCTTTGATGTGGTGCAGGCTGTAGAGGGGACCTAGAAGGTGATGGGTTTGGTAGAGATTATGAGAGAGTACTGGTGGCACACCACCCACACATTCCACTTCAGTTAGGGAGAGGTGATGGGTTTGGTAGAGATTATGAGAGAGTACTGGGTTGCAGTTTACTAACGTGAACTTGCCATTTGATGAGAGTTTGTCCGAGGACCCGAACCGTTAGGTTGATCTGATAGGGATGCCGTTGGGTAGAGGTGTGAAGGGAAATGGTTTTGAGGTACGTCATCTGAGGACCTTGGTGGATGGGGTTATTCGAAGCTTTGTTGAGGGCATCAGTGACACAGATTGTCTGGTGCGGGCCATCCTGTGGTACAGCATATCACAGACTCTGTTTCTGAGCGCAGGGACATTTTGTCGGTTTTCTCTGTTGGGTTCTCTAGCTGATCTGGAGCAGGCGAGTCGGGTCTCTTGGGATGGAACCGGGATGGCGGAGATGTATAGAGCCCTTGACTTTTGCTCGAGGTCTAGTACCTCATCCTTTGATTGCTTTCAGTTCGCTTTTGAGGTATGTCTTTGAGTCACTTATTCATTCCATGTCTTGTCTTTTATATAGAACTGTATAGACTGAAATGCTATCTTTTTCCACAGATGTAGGTCTACGAGTTGTTCCACATTGCTCCTTTCGGTGTCCAAGGATTCAAGGAGGTACCGGTTATGAGGTTCTGGGCAAAGAGGAACCGGTTGGAGGGCTGCGGCAAGGCCAGGAAGACCCCTGATCAAGGGATCTTTGCTTCGAGGTTGAGTAGTCCGCTGCATGAGGACTTTCAGTTCTTTCCCTGGTCGGATCTAGTGCTGGCAGAGGTCTGTCTGGCTCAGGAGTTTACTGTTTCCCGCTATTTTCTGGTAGGGTTGACTGGGGACCCCATGTATCTTGGCGAGAGGGTCTGCCGACAGCATGCCAGACATCCTATATTGTGGGCCCCAAGTGAGCCTCTGAGGGACATGTTATATCCTGCTAGGCTCCGGGCGAGCGGCGATTATTTTGTGAAGACTCCGGCTAGTCATTACCAAAGTGGTGCTGATTACGCTTGGTATGTGGAGCATGTACTGGTGAGTCCGCAGGTGGCGGCGAGGAGGTAGGCGGGTGGCTACCCGGCTAGTTCTAGTAGGGGGGCTAGACATGCTATGGATATGCCGCGGTTCCCAGACAGTGTCAGGATACAGCAGGGTAGTGCCGATGTGGACTTTGATCTGATTCTGACTGAGGCCGACGAGGTTACTGGGGCCCAGCTTCCTCTACTTGGAGCTATGGTATGATACTGTTTTATTTCTTGTCTTGCACGCACACACTTATACTTGTATTTTAACTGTGCTTATCTGTCCCAGGTGACTCGGGAGGCTTACATCCGCTCTGTCCGTAAGGGCAATATCTTTGAGCGGTTGTTCAGGAGTTTGGCTGCCGCTTGCACTTACCGACAGAAGAACGTCGTGCCACCGCATCGTAGGGAGAGATCGCCTATGGAGGCTGCTTCTTCATCTCGTGTTCGCAGGAGATCGGTGAGAGGCAGGGGCTCAGGAGCTGGTGGGTCCCATTACGTGCAACAGCAGGGTAATGGAGACGATGATAGTGATGATGACGATGAGGCCAGTGATGATGGCAAGGAGGCAAGTGTGGAGATTAATGATGACTCGGACTAGATGTAGTCCTTTTATTTCCTACATGGTTAGAGAGAGAGAGGGAGAGAAACACACAGACAGTTTATGTACAATATTTTTATTTGTTTTTGTATGTATTGATGCTTAATTAGTATTTTATTTACATGTCTTTACATTTAGTACAATGGGCCGGGAAAAAAGGGCTGTAAAGGCTCCTTAGGGGTAAAATGGGGATTATACACACTGTCGGGTAATTCCACCCTCTTTATCGGACCTCTTTTGTGACTCGGGACCTTCAAAACGTCTGAGATGGGTCTATTCCGGCGTTGGATAAGAACAAGCAGTCAATATGTCAACACAGGATGATGTGGCTGCCTGGCCAGTTATATGGGACGACTGGCCGCGCGGCTAATCCCTGATCTGACACATTTTTTCTCAGATTTTTCCTTGTATGATCAGGAGTTGAACTCCCACATCTATTTAATAGAAGACTGTGCAGACAGACGAGACAGACAACAGTTTTCTTTGGTTTTGCTCTAGATTTTGGACTTTCTACGCCTGTTTGATGGATAGACATCCCATGATTTATGCAGAGAAGCAGCGCTACTTTGTGAAGAGCTTGAAGATCTGGGTTAGAAAGATTTCCAAGGATACTCGCGCGTCCTTTGATAGGAGATTTGGGATCAAGTGCCTTTGGTCATTGTTTAGAGTTAAGTCTGACGAGAACCTGGTTCGTGCTGCCGCCAAGTTCTGGGACACTGAGAATCATGTCTTCAACTTCTCTTATAATGAAATCACCCCAACGTATGAAGACTTTATGGCTCTTTGTGGTGCAAGAGTAACGGACAGGGTAGCTATGCCGCAGTATCAAGTTCCTCAAGAAATTCGAGTTTTTCAACTACTGAGGATTTCTATCAATAGAGTATCGGGGAACATAACAGTATTGTCTCGAAGATTGAAAGTAAAGAGAACAAACATGGCGTATCCCCAAGCCTACAAAATGGGAGAAACATAAAAGAGGTCAATACATGATAGCTCAAATGAGGAATGCTATCAAAATAAACTGGGGCTAAAATAAAGGAGGAATACAGAAGAAGATGAGTATTGTACCTCCCGAGAAGGGAATAGGAAAAGTGATTTGAAAATCACTTCTAGCGCCTGAAATGCCTCTGTTCTGCGCAAAAACATAAAAGTCTCGTACGAGACATCATTCCCTCGTACGAGAGATCTCCAGAAAAGTCTCAGAAAACCATGTTTTCTTGAAAAATTCCAAAAAAGCCCTGTTTTTAACGGAAAGGTCAGAAAAATCCCTGCTTTAGACCAAGAGGTCGAATCTGAACCCGGTTCAAGATGGAACATTGAGTCGTCAACAAAATGGATATTTTCAGAATTGGAACAAGCAAAGTTGTTTCTCAGTACGAATTTATCCTCACCGCGCATCCAAGATCATGGGTGAGCAACAAGAATCTGAATCAGCAAACTCTGAATCCCACGACTGTTATCAAGGTGTAAGCTAATGGCACAGGATTTGCAATCAGTTATCCCATGTCTGTCATCAAGGTGTAAGCTAATGGCACAGGATTTACAACCGGGTATCCCACGACTATTGTCAAGACGTAAGTTAACAACACAAGATCCCACCATTTGGAGTCCCATAATTGTCATCAAGATGTAAGTTAATGGCATATGATTCACTTTTTTGGCAGAAAGGCAGTCGCGTCAGAAGGAGAAGCAAGGTCCGAGTAATTGGTGTCTCCACATCCGGGTATCTCACGACTGTTGTCAAGACGTAAGTTAACAACACAGGATCCCACCATTTAGAGTCCCCTAATTGTCATCAAGACGTAAGTTAATGGCATAGGATTCACATTTTCAACGGAATGGCAGCCGCATTGAAAGGAGAAGCGAGGTACGAGTAATTGGCGTCTCCAAACCCAGAGTCCGATAATTGTTATCAAGACGTACGTTAATAACATAGGATTCACATTTTCCAACGCAAGGGACAATTCGTTGGGAAGGAGAAGCAAGATCCAGGAAACTGGCGTCTCCAAAATCGAAGGCAGTTCGTCATCAACAACAGGGCATGTTCAGAATTGGAGTCAAAGAGATTGATTTCCTCAGTATGGATTGCAACTGGAGATGGTTCGTCATCGGCAAAAAGGGACTATATTCAGAATTGGGTCAAGGCTATTGATTCCTCAGTATGGGTACTCTCTAAACTCTGAGCATTACTTATCACAAGTTTTGCTTTCAAAAAATGATTTTCAAAATACCTTAAACCTCAGTTTTTGCGTATTTTCGGAGTTGAAATATGTTTGGTTTGATTTCCTTCCAAGGAATATGTAGGCAGCTTTTTAGCACGACCATACCCCTAGTTCAAAATGGTGTCTTTTCTATCGACGACGGTACTTCATCCATAAGTATCGTCGCCGAGGGGCTCTGTAGACACCCCATTTTGGACATTCATTTATAATCACACTACTTCTGTGTCTCGCCTTTGATTTGGGTCAAAACTCGTTAAGTTGGACATGTTTCGCTAAGTTTCTGACTGACTCCGTTGGTTAGGGGCCAAGCTGAACATTAATACTATCGCAGAGGGCAAATAAGTGATTCCAGCACTTAGATGCCTCGTACGAGACATTGATGTCTCGTATGAGGTATCCCCCTCGACAGTCGGGTTTTTGGTCAGTTTCCTTGTTGATCTTAACCCCTTTTCTTGGCAAAAACTCATGAAATCCGGAAAAACCTAATGGCCGATCCTAGAGTCCAAAAATACCTTTTTGGAGATCAACTCATTGATTCCCACCTCAGCTTACCTTCTTGGCCAAAACCCTAGGTCAAAATCTCCTATAAATATAATGTTCTTGAACCAGAAAAAGGGTAGACTCTATATTCACCAAACAACCACTCAAAATCAGACCAGAGAAGTTCTTCTAATCAGCCCCTCTCTGATACCCACGAAATTTGGAGGATCAAGGCCTTTAGTCAAGGCCATCCATAGGATTCTTGAAGAAAACGCTTAGGTAAATCTTTACTTTTCTATCTTCTTATCTCCTTCTTTGTGTTTGAACTAGTGTGATTCCATAAAAGGATCAGCCTAAAGCCTCTCCAACCCATGGAGATGGTCTCGAAGCACATGATCCGACATTCCAAATAAATAAGTCATTATTTATTTGTTTGTTATTATTTTTTGGTACACGAATGCATGATTTTGAAACGATGATGATGATTTCTTAGCAAGACCAATCCTAGATTGGGTGAATTGGGTGCTCCTTGACCTTCCCAATTCATAACTTAACCCCCGAATCCAGACATATCGGTCCGTGTTCCGACAATAACATGGTGGCGACTCTCAAATCAACAAGAAGGTGAATCGAAGGTCGAAAGCGTACCATCGAAGCTAAAACCTCGTGCGCAAACAGGTGGCGACTCTAAATAATTAAAACAGAAATAGACATCCTAGGATAATTCACCGCTCTAGCCAAGTAGTGGGTTTTCCCGGGGTATATACAGTGGCGACTCTGCTGGGGATAATTTAGAGGGTTATATTGGGTTTCGGAGTAACATGCGCAGCGGAATTAAGCATTTAAATTTAATGAAACCCAAAGCCCATAGATCCATTCATATGATTAAGTCAAATACTATATGATGAATACTAGAATACTAACCCTTGATGCCTTTGATTTTGCAACCTTGAATTCGATGGAGGCTTGAAACCTTGATCACGAACATAGTAAGAATCACGAACTTTGAAGATGATAAGTTTCACCCTCTAGCGGTATCCACACCACGAACGAATATCAAGAACACTTGATCTTGGTTGCTAGACCAAAATTGTGAAACACGTTTTCACAATTAATATGAACTATATGGAATTTTATTTGGGTATTATTTTGTTCTTCAATCTAGGATGTCTTAGAACAAAATAAAACCTCTCTCAAACTCTTTGAGATTTGCACATCTATCTGGAAGGTTCTGGTACTATTTGACCCAAGTTGTGCGGCCGCCCAACCCATATTATGCGGTCGCACACTTGTCCAGATTCCCATAGTTTCCAAAATTCCAATATAATCCTTATTTAAGATTCGTTCTATTGTGTGTGACCCTCTAGGATTATACTAAGTTGGCAATGGGTTCAAACATGAAACCATAAGATATGATTAGGTTCTAGCAAACCGTCATACCTACCCAAATAGTATAACTAGATACAAGTTCGCATTCCTTTAGAACATGTCACAATCCCTTTGTCCACGATGTCATTGAACACAAGTCATGGTCAATAAGTCAACTTGTATTGTTCAATACTTTCTCGATTCTGAATATGTTGATAATCCAAATGACATTGATCCAATCATCCATTTGAGTTTGGCCAAACATTTCACCAACATCATTCCTTCGAGGGGCCCAAGCTTGACATCTCTCCGAAGAGGGACAAATCCATTTAGCTTATTATTCTTCCCTACGTGAATCCGATTATGCCAATCATACCCTTTATAACTACTGTGTTAAGGCAGCGTTTGAATATGTCAAACATAATCTTCATCAAGTGGAAGACTATAATAACTTTATGTCTAAGGATTCAAATGACATAACTAATATGAGATTTATATACGACATAGACCATGACATAAATCTCATGCAGCGGGTCATGTCCAGTACCTTGTTCCAAACAAGTACCTATAAATCTAACATGATCATCCCATGATCATTTATCCTTTATACTAGTGCTTAACAAGCTCTAGGGACAAAGATTATTATAAGCAACCATGAGCAACAATAATAATCTTATTATCTCTTTATCATCATGAATTAAATGATAACTTATACAACGTTTAACAAACGTGCCTAGGGCACCAACACCAACAATCTCCCACTTGCCCTAGGCCCAATCTCTAGGTATCCAATACCCTTGGACCCAACATGACCATCATGTTTAGCTTGTGGAAGTTCCTTTGTTAGCGTGTCCGCAACGTTATCATTACTTGGTACTTTGCATATATTTACGTCTCCCTTATCAACGATTTCTCGAACGATAAGAAAATGCCTAAGTATGTGTTTGGATTTAGGATGTGCTCTTGGTTCCTTTGCTTGATCAATAGCACCACTATTATTACTAATAAGGTCTATTAGATTAGCAATTCTAGGAACCATCTCAAATTCAACAATGAACTTCTTAATCCAAACCACTTCCTTTGTAGCATCCAATGCGGCAATATACTTAGATTTAGTTATAGAATTAGTGACTGTACTCTGCTTAGAACCATTCCAACTTACAGTTCCACTATTTGACATATGCACAAAAACTGATTGCGATCTATTATCATCTTTGTTGGTTTGGAAGCATGCATCCGAGATCATCTTCCATACCTTCATAGATCATAAACGAATCTTTAGTTCTTCTAAAGTACTTTAAGAATCGCTCTCATAGCCATCCAGTGAATCTCACCGGTGTCGGATTGATATCTACTCGTCATGCTCCAAGCATTAGATATATCCGGCTTAGTACTTATCATGACATCATGGATCCAGTTGCCGAAGCAAATGGCATCTCATTCATTTTCTCATGCTCATCTTTTGTCTTTAGGACATTGAGTCTTGCTTAGAGAAACTCTATGTAACACTGACAAATGTCCTCTCTTAGAATTTTCCTTGCGGAATCTTCTTATGACTTTGTCAATGTATGTACATTGGCTTTAAACCATTTAGCTTCCTTGATCTATCTCTATAGATCTTAATGCCAATAACTTACGAGGCTTCATCCATATTCTTCATTGCGAAACACTTTCTTAACCAAATCTTTACAGATTAAAGTGTAGGAATGTCGTTTCCAATGAGCAATATGTCATCCACATATTAGATAAGGAATAGCACCATGCTCCCACTAACCTTCTTGTATATACAAGATTCATCTTCCTTCTTGATCAAGCCAAACTCTATGACTTATCAAAACGGAGATTCCAACTCCCAAAAGCTTGCTTCAATCCATCCAATGAATCTTCGCAACTTTCATACCTTTTAGAATTTTCTTGACTATCAAAACCTTTAGGTTGTATCCAATACATCCTTAAGTGAGTTCCCGTTGAGGAACACTTGTTTTGACATCATTTTGTCAAATTTCATATTCCAAATATGAACATGTGATTATGAAGATTCTAACAAGTTTCTTGCTACCCATGTAAGTTTTTCTCCAAGAAAAGTCATTCATCTCCTTTGGTTTTTCACCTTAGGTTAGAATGATCATGTTCCAAACTTGATTATTATACATGAATTGCCTTTTAGATTTTATGACTCCAAGCCATTAGTCTAAATGTGGAGTTGATATTGCATCTTTGATAGGTGGTAAATACTTCATTCTAAATGAACTTTACCTCAATACTTTCTATTTCGAAATATCCAATATTTCTTCTAATAGATTGTATTTTATCATGTGTGCAAGTACTTGTATATCTTGAACGGATTTTCACAACCCCTTGTGAAAACTTGTTCAACTTCCATCTCAGGTTAAAATATATTTTCTAGGTCTTGAACCATTCGAGATATATTTTACTCCCACTGATTCTTTTAGAGATAAACCATTTATCTAAAAAAGTATCATCATAGTCAACAAACCATTTGTTTCTTATGAGTAAAATTATTATCCTCAAGTTTCCTTAGGATGTCCCATGAAAGTATATTTATTAGATTTAAATGTGAGTGTGTCACAGACAGCTCCTTTCCAAAAGGTGTCACCATCTTAAATCATTACGAAAGACAAACCGAGTTTTCTTTCATCATTTAACCTCTTTTGATGGAACTCAAATTAGTGTAGTTATAGAAGCTTATAATACATAACCCCAAAACAAATAATGGAATATCAATTTTGATTTTATCATCATATGAACCATATCCAATAAGGTTCAATACCTCCATGTAGACACATCATTCCAAATGGTGTTCTTAGTGGAGTTTATTGTGAAACTATTTCACAACCTTAATGATAACTATCAAAATCTCGGTTCAATTATTCATCATCACGATCGAGTCAGAATCTTTGAATAGTTTCACCAAGTATAACCAAACTTCTCTTTGAGCATTGCTACTTAATACACCATATACATCGACATGTATTAGGTGAAGTAGGATATTAGCTTTTTACCAATCATAGTAAAAGATGTCTTGGTCCAAGTAAATAAGTTTGCATAACTCATATGATTCCAAATCATATGACTTAAAACTCCGTTCCATGGAATTTTAGATATGCATTTCTTATTTATTTGATCAAAACAATAATGCATAAATTTTTTTAATTATTTATGTTATAGCCTTTATTACTTTGTTCTTCAAGATTTAGGATATAAGATTTATTTATATGATAACACAATGAAGTAAATCATAATAAATAAAGCACCTTTCTTATTCCAAATAAGAAATAAATATCCTTCATTATCTTATAACAGAATAATATTTCCTACTTCATTAGTAAAGCCACTTTACAAGTGTTCTAAGAATAATATTGCAACCATTGAATCATTACCATTCATAGATAAACCTTTACTTTGAGTAGTCTTTCAGTTTACTAATTATTGCACATTTATACAAATGCGGGATCCATATCCGGTATCCAATACCCAATAATTAAAGTTAGAAAGATTAATTTATAACATAAGTATCCCGAGTGGTAGTCCTACTACCATTCTTTTGTTGATCGTTCAAAGTTTTGACTACAATTCTAAATGGTCAATCCAATTGTCATTTTACCGAATTGCATCAATTAGAGTTATTATTTTAACCACAATTATTTCCTTTAGGTTTGACAAATCTGTCTTACCTTTCCTTTGGCATTTGGCCTCCTTTTCCATCATGAACCATGAGCATTGGAGAACCTTTCTCCATCATCTTCATCTCCACAGTTTTTGAGCATATCATGCAACTCGGAGAGATTCTTATTCATTCCAAGCATGTCATAGTTTATCACTAAGTGATCATAACATTTGAACAATGAATCAAGAACGAGATCCGTGGCTTGCTCCAATCCAATTGGACAACCAAGTTTCTCAAGATGCTCTACGTAGCCTTTATCTTAAGCATGTGAGGTTCCACTTATTGCCCTTTACTCCTTTTGCAAGAAGTGAATGCAATAATGGTTTTTATACCTTTCTTGCCTAGATTGCTCTTTGAAACATGTAACTCAACTCCACGCCTATCTAATAGGCTTCCAAAGTTTCAAACTTTTTTGAAGTTTTGAGAACATAATCGTGAGCTTGAGACAACTCACATTCCTAGAATCATACTCATGATTCTTGTGATTGTCTATTCCGGTTTTGGGTTCTTTAGGAATAGGCCCATCAAGAATGTATAACACATCTTCTTGCCTTAGAACAATTCTTAGGCTCAGGATCCAATCCATGAAGTTTGTACCATTCTCTTTGAAGCTTTATCCTTATCAAGGATTGATCGCAACGAAGTTAGTTGTCATTATCTACAACTCATGCAAAATTTCCAAAATTTTACAAGTACCAATCTCATTAAAGAGATAAATAATGTATTTTCCAAAAATACTCCTACTAAATTATATAACCTACTTATACATCCAATGTATAATATAATTTAAATGGGCTAAGATCCAACTTTAATTTAATTTCAAGTACGCTTTGGCGCACCGCTCAAAATTAAATTAATTAGGTAGACAACCCTGTCAATCATATCCCATATGACTCTTAGATCCTTTTCTGAGATTTTTTTAAATTGGGCTAAGATCCAACTTTAATTTAATCTTGAGTCCGCTTTGGCTGACCGCTCAAAATCAAATTAATTAGGTTGACAATTTCTTGTCAATCATATCCAATATGATTCTTAGTGATCCAATTTGAAAAGCATGTTTAATCTCATCTTTGCCTAAGGCCCAAAACTGTTTTGACGCCCAATTAAGTCTAACCTGTCACGCCCCAGAAAATACTAAAATCTTTAAACATAAAATTTACAAAATATACATCTCCAAAATGCTAAATACCAACCCGGGCGCGTGAATTCTACTATAAACCAATACCAACAAACAATACCTCAACGAGATTATAAATCGCAGACTAGAAACAGACGCGGAAGCAAGAACAACTGTTAATAATATAAATTCCCAAAAGACAACAGTATATACATAACCCTGGACGACCACGACCTTTCAACCATATACAAAGAGGCTCTGCAGAGCAACTACCCCAAAGGCGATCAACCTGCTCAGAAGACTCCCGATACAACGGACCTCAAACGATACCACTTGCTTTCCTGGGGGGGTGTTAAGGAAAAACAATTTGAAACAAGAAACGGGGTGAGATAAAATCTCAGTAAGTTACTAAATGCATCTACATAGCATAATATCATGCAAATCAATTATATAACTGAGCAAGTAAATCATATAGCAACAAATGAGAAAGCTCCCTATCGCCAACCGTCCCATACCAGTTGGAAATAACGACTAACTCATCATGCAGCACATAAGACTGAAATAAACACGTTACAAAGGATACTGAGCCAAGGTTTCACCAAACCAATAGAACAATCGCTGCGCAGCTTCAACCAATCAACCAATCAAACCATCTTCACAGTAGCATAAACAGTTGAAGATCACAACCCCGGTACCGGAACCATAACAATGTAACATGTCACAAAGGACAGGGGAGATGACACAAAGTCAAAACCCAAAACGTCTAGCTAGAATACTCACCAAAGGGAGCTAGCTCATCCCAACCAAGGCCAATCTGTAAGGGGAAAGAAGGACCAATGGGCGATGCTATACTGGACTTGGCTCGTGCCATTATAACATTATCCATTGCCTGACTCGAACACAAATAACCAGCTGGACTTTCAAATAAACGCTAGGTAATAAATACTAGCTCGATAAACAACCAAAGGTTCCAAAGTAGGGAACCATACCAATTAATCACCATAAAGATGCAAACGATTACTCAAGAAGAGTTCAACAACAATAAACACAAGAAGTTTCTCATAAAAGAGTCCAACAACATTGTCCATTAAAACATGATGATTCCAAGATAAGGGACCATACCAAACACATCCTAAAGATGAAACCCACGAGTTACTCATAAGGAGCACAACTCAAACGGTCGCTCACAAATAGTACCATGACTATTACCAAAATGACCCTAAACATTTACTCATAAGGATATACTAGGACTATGAACTCAACCATCTCATCTTACCTGGAATTCCAAATAGGAAATCCGAATGAATACACCTTAAGGTTAATCAAGCCACAGGTGCCCGATCCCATATCACGCTCTATCAAAACCGCCTACAAAACCGCCCTACAAAACCGCCATACAAAACCGCCCTACAAAACCGCATTACCAAAACCCACTACCAAAACCGCACTACCAAACCGCACTACTAAACCGCATTACCAAACCGCATTACCAAACTGCATTACCAAAACCGCATTACCAAAACCCACTACCAAAACCGCACTACCAAACCGCAGTACCAAACCGCATTACCAAAACCGCATCTCCACCAAACCACAACTCGCAACCCACCATGGACGGTCGCCCACGAGCCCTGACCACCGGAATTCGGTAAGAACACCTGGGTTTGTCAAAATTCAACCCAAGACCTCACTCTTTCAAAACTACTCAAAATCAATACTTCTAACTAGCTTACCCAGGTACTAAAACGACTTCTAAACTCAAAAAGGCCTATACAACAACAACCAAACAACTCAAATCAAATAATGATCCAAACTCATTTTTCGCAAAAATGGGTATACTGACAATTAACTCAAATTCTAACCAAGAAGTAATATTTATCAACAAAAGTATCAATGAGTTTAGGATGAACATTTTAACATGAAATGGGGGAACAGCAACTTACTTGGAATTTATAAAGATGACCGAATGCGAATTTTCTTAGCTCTTTACGATCCTATCGACGATCTTCTAAAATGGAGGAGAGAGAGAGAAAAGACTGATAGTGATTTGGGAGGGGGAGTATGCGCATGGGGGGAAGAAAAAGGGAGAAATGACAGTGAGAGTGAGGGAGGGTGAGGGAGTTGTTAGGATGATTAATTAAAAGTTTCCTTTTTAACCCCTATTGTTCTACTTAGAACAAGTAAACCTTGCCCCACTTGCAAATAAAAACTTTATCTTCACACTTAGCTCAATTGATCAATTAAAATGCTAGGCATAAAATATTATGAAACACAAAAGCACACATAATTATTTAAATAAATAAATAATTTAAATAATTATATAAGCAATAAATAATTAATTAAATATTTATTACTAAGAAAATAGATACAGGTTTTCGGGTCGTTACAATCTACCCTCCTTAAAAAGAATTCGCCCACGAATTCACTCATCAAAATTCACCTCAATCGAGTACCTATCAAAATTTTCAGACATAGTCTCCATGACTCAAATAAACCAACATATATTAATCACATACATATCTCAGGTATACTCACATTAAACATTCTAAAGTCAACTTCTTATTTCATCCGGGATTTCAAATTCCCACGACTATCGCTTGATCACCAATTATGAAACATAGCTGATTTGATCCTAATTAGCATTACGCTCACCACCAACCCTTAATCATCAACATCCATAAGTTTTACTTTTCCGGTTCATCCGCACGCATTGACGATCTAAACATCACCCCAAGTAATCACACTATTACCCGAACAACTAAGAGAAGGGGTAGGGCTAACTATTATTGTTACCCAAAGACTCAATGATATACTCAATTTTTTTTTTTTTTTTTTACCGTCATCAACTATCCGATCAAACGAGATTCCACTACCACACTCACTTCCCCATGAGATAAAACATAATACAGTCATAATCTTTGTATTTCTTAACCCACTTGTATTAACTCACACTTATCTTGTCGAAGAACATATGATTATCCTACATCGATAACCTATTAACATCATTTCTAAACTTGGTCCCATAAAAACAACTATAACATGATAAGGCGATATCAATAAAACCACAATCCATCCCTAGTTGTAGATAGCTCTATTTATTAACTTGAATTTTAGAATACTTACTCGGATGACCCAATAGGCATGGTTACTTTAGTTCCGTCTCTTCCCGAATTTTCCAATTATCCATTCTAAACCATCATATAGAAACCGTAAATAAGGCTTACAACATAATAATCTCTCGCACAGAACCTTCTTCAATCACTATCTTCACTACTAACAAAAATCCATACTCAAGTCTAAAATCGAAGAATCCGAACTTCTCTTAAGCATAATTTTCGAGATACTACAAACTTGTCTCATTCACAACCTTAATTATACCGCAAAGATACTTCCGTTAGAAAATCGCATACTTAATATTACTTCCCAGAAATTCAAAACATTAAACAATTTCGAGCATACACAATTTCTTAAACTATGAAAAGCTAAAGAAATTTCTCATCCTCCAAATGCTCACTGAGGTGACTATACCTCTATGGTTTACCATTAGTAGCACTGTAACGATCCAAAATTTTCACAATCTTCACCTGCATATATATTAATATTTTACATCTCACAACTCTAAAAGATATTACGAAAGATCACTGATAATCCAAAATATTCAAGAAACTGCTCCGTCCCAATACAGAATCATATTATCCTTTAATATGCCAAAGTATCTATACTCAATTTCCTTTACAAATCCTTAATCCAAACGAGAACGCCACCAAGAAAAGATTCAGGACCATGTGACAACTGTTCACTAAAACCCAAAAATGCCTTTAATATTGCTCGAGAAATTCTCACCTTCTCAAAATACGTCTAGTCCTTTAAACTTAACGCGCTTACCATCATTAATGGTTATATCTCCCACAATATACTCACAACTCATTTGCTTTAACTCAACTCCAGTCACGTACTAAAATGATCCCAAAAGTATCATAACTCAACTTCTTAATATAACCCATAATAAATTAAGTATTTCCTCATACTAAACAATTCCGATGCACTCACGTAGATATACTAAAAGTAAAGAAAAATCCCCTATCAAGAAATTCTCAAATTGAATCTTTAACTCTTTTAACCCAACCGATACTATATGTTCACTGATTCACCTATCGGTATTGTAGCTTATATCAACTCATCCTATAACCCAAGTTCCATATTGGTCAAGCGACATATTGCACCCAATATAAATTATACCCAAGACTTTGAAATTAATATTGCCAACAGAATACGCTAAATTCCCAGTACAACCTTATAATAAAGATTTTTAGATTTTCGATATAGAACCTGAACATTATATATATATACGTAGTATGCTCCTAAACAAAGTCAAACATACTAATATAGAAATATTCACCACCTACCGATGGCACACAAGAAATTCATAACACATAGAAAGCTAAACCATACCTACTCAACTCGTCAATACCCTGAATAGGTGACATAACTAAATCACCTTATACACCGCAAGAAATCACGAAAATTCGTATTCGAGAATACACTTCATCATAAATCACCGAATGAGGACAAACATGCGCAAACAGCACGAAACATCATCCACTTACAAAACAGACACGCCAAGTCCTCCAAGACTCACACTCTCCATCTTCAAACCAACTAACCCCAATGGAACCACACTATTAGCGCCAATCCTATTCTTGATATACCACAAGAGAAGGAACACTCGACGTCAATATCACGACTTATAACTCAACCAACTTCTACCTTAACCTCATCTTTCAACAAAACTTAGTTACTAAACAACTCAAAATCATAACACCCAAGTATTGAAACCTATTCAATATCAGAGTTCTTATTCTCCTTCGAGATCTAAATCCATTGCTCTGATACCAACTGTCACGCCCCAGAAAATACTAAAATCTTTAAACATAAAATTTACAAAATATACATCTCCAAAATGCTAAATACCAACCCGGGCGCGTGAATTCTACTATAAACCAATACCAACAAACAATACCTCAATGAGATTATAACTCGGAGACTAGAAACAGACGCGGAAGCAAGAACAACTGTTAATAATATAAATTCCCAAAAGACAACAGTATATACCCTGGACGACCACGACCTTTCAACCATATACAAAGAGGCTCTGTAGAGCAACTACCCCAAAGGCGATCAACCTGCTCAGAAGACTCTCGATACAACGGACCTCAAACGATACCACTTGCTTTCCTGGGGGGGGGGGTTAAGGAAAAACAATTTGAAACAAGAAACGGGGTGAGATAAAATCTCAGTAAGTTACTAAATGCATCTACATGGCATAATATCATGCAAATCAATTATATAACTGAGCAAGTAAATCATATAACAACAAATGAGAAAGCTCCCTATCGCCAACCGTCCCATACCAGTTGGAAATAACGACTAACTCATCATGCAGCACATAAGACTGAAATAAACACGTTACAAAGGATACTGAGCCAAGGTTTCACCAAACCAATAGAACAATCGCTGCGCAGCTTCAACCAATCAAACCATCTTCACAGTAGCATAAACAGCTGAAGATCACAACCCCGGTACCGGAACCATAACAATGTAACATGTCACAAAGGACAGGGGAGATGACACAAAGTCAAAACCCAAAACGTCTAGCTAGAATACTCACTAAAGGGAGCTAGCTCATCCCAACCAAGGCCAATCTGGAAGGGGAAAGAAGGACCAATGGGCGATGCTATACTGGACTTGGCTCGTGCCATTATAACATTATCCATTGCCTGACTTGAACACAAATAACCAGCTGGACTTTCAAATAAACGCTAGGTAATAAATACTAGCTCGATAAACAACCAAAGGTTCCAAAGTAGGGAACCATACCAATTAATCACCATAAAGATGCAAACGATTACTCAAGAAGAGTTCAACAACAATAAACACAAGAAGTTTCTCATAAAAGAGTCCAACAACATTGTCCATTAAAACATGATGATTCCAAGATAAGGGACCATACCAAACATATCCTAAAGATGAAACCCACGAGTTACTCATAAGGAGCACAACTCAAACGGTCGCTCACAAATAGTACGATGACTATTACCAAAATGACCCTAAACATTTACTCATAAGGATATACTAGGACTATGAACTCAACCATCTCATCATACCTGGAATTCCAAATAGGAAATCCGAATGAATACACCTTAAGGTTAATCAAGCCGCAGGTGCCCGATCCCATATCACGCCCTACGAAAACCGCCCTACAAAACCGCCCTACAAAACCGCCATACAAAACCACCCTACAAAACCGCATTACCAAAACCCACTACCAAAACCGCACTACCAAACCGCATTAACAAACCGCATTACCAAACCGCATTACCAAAACCCACTACCAAAACCGCACTACCAAACCGCACTACCAAACCGCACTACCAAACCGCATTACCAAAACCGCATCTCCACCAAACCACAACTCGCAACCCACCATGGACGGTCGCCCACGAGCCCTGACCACCGGAATTCGGTAAGAACACCTGGGTTTGTCAAAATTCAACCCAAGACCTCACTCTTTCAAAACTACTCAAAATCAATACTTCTAACTAGCTTACCCAGGTACTAAAATGACTTCTAAACTCAAAAAGGCCTATACAACAACAACCAAACAACTCAAATCAAATAATGATCCAAACTCATTTTTCGCAAAAATGGGTATACTGACAATTAACTCAAATTCTAACCAAGAAGTAATATTTATCAACAAAAGTATCAATGAGTTTAGGATGAACATTTTAACATGAAATGGGGGAACAACAACTTACTTGGAATTTATAAAGATGACGGAATGCGAATTTTCTTAGCTCTTTACGATCCTATCAACGATCTTCTAAAATGGAGGAGAGAGAGAGAAAAGACTGATAGTGATTTGGGAGGGGGAGTATGCGCATGGGGGGAAGAAAAAGGGAGAAATGACAGTGAGAGTGAGGGAGGGTGAGGGAGTTGTTAGGATGATTAATTAAAAGTTTCCTTTTTAACCCCTATTCTTCTACTTAGAACAAGTAAACCTTGCCCCACTTGCAAATAAAAACTTTATCTTCACACTTAGCTCAATTGATCAATTAAAATGCTAGGCATAAAAAATTATGAAACACAAAAGCACACATAATTATTTAAATAAATAAATAATTTAAATAATTATATAAGCAATAAATAATTAATTAAATATTTATTACTAAGAAAATAGATACAGGTTTTCGGGTCGTTACATAACCATTTTAAACGCATGGTTGATGTGCCTCGCTAGGGCGTGCCCACATCATCCATCTTGCTCATACATAGCTAAAGTTAATGCACCTCGCTAGGGCGAACCCACATTAAAATCACCCATGCACTAACAAGTGTTTTAATCATGGCGTGGCAAAAAGGACTTAAAGCTTTCTTGAAGGTTCATCACCATACAGCATACAACACATTTATAAGCACGCAAGATAAACATGTTACGCATCAAGTTTAGCCACTAAATTAATCTCCATTAATTTAAGCATAATATTTATGTGTCATTAGTTTCTCTATAATTATGAGGATAAGACTATTTGAACTTTGGTTATCATCTCCAAATCAAGACAACAAGAAGTGCGGTCGAACTAAGCCATTAGGCAACCACAATCCCGCACTAATTCAAGAAACCAAGAAAGTAGTCCATGTGGCCGAAACTAAGCAATAGATGGTCTCGCTGAACGTAGGCCAATTGCATCCACAATTCCACATGAATCTCCAATCATTGAATCAAGAACTTTGTTTCTCAATTTTAGCAATTATGAACTCTTCATAATTCTAACTTCGTTTTATCTTTGAAACCTTGATTGCGATCAAGTTTGGGAAACACAATCTCGATGAACGCAGATTAGCCTTCCAAACCTTGAACCAATCTTAGAATCACAAGATCAAAACAAATAGGAAATTCAAACCCTAAGATCCACACCCAAGCCAACTACCCAAAACCCATTCCAGATCAGCAGGTCTGGCCTGGTCTTGTCACTGGTTTGGTCGGATCTTATCAAAATTCCAGATTCTGAACATGACCGAAATCAAAATCCAGAATCTGATCAACTGTGCGGCCGCCCAAGAAAATATGTGCGGTCGCCCAAACATGGGTGGTCGACCACTAATATCTGTGCGGTCGCCCAGAGCATCAGACATAATTTTTAAAGTTCAAAAATTTGTCTCAAAATTGTTTTCCCCGATTATTAAAACTTTGATCCAATAAAAAATTAATAATCAAACAATTCATAACCCATCATAATTTTTAGTACGATTCAATAGTGCGATTAAAGTTGTAAAACAATAAACCACATAAAAGCACATAACACATAAACATCATATAATCCAATATTCATATCATGTTAGGCATACAAACAATTTATATACACACAACATGATCTAAGTATTGAAATAATCAACATGAACGGGGCTCTGATACCACTGTTGGGTTTCGGAGTAACATGCGCAGCGGAATTAAGCATTTAAATTTAATGAAACCCAAAGCCCATAGATCCATTCATATGATTAAGTCAAATACTATATGATGAATACTAGAATACTAACCCTTGATGCCTTTGATTTTGCAACCTTGAATTCGATGGAGGCTTGAAACCTTGATCACGAACATAGTAAGAATCACGAACTTTGAAGATGATAAGTTTCACCCTCTAGCGGTATCCACACCACGAACGAATATCAAGAACACTTGATCTTGGTTGCTAGACCAAAATTGTGAAACACGTTTTCACAATTAATATGAACTATATGGAATTTTATTTGGGTATTATTTTGTTCTTCAATCTAGGATGTCTTAGAACAAAATAAAACCTCTCTCAAACTCTTTGAGATTTGCACAAAAGCATTAGCCTTGATTCTGGCCTAATTTTGCTGTTTATATACAAGTTAGACCTATTCCAAATAGGAAACTTGTGTCTAAACCCGTCCAAAATTCTTTTCCAAATCAAATCATGAAACCAGTCCCGATATGGTGTGCGGCCGCCCAAAACAACCTGTGCGGCCGCACATCTAACTGGAAGGTTCTGGTACTATTTGACCCAAGTTGTGCTGCCGCCCAACCCATATTGTTCGGTCGCACACATGTCCAGATTCCCATAGTTTCCAAAATTCCAATATAATCCTTATTTAAGATTCGTTCTATTGTGTGTGACCCTCTAGGATTATACTAAGTTGGCAATGGGTTCAAACATGAAACCATAAGATATGATTAGGTTCTAGCAAACCGTCATACCTACCCAAATAGTATAACTAGATACAAGTTCACATTCCTTTAGAACATGTCACAATCCCTTTGTCCACGATGTCATTGAACACAAGTCATGGTCAATAAGTCAACTTGTATTGTTCAATACTTTCTCGATTCTGAATATGTTGATAATCCAAATGACATTGATCCAATCAATCCATTTGAGTTTGGCCAAACATTTCACCAACATCATTCCTTCGAGGGGCCCAAGCTTGACATCTCTCCGAAGAGAGACAAATCCATTTAGCTTATTATTCTTCCCTACGTGAATCCGATTATGCCAATCATACCCTTTATAACTACTTTGTTAAGGCAGCGTTTGAATATGTCAAACATAATCTTCATCAAGTGGAAGACTATAATAAATTCATGTCTAAGGATTCAAATGACATAACTAATATGAGATTTATATACGATATAGACCATGACATAAATCTCATACAGCGGGTCATGTCCAGTACCTTGTTCCAAACAAGTACCTATAAATCTAACATGATCATCCCATGATCATTTAGCCTTTATACTAGTGCTTAACAAGCTCTAGGTACAAAGATTATTATAAGCAAACATGAGCAACAATAACAATCTTATTATCTCTTTATCATCATGAATAAAATGATAACTTATACAACGTTTAACAAACGTGCCTAGGGCACCAACATCAACAATCTCCCACTTGCCCTAGGCCCAATCTCTAGGTATCCAATACCCTTGGACCCAACATGACCATCATGTTTAGCTTGTGGAAGTTCCTTTGTTAGCGTGTCCGCAACGTTATCATTACTTGGTACTTTGCATATATTTACGTCTCCCTTATCAACGATTTCTCGAACGATAAGAAAATGCCTAAGTATGTGTTTGGATTTAGGATGTGCTCTTGGTTCCTTTGCTTGATCAATAGCACCACTATTATTACTAATAAGGTCTATTAGATTAGCAATTCTAGGAACCATCTCAAATTCAACAATGAACTTCTTAATCCAAACCACTTCCTTTGTAGCATCCAATGCGGCAATATACTTAGATTTAGTTATAGAATTAGTGACTGTACTCTGCTTAGAACCATTCCAACTTACAGTTCCACTATTTGACATATGCACAAAAACTGATTGCGATCTATTATCATCTTTGTTGGTTTGGAAGCATGCATCCGAGATCATCTTCCATACCTTCATAGATCATAAACGAATCTTTAGTTCTTCTAAAGTACTTTAAGAATCGCTCTCATAGCCATCCAGTGAATCTCACCGGTGTCGGATTGATATCTACTCGTCATGCTCCAAGCATTAGATATATCCGGCTTAGTACTTATCATGGCATCATGGATCCAGTTGCCGAAGCAAATGGCATCTCATTCATTTTCTCATGCTCATCTTTTGTCTTTAGGACATTGAGTCTTGCTTAGAGAAACTCCATGTAACACTGACAAATGTCCTCTCTTAGAATTTTCCTTGCGGAATCTTCTTATGACTTTGTCAATGTATGTACATTGGCTTTAAACCATTTAGCTTCCTTGATCTATCTCTATAGATCTTAATGCCAATAACTTACGAGGCTTCATCCATATTCTTCATTGCGAAACACTTTCTTAACCAAATCTTTACAGATTAAAGTGTAGGAATGTCGTTTCCAATGAGCAATATGTCATCCACATATTAGATAAGGAATAGCACCATGCTCCCACTAACCTTCTTGTATATACAAGATTCATCTTCCTTCTTGATCAAGCCAAACTCTATGACTTATCAAAACGGAGATTCCAACTCCCAAAAGCTTGCTTCAATCCATCCAATGAATCTTCGCAACTTTCATACCTTTTAGAATTTTCTTGACTATCAAAACCTTTAGGTTGTATCCAATACATCCTTAAGTGAGTTCCCGTTGAGGAACGCTTGTTTTGACATCATTTTGTCAAATTTCATATTCCAAATATGAACATGTGATTATGAAGATTCTAACAAGTTTCTTGCTACCCATGTAAGTTTTTCACCAAGAAAAGTCATTCATCTCCTTTGGTTTTTACACCTTAGGTTAGAATGATCATGTTCCAAACTTGATTATTATACATGAATTGCCTTTTAGATTTTATGACTCCAAGCCATTAATCTAAATGTGGAGTTGATATTGCATCTTTGATAGGTGGTAAATACTTCATTCTAAATGAACTTTACCTCAATACTTTCTATTTCGAAATATCCAATATTTCTTCTAATAGATTGTATTTTATCATGTGTGCAAGTACTTGTATATCTTGAACGGATTTTCACAACCCCTTGTAAAAACCTGTTCAACTTCCATCTCAGGTTAAAATATATTTTTTAGGTCTCGAACCATTCGAGATACATTTTACTCCCACTGATTCTTTTAGAGATAAACCATTTATCTAGAAAAGTATCATCATAGTCAACAAACCATTTGTTTCTTATGAGTAAAATTATTATCCTCAAGTTTCCTTAGGATGTCCCATGAAAGTATATTTATTAGATTTAAATGTGAGTGTGTCCCAGACAGCTCCTTTCTAAAAGGTGTCACCATCTTAAATCATTACGAAAGACAAACCGAGTTTTCTTTCATCATTTAACCTCTTTTGATGGAACTCAAATTAGTGTAGTTATAGAAGCTTATAATACATAACCCCAAAACAAATAATGGAATATCAATTTTGATTTTATCATCATATGAACCATATCCAATAAGGTTCAATACCTCCATGTAGACACATCATTGCAAATGGTGTTCTTAGTGGAGTTTATTGTGAAACTATTTCACAACCTTAATGATAACTATCAAAATCTCGGTTCAATTATTCATCATCACGACCGAGTCAGAATCTTTGAATAGTTTCACCAAGTATAATCAAACTTCTCTTTGAGCATTGCTACTTAATACACCATATACATCGACATGTATTAGGTCAAGTAAGATATTAGCTTTTTACCAATCATAGTAAAAGATGTCTTGGTCCAAGTAAATAAGTTTGCATAACTCATATGATTCCAAATCATATGACTTAAAACTCCGTTCCATGGAATTTTAGATATTCATTTCTTATTTATTTGATCAAAACAATAATGCATAAAGAATTTTAATTATTTATGTTATAGCCTTTATTACTTTGTTCTTCAAGATTTAGGATATAAGATTTATTTATATGATAACACAATGAAGTAAATCATAATAAATAAAGCACCTTTCTTATTCCAAATAAGAAATAAATATCCTTCATTATCTTATAACAGAATAATATTTCCTACTTCATTAGTAAAGCCACTTTACAAGTGTTCTAAGAATAATATTGCAACCATTGAATCATTACCATTCATAGATAAACCTTTACTTTGAGTAGTCTTTCAGTTTACTAATTATTGCACATTTATACAAATGCGGGATCCATATCCGGTATCCAATACCCAATAATTAAAGTTAGAAAGATTAATTTATAACATAAGTATCCCGAGTGGTAGTCCTACTACCATTCTTTTGTTGATCGTTCAAAGTTTTGACTACAATTCTAAATGGTCAATCCAATTGTCATTTTACCGAATTGCATCAATTAGAGTTATTATTTTAACCACAATTATTTCCTTTAGGTTTGACAAATCTGTCTTACCTTTCCTTTGGCATTTGGCCTCCTTTTCCATCATGAACCATGAGCATTGGAGAACCTTTCTCCATCATCTTCATCTCCACAGTTTTTGAGCATATCATGCAACTCGGAGAGATTCTTATTCATTCCAAGCATGTCATAGTTTATCACTAAGTGATCATAACATTTGAACAATGAATCAAGAACGAGATCCGTGGCTTGCTCCAATCCAATTGGACAACCAAGTTTCTCAAGATGCTCTACGTAGCCTTTATCTTAAGCATGTGAGGTTCCACTTATTGCCCTTTACTCCTTTTGCAAGAAGTGAATGCAATAATGGTTTTTATACCTTTCTTGCTTAGATTACTCTTTGAAACATGTAACTCAACTCCACGCCTATCTAATAGGCTTCCAAAGTTTCAAACTTTGTTGAAGTTTTGAGAACATAATCGTGAGCTTGAGACAACTCACATTCCTAGAATCATACTCATGATTCATGTGATTGTCTATTCCGGTTTTGGGTTCTTTAGGAATAGGCCCATCAAGAATGTATAACACATCTTCTTGCCTTAGAACAATTCTTAGGCTCAGGATCCAATCCATGAAGTTTGTACCATTCTCTTTGAAGCTCTATCCTTATCAAGGACTGATAGCAACGAAGTTAGTTGTCATTATCTACAACTCATGCAAAATTTCCAAAATTTTACAAGTACCAATCTCATTAAAGAGATAAATAATGTATTTTCCAAAAATACTCCTACTAAATTATATAACCTTCTTATACATCCAATGTATAATATAATTTAAATGGGCTAAGATCCAACTTTAATTTAATTTCAAGTACGCTTTGGCGCACCGCTCAAAATTAAATTAATTAGGTAGACAACCCTGTCAATCATATCCCATATGACTCTTAGATCCTTTTCTGAGATTCTTTTAAATTGGGCTAAGATCCAACTTTAATTTAATCTTGAGTCCGCTTTGGCTGACCGCCCAAAATAAAATTAATTAGGTAGACAATTTCTTGTCAATCATATCCAATATGATTCTTAGTGATCCAATTTGAAAAGCATGTTTAATCTCATCTTTGCCTAAGGCCCAAAACTGTTTTGACGCCCAATTAAGTCTAACCTGTCACGCCCCAGAAAATACTAAAATCTTTAAACAAAAAATTTACAAAATATACATCTCCAAAATGCTAAATACCAACCCGGGCGCGTGAATTCTACTATAAACTAATACCAACAAACAATACCTCAACGAGATTATAACTCGGAGACTAGAAACAGACGCGGAAGCAAGAACAACTGTTAATAATATAAATTCCCAAAAGACAACAGTATATACATAACCCTGGACGACCACAACCTTTCAACCATATACAAAGAGGCTCTGCAGAGCAACTACCCCAAAGGCGATCAACCTGCTCAGAAGACTCCCGATACAACGGACCTCAAACGATACCACTTGCTTTCCTGGGGGGGGGGGTGTTAAGGAAAAACAATTTTTGAAACAAGAAACGGGGTGAGATAAATCTCAGTAAGTTACTAAATGCATCTACATGGCATAATATCATGCAAATCAATTATATAACTGAGCAAGTAAATCATATAACAACAAATGAGAAAGCTCCCTATCGCCAACCGTCCCATACCAGTTGGAAATAACGACTAACTCATCATGCAGCACATAAGACTGAAATAAACACGTTACAAAGGATACTGAGCCAAGGTTTCACCAAACCAATAGAACAATCGCTGCGCAGCTTCAACCAATCAACCAATCAAACCATCTTCACAGTAGCATAAACAGTTGAAGATCACAACCCCGGTACCGGAACCATAACAATGTAACATGTCACAAAGGACAGGGGAGATGACATAAAGTCAAAACCCAAAACGTCTAGCTAGAATACTCACCAAAGGGAGCTAGCTCATCCCAACCAAGGCCAATCTGGAAGGGGAAAGAAGGACCAATGGGCGATGCTATACTGGACTTGGCTCGTGCCATTATAACATTATCCATTGCCTGACTCGAACACAAATAACCAGCTGGACTTTCAAATAAATGCTAGGTAATAAATACTAGCTCGATAAACAACCAAAGGTTCCAAAGTAGGGAACCATACCAATTAATCACCATAAAGATGCAAACGATTACTCAAGAAGAGTTCAACAACAATAAACACAAGAAGTTTCTCATAAAAGAGTCCAACAACATTGTCCATTAAAACATGATGATTCCAAGATAAGGGACCATACCAAACACATCCTAAAGATGAAACCCACGAGTTACTCATAAGGAGCACAACTCAAACGGTCGCTCACAAATAGTACGATGACTATTACCAAAATGACCCTAAACATTTACTCATAAGGATATACTAGGACTATGAACTCAACCATCTCATCATACCTGGAATTCCAAATAGGAAATCCGAATGAATACACCTTAAGGTTAATCAAGCCGCAGGTGCCCGATCCCATATCACGCTCTACCAAAACCGCCCTACAAAACCGCCATGCAAAACCGCCCTACAAAACCGCATTACCAAAACCCACTACCAAAACCGCACTACCAAACCGCACTACCAAACCGCATTACCAAACCGCATTACCAAACCGCATTACCAAAACCACATTACCAAAACCCACTACCAAAACCGTACTACCAAACCGCACTACCAAACCGCATTACCAAAACCGCATCTCCACCAAACCACAACTCGCAACCCACCATGGACGGTCGCCCACGAGCCCTGACCACCGGAATTCGGTAAGAACACCTGGGTTTGTCAAAATTCAACCCAAGACCTCACTCTTTCAAAACTACTCAAAATCAATACTTCTAACTAGCTTACCCAGGTACTAAAACGACTTCTAAACTCAAAAAGGCCTATATAACAACAACCAAACAACTCAAATCAAATAATGATCCAAACTCATTTTTCGCAAAAATGGGTATACTGACAATTAACTCAAATTCTAACCAAGAAGTAATATTTATCAACAAAAGTATCAATGAGTTTAGGATGAACATTTTAACATGAAATGGGGGAACAGCAACTTACTTGGAATTTATAAAGATGACCGAATGCGAATTTTCTTAGCTCTTTACGATCCTATCGACGATCTTCTAAAATGGAGGAGAGAGAGAGAAAAGACTGATAGTGATTTGGGAGGGGGAGTATGCGCATGGGGGGAAGAAAAAGGGAGAAATGACAGTGAGAGTGAGGGAGGGTGAGGGAGTTGTTAGGATGATTAATTAAAAGTTTCCTTTTTAACCCCTATTCTTCTACTTAGAACAAGTAAACCTTGCCCCACTTGCAAATAAAAACTTTATCTTCACACTTAGCTCAATTGATCAATTAAAATGCTAGGCATAAAATATTATGAAACACAAAAGCACACATAATTATTTAAATAAATAAATAATTTAAATAATTAGATAAGCAATAAATAATTAATTAAATATTTATTACTAAGAAAATAGATACAGGTTTTCGGGTCGTTACAATCTACCCTCCTTAAAAAGAATTCGCCCACGAATTCACTCATCAAAATTCACCTCAATCGAGTACCTATCAAAATTTTCAGACATAGTCTCCATGACTCAAATAAACCAACATATATTAATCACATACATATCTCAGGTATACTCACATTAAACATTCTAAAGTCAACTTCTTATTTCATCCGGGATTTCAAATTCCCACGACTATCGCTTGATCACCAATTATGAAACATAGCTGATTTGATCCTAATTAGCATTACGCTCACCACCAACCCTTAATCATCAACATCCATAAGTTTTACTTTTCCGGTTCATCCGCACGCATTGACGATCTAAACATCACCCCAAGTAATCACACTATTACCCGAACAACTAAGAGAAGGGGTAGGGCTAACTATTATTGTTACCCAAAGACTCAATGATATACTCAAATTTTTTTATTTTTTTTTTACCGTCATCAACTATCCGATCAAACGAGATTCCACTACCACACTCACTTCCCCATGAGATAAAACATAATACAGTCATAATCTTTGTATTTCTTAACCCACTTGTATTAACTCACACTTATCTTGTCGAAGAACATATGATTATCCTACATCGATAACCTATTAACATCATTTCTAAACTTGGTCCCATAAAAACAACTATAACATGATAAGGCGATATCAATAAAACCACAATCCATCCCTAGTTGTAGATAGCTCTATTTATTAACTTGAATTTTAGAATACTTACTCGGATGACCCAATAGGCATGGTTACTTTAGTTCCGTCTCTTCCTGAATTTTCCAATTATCCATTCTAAACCATCATATAGAAACCGTAAATAAGGCTTACACCATAATAATCTCTCGCACAGAACCTTCTTCAATCACTATCTTCACTACTAACAAAAATCCATACTCAAGTCTAAAATCGAAAAATCCGAACTTCTCTTAAACATAATTTTCGAGATACTACAAACTTGTCTCATTCACAACCTTAATTATACCGCAAAGATACTTCCGTTAGAAAATCGCATACTTAATATTACTTCCCAGAAATTCAAAACATTAAACAATTTCGAGCACACACAACTTCTTAAACTATGAAAAGCTAAAGAAATTTCTCATCCTCCAAATGCTCACTGAGGTGACTATACCTCTAAGGATTACCATTAGTAGCACTGTAACGATCCGAAATTTTCACAATCTTCACCTTCATATATATTAATATTTTACATCTCACAACTCTAAAAGATATTACGAAAGATCACTGATAATCCAAAATATTCAAGAAACTGCTCCGTCCCAATACAGAATCATATTATCCTTTAATATGCCAAAGTATCTATACTCAATTTCCTTTACAAATCCTTAATCCAAACGAGAACGCCACCAAGAAAAGATTCAGGACCATGTGACAACTGTTCACTAAAACCCAAATATGCCTTTAATATTGCTCGAGAAATTCTCACCTTCTCAAAATACGTCTAGTCCTTTAAACTTAACGCGCTTACCATCATTAATGGTTATATCTCCCACAATATACTCACAACTCATTAGCTTTAACTCAACTCCAGTCACGTACTAAAATGATCCCAAAAGTATCATAACTCAACTTCTTAATATAACCCATAATAAATTAAGTATTTCCTCATACTAAACAATTTCGATGCACTCACGTAGATATACTAAAAGTAAAGAAAAATCCCCTATCGAGAAATTCTCAAATTGAATCTTTAACTCTTTTAACCCAACCGATACTATATGTTCACTGATTCACCTATCGGTATTGTAGCTTATATCAACTCATCCTATAACCCAAATTCCATATTGGTCAAGCGACATATTGCACCCAATATAAATTATACCCAAGACTTCGAAATTAATATTGCCAACAGAATACGCTAAATTCCCAGTACAACCTTATAATAAAGATTTTTAGATTTTCAATATAGAACCTGAACATTATCTATATATACGTAGTATGATCCTAAACAAAGTCAAACATACTAATATAGAAATATTCACCACCTACCGATGGCACACAAGAAATTCATAACACATAGAAAGCTAAACCATACCTACTCAACTCGTCAATACCCTGAATAGGTGACATAACTAAATCACCTTATACACCGCAAGAAATCATGAAAATTCGTATTCGAGAATACACTTCATCATAAATCACCGAATGAGGACAAACATGCGCAAACAGCACGAAACATCATCCACTTACAAAACAGACACGCCAAGTCCTCTAAGACTCACACTCTCCATCTTCAAACCAACTAACCCCAATGGAACCACACTATTAGCGCCAATCCTATTCTTGATATACCACAAGAGAAGGAACACTCGACGTCAATATCACGACTTATAACTCAACCAACTTCTACCTTAACCTCATCTTTCAAGAAAACATAGTTTCTAAACAACTCAAAATCATAACACTCAAGTATTGAAACCTATTCAATATCAGAGTTCTTATTCTCCTTCGAGATCTAAAACCATTGCTCTGATACCAACTGTCACACCCCAGAAAATACTAAAATCTTTAAACATAAAATTTACAAAATATACATCTCCAAAATGCTAAATACCAACCTGGGCGCGTGAATTCTACTATAAACCAATACCAACAAACAATACCTCAACGAGATTATAACTCGGAGACTAGAAACAGACGCGGAAGCAAGAACAACTGTTAATAATATAAATTCCCAAAAGTCAACAGTATATACATAACCCTGGATGACCACGACCTTTCAACCATATACAAAGAGGCTCTGTAGAGCAACTACCCCAAAGGCGATCAACCTGCTCAGAAGACTCCCGATACAACGGACCTCAAACGATACCACTTGCTTTCCTGGGGGGGTGATAAGGAAAAACAATTTGAAACAAGAAACGGGGTGAGATAAAATCTCAGTAAGTTACTAAATGCATCTACATGGCATAATATCATGCAAATCAATTATATAACTGAGCAAGTAAATCATATAACAACAAATGAGAAAGCTCCCTATCGCCAACCGTCCCGTACCAGTTGGAAATAATGACTAACTCATCATGCAGCACATAAGACTGAAATAAACACGTTACAAAGGATACTGAGCCAAGGGTTCACCAAACCAATAGAACAATCGCTGCGCAGCTTCAACCAATCAAACCATCTTCACAGTAGCATAAACAGCTGAAGATCACAACCCCGATACCGGAACCATAACAATGTAACATGTCACAAAGGACAGGGGAGATGACACAAAGTCAAAACCTAAAACATCTAGCTAGAATACTCACCAAAGGGAGCTTGCTCATCCCAACCAAGGACAATCTGGAAGGGGAAAGAAGGACCAATGGGCGATGCTATACTGGACTTGGCTCGTGCCATTATAACATTATCCATTGCCTGACTCGAACACAAATAACCAGCTGGACTTTCAAATAAACGCTAGGTAATAAATACTAGCTCGATAAACAACCAAATGTTCCAAAGTAGGGAACCATACCAATTAATCACCATAAAGATGCAAACGATTACTCAAGAAGAGTTCAACAACAATAAACACAAGAAGTTTCTCATAAAAGAGTCCAACAACATTGTCCATTAAAACATGATGATTCCAAGATAAGGGACTATACCAAACACATCCTAAAGATGAAACCCACGAGTTACTCATAAGGAGCACAACTCAAACGGTCGCTCACAAATAGTATGATGACTATTACCAAAATGACCCTAAACATTTACTCATAAGGATATACTAGGACTATGAACTCAACCATCTCATCATACCTGGAATTCCAAATAGGAAATCCGAAGGAATACACCTTAAGGTTAATCAAGCCGCAGGTGCCCGGTCCCATATCAGGCTCTACCAAAACCGCCCTACAAAACCGCCCTACAAAACCGCCATACAAAACCGCCCTACAAAACCGCATTACCAAAGCCCACTACCAAAACCGCACTACCAAACCGCACTACCAAACCGCATTACCAAACCGCATTACCAAAACCGCATTACCAAAACCCACTACCAAAACCGCACTACCAAACCGCACTACCAAACCACATTACCAAACCGCATTACCAAAACCATCTCCACCAAACCACAACTCGCAACCCACCATGGACGGTCGCCCACGAGCCCTGACCACCGGAATTCGGTAAGAACACCTGGGTTTGTCAAAATTCAACCCAAGACCTCACTCTTTCAAAACTACTCAAAATGAATACTTCTAACTAGCTTACCCAGGTACTAAAACGACTTCTAAACTCAAAAAGGCCTATACAACAACAACCAAACAACTCAAATCAAATAATGATCCAAACTCATTTTTCGCAAAAATGGGTATACTGACAATTAACTCAAATTCTAACCAAGAAGTAATATTTATCAACAAAAGTATCAATGAGTTTAGGCTGAACATTTTAACATGAAATGGGGGAACAACAACTTACTTGGAATTTATAAAGATGACGGAATGCGAATTTTCTTAGCTCTTTACGATCCTATCGACGATCTTCTAAAATGGAGGAGAGAGAGAGAAAAGACTGATAGTGATTTGGGAGGGGGAGTATGCGCATGGGGGGAAGAAAAAGGGAGAAATGACAGTGAGAGTGAGGGAGGGTGAGGGAGTTGTTAGGATGATTAATTAAAAGTTTCCTTTTTAACCCCTATTCTTCTACTTAGAACAAGTAAACCTTGCCCCACTTGCAAATAAAAACTTTATCTTCACACTTAGCTCAATTGATCAATTAAAATGCTAGGCATAAAATATTATGAAACACAAAAGCACACATAATTATTTAAATAAATAAATAAATTAAATAATTATATAAGCAATAAATAATTAATTAAATATTTATTACTAAGAAAATAGATACAGGTTTTCGGGTCGTTACATAACCATTTTAAACGCATGGTTGATGTGCCTCGCTAGGGCGTGCCCACATCATCCATCTTGCTCATACATAGCTAAAGTTAATGCACCTCGCTAGGGCGAACCCACATTAAAATCACACATGCACTAACAAGTGTTTTAATCATAGCGTGGCAAAAAGGACTTAAAGTTTTCTTGAAGGTTCATCACCATACAGCATACAACACATTTATAAGCACACAAGATAAACATGTTATGCATCAAGTTTAGCCACTAAATTAATCTCCATTAATTTAAGCATAATATTTATGTGTCATTAGTTTATCTATAATTATGAGGATGAGACTATTTGAACTTTGCTTATCATCTCCAAATCAAGATAACAAGAAGTGCGGTCGAACTAAGCCATTAGGCAACCACAATCCCGCACTAATTCAAGAAACCAAGAAAGTAGTCCATGTGGCCGAAACTAAGCAATAGATGGTCTCGCTGAACGTAGGCCAATTGCATCCACAATTCCACATGAATCTCCAATCATTGAATCAAGAACTTTGTTTCTCAATTTTAGCAATTATGAACTCTTCATAATTCTAACTTCGTTTTATCTTTGAAACCTTGATTGCGATCAAGTTTGGGAAACACAATCTCGATGAACGCAGATTAGCCATCCAAACCTTGAACCAATCTTAGAATCACAAGATCAAAACAAATAGGAAATTCAAACCCTAAGATCCAAACCCAAGCCAACTACCCAAAACCCATTCCAGATCAGCAGGTCTGGCCTGGTCTTGTCACTGGTTTGGTCAGATCTTATCAAAATTCCAGATTCTAAACATGACAGAAATCAAAATCCAGAATCTGATCAACTGTGCGGCCGCCCAAGAAAATATGTGCGGTCGCCCAAACATGGGCGGTCGACCACTAATATCTGTGCGGTCGCCCAGAGCATCAGACAGAATTGTTAAAGTTAAAAATTTGTCTCAAAATTGTTTTCCCCGATTATTAAAACTTTGATCCAATCAAAAATTAATAATCAAACAATTCAGAACCCATCATAATTTTTAGTGTGATTCAATAGTGCGATTAAAGTTGTAAAACAATAAACCACATAAAATCACATAACACATAAACATCATATAATCCAATATTCATATCATGTTAGGCATACAAACAATTTTATACACACAACGTGATCTAAGTATTGAAATAATCAACATGAACGGGGCTCTGATACCACTGTTGGGTTTCGGAGTAACATGCGCAGCGGAATTAAGCATTTAAATTTAATGAAACCCAAAGCCCATAGATCCATTCATATGATTAAGTCAAATACTATATGATGAATACTAGAATACTAACCCTTGATGCCTTTGATTTTGCAACCTTGAATTCGATGGAGGCTTGAAACCTTGATCACGAACATAGTAAGAATCACGAACTTTGAAGATGATAAGTTTCACCCTCTAGCGGTATCCACACCACGAACGAATATCAAGAACACTTGATCTTGGTTGCTAGACCAAAATTGTGAAACACGTTTTCACAATTAATATGAACTATATGGAATTTTATTTGGGTATTATTTTGTTCTTCAATCTAGGATGTCTTAGAACAAAATAAAACCTCTCTTAAACTCTTTGAGATTTGCACAAAAGCATTAGCCTTGATTCTGGCCTAATTTTGCTGTTTATATACAAGTTAGACCTATTCCAAATAGGAAACTTGTGTCTAAACCCGTCCAAAATTCTTTTCCAAATCAAATCAGGAAACCAGTCCCGATATGGTGTGCGGCCGCCCAAAACAACCTGTGCAGCCGCACATCTATCTGGAAGGTTCTGGTACTATTTGACCCAAGTTGTGCGGCCGCCCAACCCATATTGTGCGGTCGCACACTTGTCCAGATTCCCATAGTTTTCAAAATTCCAATATAATCCTTATTTAAGATTCGTTCTATTGTGTGTGACCCTCTAGGATTATACTAAGTTGGCTATGGGTTCAAACATGAAACCATAAGATATGATTAGGTTCTAGCAAACTGTCATACCTACCCAAATAGTATAACTAGATACAAGTTCGCATTCCTTTAAAACATGTCACAATCCCTTTGTCCACGATGTCATTGAACACAAGTCATGGTCAATAAGTCAACTTGTATTGTTCAATACTTTCTCGATTCCGAATATGTTGATAATCCAAATGACATTGATCCAATCAATCCATTTGAGTTTGGCCAAACATTTCACCAACATCATTCCTTCGAGGGGCCCAAGCTTGACATCTCTCCGAAGAGGGACAAATCCATTTAGCTTATTATTCTTCCCTACGTGAATCCGATTATGCCAATCATACCCTTTATAACTACCGTGTTAAGGCAGCGTTTGAATATGTCAAACATAATCTTCATCAAGTGGAAGACTATAATAACTTCATGTCTAAGGATTCAAATGACATAACTAATATGAGATTTATATATGACATAGACCATGACATAAATCTCATACATCGGGTCATGTCCAGTACCTTGTTCCAAACAAGTACCTATAAATCTAATATGATCATCCCATGATCATTTAGCCTTTATACTAGTGCTTAACAAGCTCTAGGGACAAAGATTATTATAAGCAAACATGAGCAACAATAACAATCTTATTATCCTTTATCATCATGAATAAAATGATAACTTATACAACGTTTAACAAACGTACCTAGGGCACCAACACCAACAGGTTAAACTTGCGTTTCTGCTTTGGTGTTCTTATATTCTATTTTCTGATCATTCTGGTAAAAAGGGTTAGAAGCGCGCGCCTCTGGCCTTCTTGGTCTAAAGCGCGCGTCCGACCCCAATTACCAGAATCGCCCGCCTCTCATCTCATCCTTCAATTCCATGTTTCTGTGCTAACAAATTCTGTTGGGGAAAGAATTTTTATTTAGGGTCAAGGCAATCCCTTGAACCCACTGATTTGTAGGTACTGCCAAGAATCGGGCGCCTCGGCCTCTCTCACTCGGAGGGGCTCGAGAGTCTGCCTGCTGATGTGGAGGGACTCGAAAGTCTGCCTGCTGATGTAAAGGGACTCGAAAGTCTGCCTGCTGATGTAGAGGGACTCAAAAGTCTGCCTGCTAAATTTAGATGGACTCAAAAGTCTGCCTGCTGATGTAGAGGGACTCAAAAGTCTACCTGCTGATTTGAGAGGGACTCGAAAGTCTGCCTGCTGATGTAGAGGGACTCGAAAGTCTGCCTGCTGATTTTAGAGGGACTCAAAAGTCTTCCTATTGATGTAGAGGGACTCGAAAGTCTGCCTGCTAGTTTAAAGGGACTCAAAAGTCTGCCTGCTGATTTTAGAGGGACTCAAAAGTCTGCCTGCTGATGTAGAGGGACTCAAAAGTTTGCCTGCTGGTTTACAGGGACTCGAATGTCTGCCTACTGATTTGGAGGGACTCGAAAGTCTGCCTGTACCTGTTATGCGTATGCTTTGCATGTGCTTGTATGAGATGAGAGAAAATTGTGCTTGTAGTGTGAAATGTGATTTGAAAAGCAGAGATTACTTGAAAGAGGGATTTTGCAAAGATGGAGAAATTGCTTTTGTGTGTGATGTGATTTGAAAGGAGCTTTGATGAATGATGTTCATACCTTTACTTACCATGGCCGCTTGATTTGGTATGGATTTCTGATGCCGTGGATTTGATGAAGGATGCCGACACTTTTGATGAAGATGAGTCACTTATACTTTGATGGAGTGTCGGTGAGATGACATTCTGGATGATGGTTTGGTCGTGCCAAAAGGCTGCCTACATATCCATTAAAGAGAATCAAACCAGCGTAGTTCAAGGATGATGGAGAATGCTGGGGAAAAAGCTAAGAGCAAAATAAAGCACATACTTTTTACACAAGCAATAAAAAGATAAAAGAAAAAAGAAAAAATCTTTTTGTCATTTTTTTAGTTCGTGGGTGAACCATTTTAAGCATTGTGTGTTTGTTAAGCCAACCCAAGATCAAGTCATGTTCGATCGAAGTCCGGATTGCCTTGTTGAATTCTGTCATTGTCGCCGATGTGCCCAACGAAGATTGATGTCTAACCCCAAGAGATTTGTCGATTGTGGGGCTCCAATAGACTTTCGATGTAGAGATACCAAGGGGTTGCTGATTGTAAAGCCCCTAGAATGCCTTTGATTCCAAAATTTGAGTGACTTGCGTAGCCCCAAGATAAATCAGCTTTTGGCCCATTTGAATAAATTTCCTTTTGTCGATGTGAGCAAGCCCCAATATTCGAGAGATTGCTAATCCCCAAATGTCGTGTACTTGTTATTTGCGAGCTTCAAGACGGTGGAATGTGAAGACCTTTCGATGTAAAGCCCCAAATTATCTTGGAATCGGCTCAGCATTATATTGAGAGCGGACGATAGAGATCTCCTTCTTACTCTTATAGGGGAGATGAATGGCCTCATTGTGCTCGGTACCCAAAGGGCAGAAAGCTTATATCAAAAGATGCAGTAATGTCTTGTCGAGGTCGGGATGATAAGGTCTTGGTGTGATAAGGTCCCAAATGGGTATGCTTGCTTGAGTCTTCTTGTGTTGAACTAATAACGGATCTTCGGATGCAACTCGTGCGGATGCAACTTGTGCGGATGCAACTTGTGCTTTTGATCTCAGAGAAGGGGGTGCTGAATTGCAAAAACATTGGGATTGCCCATGGAATTTCCCGCTACTGTTTTGATAGAGTTTAGCATATTGAATCCTTTTCCTTTTCTCTAAGAATTTCTTCATAACCTCGTCGTAAGCCTTTTGACATACTGTAGGGGCACATGCTTGAAGAAGCCTGAAAACTGAGTCACACGTTGTTGCCATTTGTGATCCAAACCAATTGAATGACTGAGGACTATTTATGCAACCTCATACCCTTAAATGATGGGCTCATTCTCGGATGGATCTCGGTTACCATGGGGCTTCTTTCACATGAACCCGAAAATGCATATTGCAAGAGCAACCTCTCTTATGCCAATAACCCAAGACAACCTTTGATTGTACCGTAACTTGTCGAGCCTTTTGCAATTCCGAAGTTGACTCGGTGGGGAATTGACTTGCTGAGGAGATCAAATGTAGAACTTGTCTTCTTTAGAGGTCGGGGATCTCCATATCTCTTTCCCTTGTCTCTCTCACTCTCTCATTTTTTTTATGACATACCCTATTTTTTGCCTAGACCGCCCTTTCAGGTTTTCAATCTAGCGGGCATCTCTTTTGCGTCTTCATTTTGACTTGATTAATGAGAAAGTGTGCATTGACTCTAGCTGAGGATGAGAGACATGTAATTTTGCGGTGGAGACCTCTTGTCACGAATGATGAGTGACATTGACTTGACTAGGGAAGTGGTCCCTAGTATTGACATGTATTTTTATTTATTGAATGACTCACGAAGGCAAGTCATTAAGAGAGAAGAGAAGAAACGCCCCAATTTGATTGCAAAAAACTGGGAGTAGCGCAGAAAGGAAAGAAGCCCCTAGACTCGACAAGGAACGCAAAGTAACTCCAAATTCTAAGAAAGTTGTTCAATCTTGAGGTGATTAATTAATTGGAAAATGACTCGTACAAAGATGTCTTAACAAGTTCGAGATGAAGGCCGATCACCATAATGTACTAGGGCTAAACATATCTTCTTTCTTGCATGAGACCGGACCCGCGGGTTGCCTACGTTCCTCCAGTGTAGAGGCTCAGGTCACCGTAGTTCTTGTGGATTCTCCATTCTTCGTGATGGTTGTTGATTTTGCTTCGACCTTCGTTGGTGGAATGATGTTGATCTTGTACTTCTTTGATTGAGGGGGATTTTTTTTTTATGCTCTAACTTTTGCCTAGGTTGTTTTGGAGAGTCAACCTAGCGAGCCCCCCCCCCCCTTTTTTTTTTAATCCGCCTTTGAAACATTTGCTTGAATTTTCTCCATGGTTGTTGCTCCACCTTTCTTTGGCGCTTGATGTCTTGGATTTGTCATTGATGCTGTCACCTTCGTCACGATGTTTAGCCCCTAGGCGTTAAAGTGATGGGCTTCATTCTAAAACTTGTTTAGACATCTTTTCATTATTTTGCCAAGAATTAGATTGAACAACTTGGAAGAGTGTATGAGGACAAGAACGAATTTTATTTGATGAGACCGACTCAAACTTTAACATTAATGAGAAGGAAGAAAACTTAATGCACTCATTAAAGGACTTTGACTCTCTCTTTTTTTTATTCCTATTACTAGGTAGAGAAAGAGAAACGGAGGTTGCTGTCGTCGTCCCCCATGTCGTTGTAGTCCTCATTGTCATTGTAGTCTTCCATGTCACTAAATTCTTCCATGTCGTTGCTCGGATTGCTTGGGAACCCTTCATTGTTGAAGCTTGTCTCATAGGAGGACTCGGCCACTTCTTGGTGCAAATTGTCAACTCTAATTCCCGCATCATACATGCTTGCAAAATCCAGATAAAAGGCCCCACTAAGATGAGTTCGGTGGTACAAAGTCAAACATTTCAAGAAGATGTCCATTTGTTCCTTCATTGAGGCCTATCCACAATCTCGGCTAACTTGTCATTCCAACGGCGAGAAAAGTCCCCAAATGATTCATTGCCCTCTTGCATGATGTTCTCCAATTCTTTCTTCGTGGGACGGTGCATGTAATTGCCTTCATATTTTGACTTAAAGGGAAGCATAGAGGCATCCCAATTGAGGCGGGTGGAAACCGGGAGACCCATATACCAATCTTTTCCGACCTCATCAAGAGTGAGTGGGAAGCATTGTGCCATTATTTGAGGAGACACTTTCTTTGGTAGCATGGTCCAAATGTAGGAGTCGATGTGAGCATCAGGACAAGAGTTGCCCTTGAACTTGCCAATATCGGGCATCTTGAATTTCTTGGGAAGGGCCACCATAGTGCTCATGAGAACAGAAGCTTGATGGAGATCGGAGCTTGGGCCTTTGTTCAAATTTAGCCCACTAAAATGTTGGTCAATGTATGCCATGAGAGTGTTGACCAAACTGTTATCAATTCTTTGGACCATTTTTCTTTCATTTGTGAGCTCCTTCAATTGATCCTCGAGCTTAGCAAGTTCTTTCTTATGGGCCATTCTCTCATGCTTGAGACGGGCTTGCCAAAATAATCCTTGCGTCAGGCATTCTCGGTGAGTGCATCGATTTGTCCTTTCAGTGCTTTGATCATGTTGGCTATATCCTCGTTAGACCGGGAAATATTGTCACCGTTATTGCTGTCAGAAGCCATTGGACCTATTTGAAGAACACGGTTGATCTTAGGATGGCCCACAAACACATTTTGGGTAAAGTAATTTAAGCCACAAACAGGAGAAGACTCAACCACATAGAGAAAAATGGCTCTTTTTTTTTTTTTTTTTTTACAAAAGTCGGAAGGACGTGGTCCTTTTTGGAGTTTCTAGAAAAATAGTGGAATCGTCACACTAGTATATAGACCTTCCCGCGGTCCCATATACTCATCGGATTCCACCACGCTTGTGATACCTACATGTGACGAGATTAAACTAAATTAATGTCATAAAGCATACATGCGGGGATGGAGTTTTATTTCGTCCATAATAACCACTTGGGGACGGAGTTTTATTTCGTCCATAATAACCACTTGGGGACGGAGTTTTATTTCGTCCATAATAACCACTTATTTCTTTTAGAAACGACATGTATGATTTGATGACATTAGTTTAGGGAAATATCGACACACGAAAACCGACTTGGTCACGGAGTGTTAGAACCTAGATTAGAATTGTGTTGGCTTGTGCTCGGCTAAAGAGAGGCTTAAGGTCACCCCTGGCATGTAGTCATGAACTACGCCACGGGTTGAGGTTTACTGCTTCGAGAGAGTCAAGGTCGGGTGGAGATTGAAACTCTCTAGGACGGGCCTCGACGGGTTTGGGGTTATGAACTTGTGCGACTCGATTGTGAGCAATTGATAGGAATATGTGCATGTAGTGTGAGGTCAAGCCAAGTGACAAAATATATTTTTTTCAAAGAAAGAAAAAGCAAATAAATACATATTTACAACTTTCGAATCACCCGTGTGACCGATAAAAATAAACAAAAAATAAGAATTGTTCTGTGCAGGCCCGGTGCCCACACACTGTCAATCATTCTATTCTGTGCACTGTTCTGTTTTTGTGACCAAATCCTCTATACGGACTCTAAATTTTGGCCACGGTAGGCCGATTTCTATCACCGCGCTCCTACTATCAGCAAAAGTCACTCACACAGGGAACGCACCCCTATCCCTTGGAATTTCAATAATTCCTGCTTTTTATTTAGTCTTTATTTTCCCTTGTCGATGTCCTCGGCGGATGTTTTGTTCTTTCGTCGACGCGTTTTGCTTTGCAATCCACTTCGCCGAGGGGCTCTATAGACACCCCGCCTTGGACCTCTCATCCCGATTGCAAACATAGTATTTTTATTTAACTTGTTTTTGTTAATTTATGTTACTTCGGTTAAGTTCCTACCTGATTCCGTTAGTTTTGGACTTAACTGCATAACAGAGTTAACTTTTAGGGTCATTCTGTCATTCTGTCTTTTTTACCCGCGGGCGCCTCCCGTAATGGCCATGGGGCGCGCGCGTTTGGTCCAAAAGGCCAGACTCGTGCGCTTCCCACTTTGACTGTTACGGATTGCAGCCTTTTCCCTCCATTTTTAGAGTCAAAAACCACCTTTTCATCACATGTTTTATTCTAGCATTAAAACCTTTTTATTTGTAACCTCCCAATCCTTTATTCTAGCCATTCTCCATAAAAACAAAATATTTCTTTTATTTATTATTTGATTTTCTTTTTATTCATTTATCTTTATTTATTTTCCTATTGGTTGAAAAGCCATTTTTCCCTCCTTTCTTCACCTATTTAAACCTCTTCTTTTTACCTTAGAAAGGGAGCCAACTTCATCTTCTCTACAAAAACTATACACAAGTTCTTGGACTTGAAACTTCTTCACAAAATACACTATACACATTTCTCTCCAAGAGTTCTTGGCAAAGAATTCTATTCAAGCAACATAACTCTACACAAAACTCTTCTCAAGTGAAAATTTGAAGTTCCCTTTTTCTAAGGTACAAGTTACTCCTCTTTTATTTTAGATGTCTTTTTAATGTATGCAATCCCCATCTAATGGGACATGACCTACATGACTACTTCACATAATGAAGTTAGTTAAGGTTATCTCCCTACATTCCAACTCTACTTTAATTTTCCCCTTTTCATATTAATGTAATTGCTACATGTAATCTTTAGCTTAAATTAATCAATAAAATAATTCTCTTTCATTTCTCTTTTATTTTCCCCTTTTCTTTACATTGTAATTGTTAGCACTATTTAATAAAATAAGGATTTTTAGCATTAGAACACCAATTGTAGCAAGACCCGCGTAAGCGGAGCGGAGTGGGTGTTTAAGTACTTCCCACTTCGTCACCTAACCCCCGAACCCTTCTCTCCTGAATCTCTGGTTTTGTACATAAATTAGGCTATTTCTAGGTTTTTCTTATGTTCCTTTAAAAACATAGGTGGCGACTCTAAACAAGTAAAACACAAATAGACATCCTAGGATAATTCACCGCTCTAGCCAAGTAGTGGGTTTTCCAGGGGTATATATAGTGGCGACTCTGCTGGAGATAATTTAGAGTGTTAAACTTGCGTTTCTGCTTTTGGTGTTCTTTTATTCTTTTTTCTGGGCATTCTGGTAAAAAGGGTTGGAAGTGCGCGCCTCTGGCCTTCTTGGTCTAAAGCGCGCGCGTCCGACCCCAAATACCAGAATCGCCCGCCTCACATCTCGTCCTTCAATTCCATGTTTCTGTGCTAACAAATTCTGTAGGGGAAAGAATTTTTATTTAGGGTCAAGGCAATCACTTGAACCCACTGATTTGCAGGTACTGCCCAGAATCGGGCGCCTCGGCCTCTCTCGCTCGGAGGCGGGCGCTTCCCACTTTCACTGCCCAATGCGCGCGCTTCTGGGCAATTTTCCTAGAAGCAGAACAGTGCACAGAAGAGAATGATTGACAGTGTGTGGGCACTGGGCCTGCACAGAACAATTCTTATTTTCTGTTTATTTTTATCGGTCACACGGGTGATTCGAAAGTTGTAAATATGTGTTTATTTGCTTTTTCTTTCTTTTAAAAAAAAATATTTTGTCACTTGGCTTGACCTCACACTACATGCACATATACCTATCAATTGCTCACAATCGAGTCGCACATGTTCATAACCCCAAACCCGTCGAGGCCCGTCCTAGAGAGTTTCAAGCTCCACCCGACCTTGACTCTCTCAAAGTGGTAAACCTCAACCCGTGACGTAGTTCATGACTACATGCCGGGGGTGACCTTAAGCCTCTATTTAGCCGAGCACAAGCCAACACAATTCTAGTCTAGGTTCTTCCACTCCGTGACCAAGTCGGTTTTCGTGTGTCGATATTTCCCTAAACTAATGTCATCAAATCATACATGCCGTTTCCAAAAGAAACAAGTGGTTATTATGGACGAAATAAAACTCCGTCCCCAAGTGGTTATTATGGACGAAATAAAACTTCATCCCCGTATGTATGCTTTATGACATTAATTTAGTTTAATCCCGTCACATGTAGGTATCACAAGCATGGTGGAATCCGATGAGTATATGGGACCGCGGGAAGGTCTGTATACTAGTGTGCCGATTCCACTATTTTTCTAGAAACTCCAAAAAGGACCACGTCCTTCCGACTTTTGTAAAGAAAAAAAAAAGTCATTTTTCTCTATGTGGTTGAGTCTTTTCCTGTTTGTGGGTTAAATTATTTTACCCAAAAGGTGTTTGTGGGCCATCCTAAGATCAACCATTTTCTTCAAATAGGTCCAATGGCTTCCGACAGCAACAACGGTGACAATCTTTCCTGGTCTAACGAGGATATAGCCAACATGATCAAAGCACTAAAAGGACAAATCGATGTACTCACCGAGAATGCCCGACGCAAGGATTATTTGTGGCAAGCCCGTCTCAAGCATGAAAGAATGGCCCATAATAAAGAACTTGCTAAGCTCGAGGATCAATTGAAGGAGCTCACAAATGAAAGAAAAATGGTCCAAAGCATTGATAACAGTTTGGTCAACACTCTCATGGCATACATTGACCAACGTTTTAGTGGGCTAAATTTGAACGAAGGCCCAAGCTCCGATCTCCATCAAGCTTCTCTTCTCATGATCACTATGGTGGCCCTTCCCGAGAAATTCAAGATGCCCGATATTGGCAAGTTCAAGGGAAACTCTTGTCCCGATGCTCACATCGACTCCTACATTTAGGCCATGCTACCAAAGAAAGTGTCTCCTCAAATAATGCCATAATGCTTCCCACTCACTCTTGATGGGGTCGAAAAAGATTGGTATATGGATCTCCTGGTTTCCACCCACCTCAACTGGGATGCCGCTATGCTTGCCTTTAAGTCACAATATGAAGGCAATTACATGCACCGTCCCACGAAGAAAGAATTGGAGAACACCATGCAAGAAGGCAATGAATCATTTGGGGACTTTTCTCGCCGTTGGAATGACAAGTTAGCCGAACTCATATTAGTTTAATTTATGTTTTTAGGATTTAATAATTAAATTTCCCCCCAATCTTGTCAAGTGACAATTACGTAAAAAAATAACCGTTCTTCGTGGATCGATCCTGGACTTGTCCCTAGCTACATATTTTTAGAACCTAGTCCAGGTTTAATTTGTAGGTGTGCGATTTAGCCTATCAATATAACTATTAGATGTTTAATTATGACCTTTTAACCATGACATAAACCTCATCTTTGGGTCATGTCCAGTATGTGTTCCCCAACACATACACATAAGTTTAACTTGTATCCTATACACATGATCATCATATGATCATCGAATTAAACTTACACTAGTTCTTCATAAGTACTAGGGACGGAGATTATTATAACAAAACATGTAATAATAAATAATAATCCAAAAACATCTCTTTATATAAATGAAAAGTGATAACAAACATTGTCAAACAACGTGCCAAATAACATGCCTAGGGCATATATACTAACAATCTCCCAATAGCACTTGCCCCAATCACTAATGTATCTAATACGCATGGACCTAACATGACCATCAAGTTTAGCTTGAGGAAGTCCCTTTGTCAGTGGATCAGCAATGTTATCATCCGTTAGTACTCTGCATATCTTCACGTCCTCCCTCTCTATGATTTCTCGAATGAGATGAAAATGCCTAAGTGTGTGCTTGGATCTTTGATGTGCTCTTGGTTCCTTTGTTTGAGAAATAGCACCATTATTGTCACAATAAAGGTCTTTGGATTAGCAATGCTAGGAACCACTTCTAATTAATTTATGAATTTCTTGATCCAAACAGCCTCTTTAGCCGCATCCGATGCAGCTAAATACTCAGCTTCCATTGTAGAATCAGCTACTGTACTCTGCTTGGAACATTTCCAACTTACAGCACCACCGTTTAGCATAAACACGAATCCAAATTGTGATCTAAAATAATCCTTGTCAGTTTGAAGCTTGCATCTGTGAAATCCCTTACAACAAGATCATCTTCCAAACCTCCATAAATCAACAACGAGTCTTTAGTCCTTCTTAAATACTTAAGAATCGTTTTGACTGCTATCCAGTGACTCTCATCGGGATCTGACTGGTTTATGCTCGTCATGCTCAAAGCATACGAGACATCCGATCTAGTACATATCATGGCATACATAATGGATCATATTGCCAAAGCATATGGGATGCCATTCATGCGTTCTCTCTCATCAGTTGTCTGAGGACATTGAGTCTTGCTTAAACTTTTACCATGTAACACTGGCAGGTTACCTCTTTTAGAGTTCTCCATACAGAATCTTTTAAGAACCTTGTCAATGTATGTACTTTGACTTAAACCAATCAGTCTTTTAGATCTATCACGATAGATCTTAATTCAAAGGATGTACACGGCTTCACCCATATCTTTCATTGAAAAGCATTTTCCTAACCAAGTCTTTACAGACTGAAGTGCAGGAATATCATTTCCGATGATTAATATGTCATCGACATATAGCACTATAAATAGTACTACACTCCCACTAATTTTCTTGAATATACAAGGTTCATCTTCGTTCTTGATGAATCCAAACTCTTTGACCGATTCATCAAATCGAAGATTCCAACTACTTGAGGCTTGCGTCAATCCATAAATGGATTTTTGCAACTTGCATACCTTATTAGAATTTTCTGGATTTGTAAAACCTTCAAGTTGTGTCATATACACATCCTCAAGCAGGTTCCCATTAAGGAATGATGTTTTTACATCCATTTGCCATATCTCATAGTCATAATATGCGGCTATGGAAATTAAAATTCTTATAGACTTGATCATTGCTACGGGTGAAAAGGTTTCATCATAGTCAATACCATGAATCTTCTTATAACCTTTCGCTATAAGCCTAGCTTTATAAGTATGCACCTTTCCATCCATGTCAATTTTCTTTTTGAAAACACACTTGCATCCTATGGTTTTTACACCTTCGGGTGCATCTATCAAGTTCCAAACTTGATTATCATACATGGATTGGATTTTGGATTCCATAGCTCCAAGCCATTTAGCCGATTCAGGAGAGGATATCGCTTCTTGGTAGGAAGTAGGTTTATCATTATCAATGATTTCTACTTCATTACTATCCGTCACGAGAAATCCATATCTCTCGAGTTCAGATCGTAACCTACTATATCTGCGATTAGTTTGTGTATCTTGAACGGGTTCCACAACTCCTTGTGAAACTTGTTCAAATTCCACCATCGGTTCAATGTTACTTTCGGATTCTCGAACCTCTTCGAGATTAATTTTACTCCCACTAGTTCCTTTGGATAGAAACTCTTTCTCTAGAAAGGTACCATGTCGAGCAACAAACACTTTGTTGTTCGTGCGGTTGTAAAAGTAATATCCTTTAGTTTCCTTAGGATAACCAACGAAAAAACATTTATCAGATTTTGGTGCAAGTTTGTCAGAGACAAGTCTCTTAACATAAGCCTCACAACCCCAAATTCTCATGAAAGATTAACTAGGTTTTCTTCCATTCCACATCTCATATGGAGTATTGGAACCGATTTTGTTGGAACATTATTTAGTGTGAATGCAGCAGTTTCTAATGCATAACCCCAAAAGGATTATGGAAGATCAACTTGACTCATCATAGATCGGACCATATCCAATAAAGTCCGATTTCTCCTTTCGGACACCCCATTCCATTGTGGTGTTCCGGGTGGAGTTAATTGTGAAACAATTCCATAATCTTTAAGATGATTGTCAAATTGTTGGCTTAAATATTCACCACCGCGATCGGATCAAAGTGCTTTAATAGTTTTGCCAAGTTGATTTTTTACTTCATTTTAAAATATTCTAAATATTTCAAATGCTTCACTTTTATGTTTCATTAAGTAGACATAGCCATATCTACTAAAATCATCAGTGAACATTATAAAGTACTGAAATCCTACCCTAGCACTGCTATTTAAAGGTCCGCATACATCAGTATGTATTAAGCCCAATAATTCACTTGCCCTTTCACTACTCTTAGTAAAAGGTGTCTTAGTCATTTTTCCAAGTAAACATGACTCACAAGTCTCATATGATTCAAAATCATTTGAGTCTAAAAGTCCGTCCCTATAGAGTTTAGAGATACGCTTCTCATTAATATGACCAAGACGGCAATGGCATAAATAGGTATGATTTACATCATTAGGTTTAGATTTCTTATTTATATTATAGACGTCATCATTATTTCCATTCTCAACATCAAGGACATAAAGGCCATTAAATGAACATGCAGTACAATAACGCACATAATTTAAATAAATTGAAAACTTTTTATTCTTAATAAGAAAACTATAACCTTCATTATCCAAACAAGAAATTGAAATAATATTTCTACTTAAATCCGGAACGTAATAACAATTGTTCAAAACAAGAATTAATCTGCTTGGTAAAATGACTTCATAGGTTCCTACGGCTAATGCAGCAACTCTTGCTCCATTCCCCACACGTAGGTCTACTTCGCCATCTTTTAGTATCCTCCTATTCTTTAGTGCCTACACATTTAAACAAATGTGAGATCCACATCAGGTATCCAATACCCAGGAACTAGAAGTAGAAAGGAGTATATCTATAACATAGATACCTGAAGTAGAAGCAGTCCCACTGCCCTTCTTCTTCTTCTTACTTTCTTCTATGTAAGCTTTGCAATTTCTCTTCCAATGACCGATCTCACCACAATGGAAACAAATTGCATCCTTTTGAGTGTCTATTTTAGCCACTTCAGCAGTTGCGGTAACTTTTGCCTTTCTTGCTTTAGGTTTGGCAACAATTACCTTAGCTTTACCTTTGTTTTTGAATCCCTTTCTTTTATTAACCATGAGCACAGGAGAAGTTTCTTTTATGATTTTCTTTTCAGCTGTCTTTAGCATCCCATGCAACTCAGACAAAGATTTATCCATACCATGCATATTAAAGTTCATGACGAATTGATTATAGCTTTTAGGTAATGAATATAAAATAAAATCAGTAGCCAATTAAACAGAGATTGGATGCCCAAGTCTCTCCAAGTGCTCAAAATGGGCCTTCATCTTTAAAAAATGAGGACCCACCGCCTGTCCTTCACTCATCTTACATGAGATCAGAGCAGCTATGGTATCGAACCTTTCTTGCCTTGCTTGCTCTTGGAACATATCTTTCAATTCAACGCCTAAATCATAGGCTTCCAAGTGTTCCAGAGTCTTCTGAAGCTCTGAACACATAGCAGCAATCATGAGACAACCGACCTCACGACTGACCTCACGAGAATCACTTTTGTGCTTCTTGTAGGCGTCTCTCTCTGCCCTAGGGGCAGTGGCAGCAGGTTCCTCTTCAGGAACGGGCTCATCGAGAATGTACTGCTTATCTTCATGCTTTAGAACGATTCTAAGGCTTCGGATCCAATCCGTGAAGTTAGCACCATTCTCTTGAAGTTTTTCCTTCTCAAGGATAGATCGCAATGATAGGTTGTTTGTGTTTTGAGCCATTATCTACACTTAATGCAAACATATATAAATATGTATTAGTACCAATTTCATAAAGAGATTTATAATTGTATTTCAAAAATACTCCCACTAAATTATATAAACTTCATATAAATCTAATGTATAATATAATTTAAATGAGCTAAGATCCATATTTCACTTAACTTTGAGTCGGTTAGGGCACGACTGCTCAAAATAAGTTATTTAGGTAGGTAACTTTTACCAATCATATCATATATGACTCTTAGATCCTTTAATGAGACTCTTTAGACATCCTATGTCAAAAGCATGTTTTTAGTCTCATCTTGTGCCTTAGGTCCAAAACTGTTTTGATAACCCAATTAAATCAACCATTTTAAACATATAGGAATCACTGTTTCCTTATCTTGCTTTTACAAAACAAAATTAATGCACCTCGCTGGGGCGTAGCCTACATTAAGACCATTTATGTAATCACAAGTGTTTTAATCATGGGTTGGCACATGACTTAAATTTTTAAAGGAGGTTCATCACATATAGCATATAACATGTTTATGAGCACAAAAGATAAACATGTAAAGCATCAAGTTTAGTCATTAAATTAATCTCCATCAATTTAAGCACGATATTTATGTGTCATTAGTTTATCCATAATTATGAGGATGAGACTCTTTGAACTTTGATCATTATCTCCGAATCAAGACAACAAGAAGTGTCACCGAAACTAAGCCATAGACATCCACAATTACGCACTAATTCAAGAAACCAAGTGTAATAACCCGAACCTACCTTTTATATTTTATTTAATTTAAACTCTTAATTATTAATGGGCCAAACTTTAATAATTAGTTTAGTCTAGTTATTGGGTCACAAGTAGAAAGCCCAATTCATTAACTAAGAAGGATTAGGAGTCCAATTTAAAGTGGGGATTTGGGAAGTCCCATTAATATAAATACTTCCTCTTAAACCCTAAGGCTTTTCTCAGTTACCGCAAAGAAAGAAAAAAAAAAAAACGGGAGAGTCGAGAGAGAGAGAGAGCGGCGGATCAGAGGAGCCGGCGAGCAGAGAAGCCGCATAGAGAGAAAGAAAGAGCGACCGGGAGCGAGGGAGAGAAGGTGAAGGAGAAGAAAGGATTTCCGATCAATTCCACGAGGTACTCCCAATCGCCAAAAATTTCCCTTTAAGTTTAACCATCGAGGATTCTTGCGTAAGAAACCCTAATAGTAGTAAATTGATTATTAGAAATTAGTGATTGAAACCCAAATTGTGTAATGATGAACTATGGTATGAGATTAAAGCTCAATAATGTTGAGATATCATGTGTGTGAGTAGCAGGAAAGGCGTGTGTTTGTGTGTGTTTGAAAGTGACTGTGTGTGCGTGTGTTGGTGAAGGGCAGTGTGTGTGTGTTTATGAAAGACAGTGTATGTGTGTAATTGTGTGTTGAAGGTGCGTGTGTGTGTGGGTGTGCTGATGGTGGGTGTGTGTGTGTGCTGATGGTGGGTGTGTGCGTGTCTGAATGTGTGGATGTGTTCAGAGTGGTGGGTGCACCAGAGTGGGTGTGTAAATCAGAGTGGTGGGTGTGTCTGTCAGTAGGTGTACTTAGTAAGTGTGTGCAGAAAGTGTGAAATCAGTGTGTGTAATTTGTGTAGTGAAATTTAGAGTTGGGAATTGACTAATAAAAACCCTAGGGGTGTTGTAGTCATCCTTAAAGTTATTGGTTAACTAGGAAAGGGTGATAGATGGCTAAACCATGGAATTAATCGAGTAAAAGAAGTAAATTGGGACGGAAGTAAAATAGTATTTTTCTCATGTCTAAGGCTAGACTATTTCATGTTGTAGATTGTCCAAGCGGAGTAAAGCAAGCTAGTAGAACACGAAGCTAAGGTAAGGGATTACGCTCTTAGTTGTGTATTGATTCTTAATCCTTTGTTAGGATTCCCAATCTTTGTTTTTATAAAGTAAACTATCTGTGTGGCTAGATAGTCTTTTAATAACTATTCCGTTCTGCGAATTGTTCCGTCCTTTGTTATCCACTCTATTGATATTGTTATTGGTCAATAGGGGTATCATGTGTATGATTGATTTGGTAACCTTGGTGTCCAAGTGAGATGTGTATCTTTTAAAAGTGATCAAGTAAAGTTGTAAAGTTAAGCTTTGGTTTGTAAAAGCTCTTTAAAGTGAATTTTTATAATAAGTAAAGTGACTACAGTTATCCATAATCCCGAAACGGATAAGTGGACCCCTTACAGTTATCCATAGTTCTAAGTTGAACATGTGGACCCTTTGCGTTGCTTGATGAAGTAACGTAGGTTATCATGATATACCGATTTTGGGTGCGGTCAGTAGAAACCCGAGCCCTGGGTACAGCACGTGCTTAATCCCTAAATGAAGTAAAGTAAAGTAAAGAAAAGTAAAGTGTGAGTAAAATGTTGTGTTTTGGAAACTGCCTCTGAAGCCACGTATTTTCAAGTAATGAATTGTTTCATCAAGTAAATGTTTCTTTTCAAACTGAGTGTTAGTTTGATCCTTGAGTTATATCCGTTCATTGTAATTCATTGTTACCGTTCGTTTCGGTCATCTCCTCTTAGTACCCGAGGGGATACCGTATGAACTTACTGGGCATTGTTCGCTCATTCCTTTCATCTTTTTCTCTCTCCAGGTTATAAATAAGCAGATCAAGAGTCGCAAGGTTGGCGGCTTAGGAGTTTTCTTTTAATAAAGTAATTAGTGGTTATGTTTCCGTTATGGTTAAGTTATAAACTTTACTTTCCGTTAGTTACCGTTTGAGCTAGTGGTTTGTACTAGCCGTTGTGGATTTGAACGTTGGTTAATGTTTGAATTGTGGTTATTTATAGCCGTTGGGCATTCTGATTTTGGGGAATTATTCGTATTAAGTTATTATTTAATTGTAGTGGAAAGTTGGGGTGTTACAGTTGGTATCAGAGCCCCGGTTTAAGATTACTTGGGAGACACAGAATTAGAAGTTAAGACTATTGGGAGAAGTGGTACTTAACTATTGTGGGCTTTAGAACTCGGATAAGAACAAAGTACTTTTGGGAAGCACTAATGAAGGGAAGCTGCTATTTAGGGAAACTTTCCATTTTAGGAAACTTTTTAAGTTAGGAAACTTTCCTTTTATAGAAATTTGCTATTTTAGGAAAGAACCTAAAGGGAGGTTCTAAATGAGGATGAGTATGTACTTGAGTATGGCTTGAGTGATTGATATTTTCTTTTAAGGATGAATTACACTATGGGATGCTTATGATTTTAATGCTTGTGTGTTTACATTGTAGATCATGGACGGACTGAAGACTAAAACACCCAAGGAGAGAGCAATCGTAAGGGGTGCATGGACGATTAGGCAGCTTAAGGGACAATTGACAAAGAAAAAGAAGGAAGCGGACTATACCTTTGACAAATGGATGCAAACTAGAGGTTTGTGGTATAAGGCTCGAGAAGAAATAGAAAAGCTAAAAGAAGCAATGAACAAAAAGGATGAAGAAATAGCCAATATCAGGGAAGAATTTTATAGGAATTTCTACAAAGAACCAATGGCAGAAAATGTGGTGACTGAAGAAGAAGCCACCGAAATTGACATTATTGTAGAGGGCAGTGAAGCTGCCCCGATTATGATTGAAGATGAAGTACTGGAGGAAGAACCGGTCTCTAGGCCAAGAGGAAGGCCAAGAGGTTCAAGGAAAGTTTATGTGCCTACTGGAAGGCCTAGGGGTAGACCTAGGAAAAATGTAACCCCATGATTATGAGGGGAGTAGCCATTTATTTAGTATTCTTTTTAGAAGTTAGCATTCTTTCATTAAAAAGGTTTAGTATTTTTATTTTTTTTTAGTTCTATTAGTAAAAGAACTTAGTGATTATTCTAGTTTAGATCAGTTAAATAAATAAAAGTTATTTTTAAGTTAAGTTATTTCTTGTCATGTGATTCCTTAAGTTAAACTATGTTTGAATAAACTTAGTGAATGCGTTAAATTATAGTAATCAGTACTGTGGGGACGGCCTATAAAAGTATAAAATTCGTTTGAGTACAACGACTAATATAGTTAAAGACCTAAAGTAAGGTCGATGCAGTGAAAGGTCTAAAGTAAGACCGATATATACACATAAATATGTACGTGAAGTTAGTATGAGACCAAGTTAAGTATAGACTCTCGATGAAACAGTAAATTGTGAGGTCAAGTAACCGACCTAGTTAAATCAATTGTCATTAATATGTAAAACCCGTTTTCGTGGTGGGTCATCAATCAGTGATAATTCAATCTTTCTTAACTTCAGATGTCTGGAAGAGGAAGAGGAAACCGTGGAAACGCTCGCAACGCGGGAAACCAAGGTAATGTTGATCCGAACATGGCGAACCTTCTGCAAACGCTGAACCAGACCGTGGCTGGAATCGGACAGGTGGTGAACCAACTAGCACAACCTCAAAACCAACCCCAGCAGGTACCAATGAGAGATCCGCTGGAAATGTTTCAAAGGAGGAAGCCGGACACTTTCTCCGGTACCTCAAAGGAGAAGCCGGAGGACTGGGTTAAGGATATGGAGCACATTTTTGAAACTTTGGAATGTACCACAGAGCAGAAGGTAGTTTTTGCAACATTCATGCTTAGGAGTGCGGCTCGCACTTGGTGGGATGCAGAAAAGAGAGCAGCTTTGGCTAGGGGTGAACGAAATTTCACCTGGGAAAGGTTTAAAGTAGTATTCAATGAGAAATACTACCCGGCTAGTGTTCGTCACGCCAGAGTGGCAGAGTTTTTGACTTTAACTCAAGGTGACAAGACGGTGGACGAGTATAGTGAAAGGTTCACAGATCTGCTGGAATTTGCACCAACCTTTTTCGACAGCGAGGAACAAAAGGCCAGAAAGTTCGAAGCCGGACTGAGTGATCGGATTCGATACAGAATCACACCTCTACAGTTAGCGACATATGGGTTAGTGCTAGACAGAGCCAGAATTGTAGAAAGGGAGTCGGATGAGTACCGCAGCAAGAGGGATGAAAAGAAGAAGTCTGGAGACAAGTCTACTAATAAAGATTCAACTGGGAACAAGGGACAGTTCAACGACCGAGACCGTGATAATCATGGAAAGAGGAAAGCTGAGGGAAGCTATGATCGTACAGCAAACAAGTACCCGAACAGAAACTTTGGAAACCGAACCGCGTACGATAAGGGAAAGGCTAAGGAGCAGGGGACCGCCGAAGTATGCCCTGCGTGTGATGGCAATCATAAGGCTGACGCGTGCAAGTACAGAGAAAGGAAGTGCTATAACTGTGAAAAGATTGGGCATCCGCAGTGGAAGTGCCCAGAGCCGAAGAAGAATGCACAAACTCATGGGGTGAAGGCAGAAGACAAAAGTAAGACCGGTGGTCTGGGGCGTGTGTTCACCATGACTGCTAGAGATGCTAGAGCCACAAATGACTTGGTGGCAGTTACGCTTCAGTTATATTCTCGCAACGTATACGCTTTGATAGATTCTGGTGCCACTCATTCTGTGATTAGTTCTAAGTTGGCAAAACAGTTAAAATTGTCACCTAAGGCGTTAGAAGTACCCTTGGTAATTGATACCCTGACTAAGGAGTCGATCCCAGTTACATCAGTGTTTCAAAGTTGTCCTTTAAGGATAGGCGATAGAGAACTCGAGGTTGATCTTATATGTCTGGATCTCAGTGACTTTGACATCATCCTAGGTATGGATTGGTTGGCTGCGTATCATGCCAAAGTAGACTGCTTTAGAAAAGAAGTGAATTTTGAATTACCCTCTGGGGAAGGATTTCGTTTTCAAGGGGCGAAACCAAGAGTCCGAACAGGCCTGATTTCCGTAATGAAGGCTCGTAAACTGTTAAGGAAAGGTTGTGAGGGATTTCTTGCGTATGTTGGTGAGTCAAACAAGAAAGAAGTGACCATCGAATCCCTCTCCATAGTAAAAGATTTCAAGGATGTTTTTCCCGAAGATTTGCCAGGAATACCGCCGGAGCGAGAAGTGGAGTTTTCGATAGATCTAGCACCTGAGACTGCACCGATTTCAAGAGCACCATATAGGATGGCTCCGCCGGAACTTAAAGAGTTAAAGGAGCAGTTACAAGAACTTTTGGACAAGGGCCTGATTAGACCGAGTGCATCACCGTGGGGTGCGCCGGTATTATTTGTAAAGAAGAAGGATGGGTCGATGAGGTTATGCATTGACTATCGGGAGTTAAACCGTGTGACAATTAAGAATAAGTATCCGTTGCCAAGGATCGATGATTTGTTTGACCAACTCCAAGGTGCATGCTATTTCTCTAAGATTGATCTACGTTCTGGTTACCATCAGTTAAGAGTGAAAAAGGAAGATGTAGCAAAGACGGCTTTTAGGACAAGGTATGGACACTACGAGTTCTTAGTAATGCCGTTTGGGCTGACAAATGCGCCTGCTGTGTTCATGGAGCTTATGAATAGAGTATTTCAAGAATATTTGGACAAGTGTGTAATAGTATTCATCGATGACATCTTGGTGTATTCGAAATCAAAAGTGGAGCATGAAGAACATTTGAAATTAGTATTACAGATTTTGAGGGAGCAAAAGTTGTATGCCAAATTTAAGAAGTGTGAATTCTGGCTGGAGGAAGTAGCGTTTTTGGGACATGTGGTATCTAAGAATGGGATAGCAGTTGACCCTGCAAAGGTTGAGGCTATAGTTAATTGGGAGAGACCAACTTCTGTTAGTGAGATAAGGAGCTTTTTGGGTTTAGCAGGGTACTACCGTAGGTTCGTGGAAGGGTTTTCGAAGTTATCTCTACCATTGACCAGGTTAACCACAAAAGGGACAAGATTTGTGTGGTCAGACGATTGTGAGAAGAGTTTTCAAGAATTGAAAGGGCGATTGGTGTCTGCGCCTGTTCTTACGTTACCAACAAGCAGTGATGGCTTTGTGATCTATAGTGATGCTTCATTGAAAGGTTTGGGTTGTGTGTTGATGCAAAATGATAAAGTGGTGGCTTATGCGTCTAGGCAACTCAAGAACCACGAGAAAAACTATCCTACCCACGATTTGGAGTTAGCGGCCGCGGTGTTTGCATTGAAAATTTGGAGACACTATTTGTATGGGGTACCATGTGAAATTTACACCGACCATAAAAGTCTTAAGTACATTTTCACTCAGAAAGAGTTGAATATGAGGCAAAGGAGATGGCTAGAGTTACTTAAAGATTATGATTGCAAAATCTTGTATGATCCTGGGAAGGCCAATAAGGTGGCAGATGCGTTAAGCAGAAAGAACCATGGAACATTAGCGACTATGATTTCTAAGGGGGTAAGAGAATTGAGAGATAGTGAAATAGTAAAGCTAGAGGTTAAAGTTAAAGGCTATTTGGCCCAGATGAGTGTCCAACCAACACTGTTAGTGAGAATCAAGGAAGCTCAGAATGTGGATGAGGAGTTGGAAGCGATTCACAAGGTTATCAGTAAGAAGGGAATGGTAGACTTCCGTGTTAGCGACGACGGGATCATGAGGTATCGATAAAGGATTTGGGTGCCTAATAATGATAGTATCAAGAGGGAAATTCTTGAAGAAGCTCACTGTTCAAGGTTTTCGGTCCACCCTGGGAGTACTAAGATGTATAAGGATCTAAAGGAATCCTTTTGGTGGAACAATATGAAGAGTGAGGTGGCGGATTTCGTTTCTAAGTGTTTGGTGTGCCAGCAAGTGAAAAGTGAACACCAGAAACCCGCAGGACTACTACAATCGTTACCTATTCCAGAGTGGAAGTGGGAACACATTACTATGGATCTGGTTATTGGACTTCCCAAGACGTTGAAGGGTCATAACGCAATTTGGGTCATAGTGGATAGGCTCACTAAATCGGCTCACTTTCTAGCAATCAAGGTGACTGATTCGTTGGAGAAGTTAGCTAAGTTGTATGTGGATGAGATCGTAAGGTTACATGGGATACCGGTCTCTATAGTGTCAGACCGAGATGCGAGGTTCACATCAAACTTCTGGAAGAGTTTACAGAAAGCGTTAGGGACGGAGTTAACAATGAGTACAGCATTTCACCCTCAGACAGACGGACAGTCAGAAAGGACGATTCAAACTCTCGAAGACCTATTGAGAGCAACGTCGTTAGATTGGCAAGGAGCGTGGGATGATCATCTACCACTAGTGGAATTTGCCTACAACAACAGTTACCACTCTAGTATTGGAATGGCGCCGTATGAAGCTCTTTATGGGCGGAAATATAGATCGCCTGCGTGTTGGGATGAAGTAGGCGAGAGAAAGTTAACTGGACCCGAGATTGTTCAAGTAACGGCGGATAAAGTTCAACAGATTCGCAAATGGTTGTTAACTGCGCAGAGTAGGCAGAAATCGTATGCGGATAATCGAAGGCGCGATCTGGAATTCCAAATAGGAGATCATGTGTTCTTGAGGATCTCACCGACAAAAGGGGTCATGCGGTTTGGGATTCGTGGGAAGTTAAGTCCTAGGTACGTGGGGCCGTTCGAGATTCTAGAACGAATAGGAGCGGTAGCCTATAAGTTGGCTCTACCTCCTGTGCTGTCTGGCGTGCACAATGTGTTTCACGTGTCGATGTTGAGGAAATACGTAGCTGACCCGAGCCACGTCATAGAGTACAAACAGTTACGTTTTCGTGAAGACTTGAGTTATGATGAGAAGCCGGTAAAGATTGTAGACCGTAAAGATCAAGTCTTGCGGAAGCGAGTGATTCCGTATGTAAAAGTGCAATGGAGCAATCACACGGAAAGAGAAGCCACGTGGGAGCTCGAAAGTGAAATGCGTGATATGTATCCCGCTTTGTTCGAAGAGTAAGGTACGTTTAGTTTGGAGGACCAAACTCTTTTAAGGGGGTAAGAATGTAATAACCCGAACCTACCTTTTATATTTTATTTAATTTAAACTCTTAATTATTAATGGGCCAAACTTTAATAATTAGTTTAGTCTAGTTATTGGGTCACAAGTAGAAAGCCCAATTCATTAACTAAGAAGGATTAGGAGTCCAATTTAAAGTGGGGATTTGGGAAGTCCCATTAATATAAATACTTCCTCTTAAACCCTAAGGCTTTTCTCAGTTACCGCAAAGAAAGAAAAAAAAAAAACGGGAGAGTCGAGAGAGAGAGAGAGCGGCGGATCAGAGGAGCCGGCGAGCAGAGAAGCCGCATAGAGAGAAAGAAAGAGCGACCGGGAGCGAGGGAGAGAAGGTGAAGGAGAAGAAAGGATTTCCGATCAATTCCACGAGGTACTCCCAATCGCCAAAAATTTCCCTTTAAGTTTAACCATCGAGGATTCTTGCGTAAGAAACCCTAATAGTAGTAAATTGATTATTAGAAATTAGTGATTGAAACCCAAATTGTGTAATGATGAACTATGGTATGAGATTAAAGCTCAATAATGTTGAGATATCATGCGTGTGAGTAGCAGGAAAGGCGTGTGTTTGTGTGTGTTTGAAAGTGACTGTGTGTGCGTGTGTTGGTGAAGGGCAGTGTGTGTGTGTTTATGAAAGACAGTGTATGTGTGTAATTGTGTGTTGAAGGTGCGTGTGTGTGTGGGTGTGCTGATGGTGGGTGTGTGTGTGTGCTGATGGTGGGTGGGTGCGTGTCTGAATGTGTGGGTGTGTTCAGAGTGGTGGGTGCACCAGAGTGGGTGTGTAAATCAGAGTGGTGGGTGTGTCTGTCAGTAGGTGTACTTAGTAAGTGTGTGCAGAAAGTGTGAAATCAGTGTGTGTAATTTGTGTAGTGAAATTTAGAGTTGGGAATTGACTAATAAAAACCCTAGGGGTGTTGTAGTCATCCTTAAAGTTATTGGTTAACTAGGAAAGGGTGATAGATGGCTAAACCATGGAATTAATCGAGTAAAAGAAGTAAATTGGGACGGAAGTAAAATAGTATTTTTCTCATGTCTAAGGCTAGACTATTTCATGTTGTAGATTGTCCAAGCGGAGTAAAGCAAGCTAGTAGAACACGAAGCTAAGGTAAGGGATTACGCTCTTAGTTGTGTATTGATTCTTAATCCTTTGTTAGGATTCCCAATCTTTGTTTTTATAAAGTAAACTATCTGTGTGGCTAGATAGTCTTTTAATAACTATTCCGTTCTGCGAATTGTTCCGTCCTTTGTTATCCACTCTATTGATATTGTTATTGTTCAATAGGGGTATCATGTGTATGATTGATTTGGTAACCTTGGTGTCCAAGTGAGATGTGTATCTTTTAAAAGTGATCAAGTAAAGTTGTAAAGTTAAGCTTTGGTTTGTAAAAGCTCTTTAAAGTGAATTTTTATAATAAGTAAAGTGACTACAGTTATCCATAATCCCGAAACGGATAAGTGGACCCCTTACAGTTATCCATAGTTCTAAGTTAAACATGTGGACCCTTTGCGTTGCTTGATGAAGTAACGTAGGTTATCATGATATACCGATTTTGGGTGCGGTCAGTAGAAACCCGAGCCCTGGGTACAGCACGTGCTTAATCCCTAAATGAAGTAAAGTAAAGTAAAGAAAAGTAAAGTGTGAGTAAAATGTTGTGTTTTGGAAACTGCCTCTGAAGCCACGTATTTTCAAGTAATGAATTGTTTCATCAAGTAAATGTTTCTTTTCAAACTGAGTGTTAGTTTGATCCTTGAGTTATATCCGTTCATTGTAATTCATTGTTACCGTTCGTTTCGGTCATCTCCTCTTAGTACCCGAGGGGATACCGTATGAACTTACTGGGCATTGTTCGCTCATTCCTTTCATCTTTTTCTCTCTCCAGGTTATAAATAAGCAGATCAAGAGTCGCAAGGTTGGCGGCTTAGGAGTTTTCTTTTAATAAAGTAATTAGTGGTTATGTTTCCGTTATGGTTAAGTTATAAACTTTACTTTCCGTTAGTTACCGTTTGAGCTAGTGGTTTGTACTAGCCGTTGTGGATTTGAACGTTGGTTAATGTTTGAATTGTGGTTATTTATAGCCGTTGGGCATTCTGATTTTGGGGAATTATTCGTATTAAGTTATTATTTAATTGTAGTGGAAAGTTGGGGTGTTACACCAAGAAAGTAGTCCATGTGGACGAAACTAAGCAATAGATGGTCTCGATGAACGTAGGCCAATTGCATTCACAATTCCACATGGATCTCCAAACTTGAATCAAGAACCTTGTTTCTCAATTTTAGCAATTATGAATTCTTCATAATTCTAACTACGTTTTATCTTTGAATCTTCGATTGCGATCAAGTTTGGGAAACACAGTCTCGAGAACGTAGGCTAGCCATCCAAACCTTGATCCAATCTTAGAACTCACAAGACTAAAACAAATAGGAAATTTAAACAATTTATTCATGGATCTCCAAACTTGAATCAAGAACCTTGTTTCTTAATTTTAGCAATTAGGATTTGGTTTTCTTGGTGATCTAATCACCATGATCATCAAAACCTTGAATAAACAATTTATTCATGAATCTCTAGATTATCAAAAATATTTTAATCCAATCAAAAATTGATAACCTAAACAATTTTAAATCCACCATAATTTTTATTGCGATTGAGTAGTGCGATTAATATTACAAAAATAATAAACCGCATAGAACGCATAGATCACATAAAGCATCATGAATCTAAATTCAAATAGCATGCCAACACATATAATCCAATTATACTATTAACATGTTATTATTAAAATAGTCATGATGAACGGGGCTCTGATACCACTGTTGGGTTTTGCATAATCAAACGCAGTGTAATAAACCCAAAAGCCTATATCCATTCAAGATGATTAAATTAATACAAGGTTGAATTTAGAATACTAACCGTGATGGAGCTTTAAAATTTTCTTGATCTTCAATCTTGGTTCTTCATGCTTTTTCAAATCACGAACGCAGGAACACGAACAGAAAGATGATTAAACAATCACCCTCTATGGATATCCACACGCGAACGAATATTAAGAACTCTTTCTTATTCTTGACTGCTAGATTAAAAGGGGCTATATGAATTTATGATCTTGATTCTCAATATTGATCAATGAAATTGTTTCTCCAAACAACTAGATTAATTCATGTCAATGGCTGGTGAAAAGATATTTATATAGGTCTAAGTCCTTAACCCTTAAGGACTTTGGAAACCTAAATCCCGTCACTTAATTATGCTACAAGATTTCTGGCCAAACAGCACTGGCACGGTCATGCCCTAAAACCGGCATGGTCGTGCTAATCCGTACAAGCCTGCCATCCCGGCTGAGCATTATTAGCACGGTCGTGCCACATGAGCCGCCAGTCACTTGCCTTGGTCGATTAATGGCACGGTCGTGCCCTATAAATGACACGATCGTGCCAGACCAAAATCTGCCATTTTGCCCTTTTAACAATTCATTCTATTGTGTGACCCCATAGGATTATATCAAGTTGGCAATGAGTCCAAACACATTTTTACATACTCGACCGCGCCAAGAGCCATGATAAAGGAATCACCCTCTATGGATATCCACACGCGAACGAATATTAAGAACTCTTTCTTAATCTTGACTGCTAAAAGGGACTATATAATTTTATGTATTATTGATCTTTGATTCTCAATATCAATCAATAATTATGTTTCTCCAAACAAGTGAATCAATCATATACAATGGCTGGTAAAGGGATATTTATATGGGTATAAGTCCTTAACCCCTAAGGACTTAGGAAACCCAAATTCTGTCACATAATTAACTGCAAGATTTTCCTGGCCGATAGCTCTGGCATGGTTATGCCCCAAAACTGGCACGGTCATGCCAATGGGTGCGATCCTGCCTTCCCAGCCGCCAATATTGGCAGGTCGTGCTTTGTATCTGGCACGGTCGTGCCGAGCTTAGCACGGTCGTGCTTGATATTTTGGCACGGTCGTGCCAATCAATCCGCCAGTACTTGCCCTTGGTCGATATATGGTACGGTCGTGCCCTTTAAGGCGCACGGCCATGCCAAACAAAAGCTCAGCCATTTTCCCTTTTAACAATTCGTTCTCTTGTGTGTGACCTCATAGGATTATATCAAGTTCGTAATGAGCCCAAACACACTTTGTCTCATAAATCATGAGCGGACCCTAGCAGGCCATCATAATTACCCAAATGATATAACTTGTCAAAGTTCGTTAATCCATTATAGAACATATCATAATTCCTTTTGTCCACGATGTCATTGAACGTAAGCCATGATCAATGGTCAACTTACAATGTTACATACTTTCTCGATTCCGAATATATTGATAATACAAATCACATTTGAGCATGGCCATGCATTTCTTCAATACTATTCATCAAGTGGCCAAAGCTTGACATCTCTCTTGACGAGGGACAAATTCCATCTTGACTTATTACTCTTTCCAACATGAATCTGATTATGCCAATCACATTCTTTATAGCTACCCGTTTAAGGGTAACGTTTGAATATGTCAAACGTAATGTTCATAATGTGGAAGACTGTAACAATCTCAGGTCTAAGGATTAAATAATATAACTACATGAGACTTAATTATGACATTGTGATCATGACATAAATCTCATACGGGTCAGTCCAGTATTCGTTCTCTAACAAATACCCATAAGTTTAATTGTATCCCATACACCATAATCATCATATGATTATCTATTAAACTTATACTAATAATCATAATTATCAGGGACGGGGATTATTATAATAAACATGCAAAGGATATAATAATCAACATTCAATATCTTTATTAAAACACAATCAATATATTACATTAATTGTTTGAATAACTTGCCTAGAGCATACAACACCAACAATCTTCCACTTGCACTAGGCCTAATTAATGTATCAAATACACATAGACCTAACATGACCATCATGCTTTGCTTGTGGAAGACCCTATGTTAATGGGTCGGCAATGTTATCATCAGTCGGTACTCAACATATATTTACGTCTCCTCTATCAACGATCTCTCGAATGATATGAAAACGCCTAAGTATGTGTTTGGATTTCTGATGTGATCTTGGTTCCTTTGCTTGAGAAATAGCACCATTATTATCACAATAAAGGTCTATTAGGTTAGCAATGCTAAGAACCACCTCTAGTTCACCAATGAACTTCTTGATCCAAACAGCCTCTTTTACAGCATCGGATGCAGCAATATACTCAGCTTCAGTTGTAGAATCTGCTACGGTACATTGCTTAGAACTCTTCTAGCTAACCGTACCTCAATTAAGCACAAATACAAATCCAGATTGCGATCTTGAATCATCCTTATCGTTTGGAAGGTTGCATCGGTGTAACCACTCATCAGTTGTCTTAGGACACTGATTCTTGCTTAGAGTTATGCCATGGCCTACTGGAGAATTTCCTCTCTTAGAGTTTTCCATGCGGAATCTCTTAAGAACTTTGTCAATATATGTATCTGTGAATACCCTTTTCCGAATGCGGGCAACGGACGGGAAGTCTTTCTTTTTATTTATCTTTATTTATCTTTTCTATGGGATTAGGATATTCAAGTTGGCATTTAACTTTATTAAGAGTTGCCACGTTGTTTTATCGAGCTAAAAACATTGAGAAAACCTAACAGAGAGGGTTCGGGGGTCAAGTTATGAAAAGAGAAGAATATCAAATTATCACTCCTATTGCCCGAGCAGTCGGGCTTTCTATCATGATGAATTTGTTAGTAGTGTGTTAGTGATTGAGACCAGATCCGAAGATTGCCTACGTTTTTCTCGTGATGAGAAGCTCAGGTCAGCGTAGTTCGCATATAATCGGAATAGAGAGAAGAAGCGGGATCATGCATGATGAAGGGGGAGGAGAAAGAATCATACAAGATGATCACATCCTAGAATAATGATTATACCATTGATAAGATCAACGTGTAGTCCTCATATTCATCCTTGGAGGGTTATTGATCATGGGAATATTTACCTAAAGTTTAGGGTTTAGAAGTAGTTCCTAGATCTCGTGGATCATCATTGGCTATACAATATGAACAGGGATTAAAACATTAGATCTAGTACGTTATGCATGGGATAAGCCGTAGATCTAGCATAATAATAAGAACTTCATGAATATGCATGAAATAACACATAAGCATGAAGATCGCTACCCTAGATATAGATCATATTATGAATTCTAGTAAGAACATGAAGAATACGTTATGAATCATATGAATATAGATGTATAAACATGATGAAACTAGCATAAATCAGATCTAAACTAAGAAAACATGACAAATTCTCAACAATCTTGACAAGAACGAAGTCGAATATCTTGCGCGGATTCACCGGACCTTCGGGGTTGCTAGAAAGGCTTGGAGAGAGAGTTCTGCCGTCAGTTTGGCTTGTAGAACTCGGGGGAGAGAATTGTGTGTTGAATTATGAACTGAGGTCACCTATTTATAAGAAAATTTGACCTGGAAGAAGTGGCCGCCCGGCCGACATAAATGGCCGCACGGTCGGTCCAAGTGGATTGGCTCGATTCCTGAGGTTCTGATCACCTTGGACTCTGGAGAAGGATTAGATAACATCTATCTTTGCAGCTTCATCCAATCAGTTGTTGATATCTTCTTATCTAGGCTTTTTGGGAAATTCTGGATAAGTCCTACGCAGTTTGTAAATACTTTGGAGGTCCCTGTGAGTCCTAGAATGCCTAATAACTCATTTTCAGGTTGGGTACTAATAGTAGCCCCTCGGCGACGTTTCTTACAAGGCATGGAGGGTCGTCGATTAAGAAAGGAACCGATCTGAAACATGAGTTCCAAATCGAGGAGAGAGATGTAAGAAGGTGACCAGGTTGGTCGGGCGGCTGAATCTGTGTCAGGCTACCTACGTATCCAAGTGGAATCAAGCCAGTCGTAGTTCGAGACTTGTGGGGAAAGAAATGAGACGCCGTCTTTCGCTGGGATAATCAAGCATTCGTTAGACAATAAAGTCGCGTGGACTCTACTTGGGAGGAAAAGCAAAAAAAGAAATGAGACATTGTCTTTCTACTTGAGATCGCCAAACATTAGTGAAGCAATTAAGTCGTTGCAGATGGACTCTATTGAGGAAAGGAGGGAAGGCCATACGCACGATGTGACAAGAAGTTTTAAGAATCAAGAACAAAATTAGGGATGAATTCTAACTTACTATAGAGCGCGCGTAATCGATTTATAGACTGATCTTGGAGGATTAGGGCTTACGGAGGTTCCGACCTTCAATTTATAATCTTTAGGGTTTAAGATGGTTCCGACCTTTAATTTTAAATTGATTTGGTTATTAAATTTTGGAAAATTTGAAGCCTTCCTAGGCCATTTTGGAAAATTTGAAGCCTTCCTAGGCCATTTTGGAAAATTTGAAGCCTTCCTAAGCCATTTTGGAAATTTGAAGCCTTCTTAGGCCATTTTTTATTTTTGGAAATTAGGGTTTACGGAGGTTTCTGACCTTCAATTTATAATTTTTTGGGTTTAAGGAGGTTTCCGACCTTTAATTATAGATTGACTTTAAGTGTTACGGTTTACGGAGGTTCCGACCTTCAATTTATAATTTTTAGGGTTTAAGGAGGTTTCCGACCTTTAATTATAGATTGATTTGGAAATTTGGAGGCCTTCCGGGCCAATTTGGAAATTTGATTTGGAAACTTGGAGGCTTTTCGGGCCGGCTTGGTTAATTTCTGGTCAAATTCTGGTTAAGTTTTGCTAGAAAGGCCAATTTTGGATTAAAAATAAGTTGAGGGGCTAAATTGTAAAATTTTTTACCTGGAGGCATAACTGGCCGCGTAGCTAGTCCTTCTGATTGGCTGGACCTTGGTTGACGAGGATCACCGATGGGCGCGCGAGGTGGAGGGCAGAGATCATGCCACGTCGTCGGGATAAACTGGCCGCGCGGCTAGTCCCTTCGTTGGACAGACCCTACAAACAGCCGCCGGCTGTTGCTTTCTTCTTCACTTTTCTCCTTCTTCTGGTCGGGATTTATAGAGAAAACGAGAGATTTGGAGATACTTTACCATTATAATGATGGATTTCAACTTTATTTTTGGCGCGGATCAACCGTATGAGTATGGTGCGGGTCCGGGACCACAATTTGAGCACAGCGAAGGTGCGGGGCCACAATTCAAGCAAGGAGAAGGTGCGGGGCAGCATCAACAATGGGTGAGGATGTCCTCTCGAAACTTCCGTCCTGATGAATGGCATTTCACCATGGGACAACACTTTTACTTGTACGCGGGGCCGGACAAGCATTGGTCCGGTGGGAATTTGATGGAGACGAAGGAGGTAACGGTCTCGCTTTTTATGCTTTTGGATATTTTTATGTCTTTTATTTCATACTTGTCGTATTATTTTTAAGACTGCTTTGAATTAAATTAATCGTTCGTAATTATTTAATTTGAAGGGATTTGTTGATTATTTTGGGGACAGAAAACATACGCGCAGGTTAAATAATTTAATCTATAGTGTCGCGACCCCGACCCCGCGGGCCCGGAGTACGCGAGCTGGACGTCGACTCTAACAATAAACTCTAAAATAATTAAGATAAAAATTTCCTTTTATACCAAAAGATGATAACACCAAGTTTTGAAATCCAACTTGAACAACAAAATATAAACTAGTGTAAGCTCCATAAGCTTACACCCAAAATAATAAAATATACAAATTCTAATGACGTCAAGTTTGGTACAACTATTCCCAAAAAAAAAAGGTTACACATTTATGTAATGTAAACCCACCAATAACAACTTGCCCCAAAAGCTCAACCCTCGCGACGTCCTCCTCGTGATCAGCGAGTCTAATCCTTTCCTCCTGGGGGGGGGTTAAGGAAAAACAAAGATAAAAGAAAGGGGGTGAGATAAATCTCAATAAGTCACTAATGCAACTACATGACATGCTATGATGCAATAAGCAATAAACAATAATAATTATCACTTAGCACGTAGCATTTATCAATTAGCAGATAGCAGCGGAAATAAACAATTAACAAAGGATATTAGCCAAGGTTTCCCAACTGATATAACCAAATAAAGGTCGCTGCGCAGCTTCAATAATCAACAATCAACATCTTCATAGTAGCATGAAAGCTTGAAGAGAAAACGGGACAGTGACACACAGTCAAAGCCCAAAACCAATAGCTAAAATGCTCACAAAGGGGCTAGCTCATCTCACATCCAAGGCCAATCTGGAGGAGGGAAATAATGGGGCAAAACAATGGTCAACACCATAATGGACTTGGCTTGTGCCATCATAATGTTTCGCATCGCCCGAAATACACACAAATACCAGCTGGACTTTCAAGTAAAGGCTAAGTAATAAAATACTAGCACGATAAACAACTAATGATTCCAAAGTAGGGAACCATTCCAAATAAATCACCACTAAGGTAAACCAATCCAAACAACACATCAAAGATGTCTAACATTCCCAAAACGATACTTAATCAATTTCATAACATATTTATTCACAAAGGACCCAATTCCAATTAATAGAGTGTCCCACGATGTTAACTTAAGTTAATTAGAGTAATAAAACCTAAACTAGGAAGCCACGTAGTCTTAAACAAGCAAAAGACAAAATTCCAGAACAGGCGGGCGGGCGGGCGCTTGGTAGGGGTCGGGCGGGCGCTTATTTGACCAGAAGGTCTGGCCGCAGGAAAAAGCCATGTAGGCGGGCGCCTGGTCGACGGGCTGGGAGGGAATTCAGCTGGGTTCTTCCATTTTTCCATACCATTTCAAGCATTAACGAAATCAACATTTCCAATGAGTGTAGTAATGAACCAAAACGCCATACAAGCTTGTAAGGGAACTAAACAACACCATCTATTAACCCTAAACAAGATTTCAATCCCCACATTTGATTTATCACAAAAATCACCAAAAACAACAATAAATTCCAAATAAATTATAAACCTTCACAAATCATCAAATAACCACTTCAAAGCTTCATATATCATCATACAAAATGAGGATGAACAATTTTAGCATATAAATGGGGGAAAAGCAACTTACCCGGATTTCTCAAAGTTGACGGAATTCGAATATTTTTGGTTCTACGCGATCCTATCGACGATCTAAACACATTTCATAAAATGAGCACCAAGAAATAGAGGGAGGAAGACGATCAAAATGAAGGAAGAATGAGAGGAAGAACTTACCTTTTTTTAACAATGGAGAGAGAGAGAAAGAGTGTGCTGGGAAATGAAAGGAAGAGTGAGGGAGAAGGGGAAGAGTAGGGAGGGAGTAGTTAAAAATCATTTCAAAAACTTACACTTAGGCCCCCTCACCCATACTAACATATAACCCAAACCAAATTCCCTACTACCCACTTAACACAATATCAACCAGATAATGCTAGACACAAATTAATATTATGAGATATAAAATGCACATATAATTATCCAAATAAATAAATAATTCAAATAATTAATTAAGTCATTACTAAATAATTAAATATTTATTATTAGAAAATAGAGACGGGTTTTCGGGTCGTGACATATAGCACATAATTTATATTGCTAGTTGGGTAACGTACCTTTACTGTGTTTATCTCCAGAGGATGAAATCTCGTCGGTCTACAAGGGAGGTGGCTGAGATATGGGCGAGATTACCGCCGGCTGGGACGGTGAAGGAGAGGATCCGGGCTCTGGGTTTCAGTCCATTTTTTGATGCGGTGCAGGCTGTAGAGGGGACCCAGAAGGTGATGGGTTTGGTTGAGCTGATGAGAGAGTACTGGTGGGACACTACCCACACGTTCCACTTTAGTTGGGGAGAGGTGACCATTACTCCCACCGATTTTGCTGCTATTACGGGACTTATGTTTACGGATGCGGAGCTGCCCTTTAATGAGTCTCTATCTGCGGACTCCCACCGTCAGGTGGAGTTGATAGGTATGCCGCTTGGCAGGGGTGTCAAGGGTAACGGCTTTGAGGTAGGTCGACTGAGGACCTTGGTGGATGGGGCTATTGGAGATTTTGTCGAGGGCATCAGCGACACTGATTGTCTGGTGCGAGCCAGACAATCAGGCTCGAGCTAATCGTAGTATTGTCCCTTGCTTGCTTGGGGAGACCTTGCATGGTGTTGAAGAGTTAGCTTCGGGAGTTTGAAATATGACCAGAGGAAGTACTCGACTGTTAACCTTGTGGATGCAGGAGAGACTTAGAGTCTTGGAGGAACCTGTCGGGTCCGTATCACCTTGGGTTTGTCAGAGTAGGCACATAAAGCATCGATTTGCAGGGATGGCTCGTTCTTCATGGGTGACATATATGGCACAGCTGAGTACTGCTCATATTAAGTGGATGGTACCTCACTGGGGGGGTGATCAAAGCGAGGTGGTCTCAGAGTGGTCTTTGCATGATTCGGGTCCCTGCCTTTGGTGAAACCACTTATTAATATGGAGTGCGGGTGTGCCGTCAGTACGGGATGCCTCAGATTATTCCTTCATCATGGGATGAGACTTGTATCTGAGTTAATGTTAAGATGTTCTCTATGAGTGCCGGGGTTGCAGTGCTCTTGGAGCGATGCTGGTCTTATGCTCTCATGCCTAGAACTCTTTGTATACAGCGACCACGTGACATAGTTCTGTCTCGAGAATACTTGGACTGGTACCAGACGACTCTGGGGAATATGGGAAAGACTCTGAGAAGACTGAGACGCAGGGTGGTGATCCCTTATGTCTCGAGTAGACGCTTGAGGGAGGACGATAATGAACAACCTGAGGTGGAGGTCGAGTTGGCTCAGTTAGCACCTACTGAGAGGAAAAGAGAGAGAGAAGGCCCAAATGGTGTGACTCAGCTTAGGAAGGCTTTATTTGAAGATCCTACTAGACAGGCTAGACGCGGACGAAGAGACAAGAAACCGAAGACGGATGAGGAATAGAAAGAGGAGGAATGACTCCGAGTATCCAACTACAGTTGTTGCAGACACATAGTTTAGATTTTAGTTTGTTTTAGTTTATTTAAATTTCAACGCAAGTTATTTATTCGCAGGTTCTTTCGAACTTAGACTCATCAAATAAATGTTAACGTGTAGTGACTTGTGGAAATAGAGATTTTGCTTTAGTTATAAACAGATTGTTTACTTTTCTTGAAATTTTGCTCAAAGTAGATTTGGATTTTTATTTATTATTGAGACTGCACCATTGAAGGCTGCCTACATTCACCATTGTAACGACCCGAAAACCCGTCTCTATTTTCTTAGTAATAAAGAATTGATTATTTATTTATTATCTATTTAATTATTTAAATTGTTTATTTATTTAAATAATTATGTGTGCATTTTGTGTTACATAATATTTTATGCCTAACATTTTAATCGATCATTTGTGCTAGTATAGAATTATTGGGTCTTAGTTGTTAGTGGGGAGAAATGAATTTAATTGCTAGATAGTGGAAGAGGGGGCCTAGGTGTAACTTTTCTTTTAATTGATGATCATCCTCCCTCCTCCCTCTCTCTTACACTCTCCTCACCACACACACACACACACTCAATCAACTCTCTCTCCACCATTGTTGCCAAGGTAAGAACTCTTCCTTCTCTCTTCATTTTGACCATCTTCCTCCCATTATTTCTTAATGCTCATTTTATGAAAAATGTTTAGATCGTCGATAGGATCGTGTAGAGCTAAGAAATTTCGAATTCCGTCAACTTTGATAAATTCCGGGTAAGTTACTTTTCCCCCATTTATGCTAAAAATGTTCATCCTTAACTCATTTGATGCTCTAGTTGATATATTTTGCTTCTTGGGTTGATTTGGAATTGATTTACATTTTATTCATATTTTGTGAGAAATTTATGTTTGAATCATCTTTTGATTTGGGTTGTCTAGATGATGTTATATGGGTCCTTTTAGGCTTATAAGTTATTTTAGCACCTTGGGATACTTGTTAGAGGTATTGATTTTGAGTTGTGTTGTTTTATGTTAGTTTTGGTGATTGCATGTTAGCTTTGGGCTACCCAAGTTGTAGTGGTTGTTGCTTTGTAAGAGAATTGGTGATTTTGAGAGTTTGGGTTAGGTTGTGTTTTGAAATTTGGGAAATCTCATACTATATGTGGAATTGGGTTTAATTGGTCATGTTTATGTTAGTTGTGATGATTCTGGAACCATTTGATGGTATTGTGTTGATATGAAAGGGATGTGTTGTGGGATTTGATTATTGTGTTGTTGGGTTCTTGCTACAGCTGGGTTTTGGGGTGAAGTTTGGTCTGTTTGTACGTTAGGCTTAAGATGTAGGTACCTTAGAGCACAAGCCCAGGAAATCTGCAAAAAAGTGGCTGAATCGCGCAAGGAGGCGCGCGAACCCTTTGGGAGGGGGCGTGCGCACCCTTATACCCCCTTTTGTCACTTTTCCTTCTGATCAAAGGGGGCGCGCGCACCCTTTTTGGAGGGGGCGCGCGCACCCTCTTCTTTTGCAATTTGTCCGTTTTACGTTCAATCTTCCGGAGGCCATAACTTCTTCGTCCGGACTCCGTTTTGGACGTGTAAATTATCGTTGGAAAGCTCTTTTCGAGTACTATTAAATGGTTCTATTGGCTGCATAGTTCCAGATTAGAATGGTTGTATTTTCGTTGAGGTTTAAGATCAAGGTGTAGTCTCGGTCTAGGTTCCGTAGTACTATTCTAGTTGACTTTGTTGGGCACCGTGGAACACTTTAGTAATTGAAATTGGTTCCTTTGTGAACAATGGTGTTATGTAATTTGATCAAGTATTATTTGGGAATGTTTGGGCATCTTATGATGTGTTCGTGATTGTTCCAACCGAATTGATTTTCGAGTAAGACTTGGTCTAGGTTTTAGGCGATGTCCTATAGTACCTAGAGTGTTGTTATTGAACACCAAAGTGTAGGGTTTTGTCCGGTCGTGATCATGTTCTAATAAGTGTAACTTTTTGGATTCGTTTGGGGTGTTTAGAATTGGTTCGTTATGAACGGAGGTAAAGCGTGAATTGGCAATTGGGTACCTACGGTTTGATTAACCTTAAGGTGTATTCATTTTGATTTCCTACTTTGGAATTCCAGGTGTGATGAGATGGTTGAGTTCATAGTCCTAGTATATCTTTGCGAGTAAATGTTTAGGGTCATTTTGGTAATAGTCATTGTGCTATTTGTGCGCGACCGTTTGGGTTGTGCTCTTTATGATTAACTTGTGGGTATCATATTTAGGATGTATTTGGTACGTGCCTTATCTTGGAATCATCATGTTTTAACGGTCAATGTTGTTGGGCTCTCTCTGTGAGCAATCTCGTTTATCGTGTTGGACTCTTTTATGAGAAACTTCTTGTGTTCGTTGTTGTTGAACTCTTCATGAGTAATCGTTTGCATCTTTATGGTGATTAATTGGTATGGTTCCCTACTTTGGAATCAGTGGTTGTTTATTGTGCTAGTATTTTATTACTTAGCCTTTATTTGGAAGTCCAGCTGGTATTTGTGGTTGTGTCGGGCGATGGGAAAGATTATAATGGCACGAGCCAAGTCCATTATAATGTTGACCATTGTTTTGCCCATATTTTCCTCTTCCAGATTGGCCTTGGAATGAGATGAGCTAGCTTCCATTGTGAAGTAGTCTAGCTAACTTTTTGGAGTATGACTTTGTGGCATATCTCCCGTCCTTTGTGACATGTTACTTGGTTATTGTTCCGGTACCGGGGTTGTGATCTTCAGCTGTTTATGCTGCTACGAAGATTGGTTGATTGATTGATTGGTCGGTTCTGACCGGGGTCTTCTCTTCAGCTATTATGCTACTATGAAGATTGTTTGATTGGTTGATTGGTTGAAGCTGCGCAGCGATTGTTCTATTGGTTTGGTGAAACCTTGGCTCAGTATCCTTTGTAACGTGTTTATTTCAGTCTTATGTGTTGCATGATGAGTTAGTCGTTATTTCTAACTGGTATGGGACAGTTGGCGATAGGGAGCTTTCTCATTTGTTGTTATGTGATTTACTTGTTCAGTTATATTATTGATTTGCATGATATTATGCCATGTAGCTGAATTAGTAACTTACTGAGATTTTATCTCACCCCGTTTATTTTATCTCTGTTTTTCCTTAACCCCCCCCCCCAGGAAAGCAAGTGGTAGCGTTGTGAGGTCCGTTGTAGCGGGAATCTTCTGAGCAGGTTGATCGCATTTGGGATAGTTGCTCTTCGGAGCCTTTATGCATATTATTGTGGGTTCGTAGTCGTTCAGTGTTTTGTATATACGGTTGCACTTTGGGTATTTTTGTTAATAGTTGTTCTTGCTTCCGCGTTTGTTTCTAGTCTCCGAGTTATAATCTCGTTGAGGTGTTGTTTGATGGTATTGGTTTCATAGTTGAATTCACGCGCCCGGTTTGGTATTTTGTATTTTGGAGATGTATATTATGTAAATTTTATGTTTATGGATTTTAGTATTTTCTAGGGCGTGACAACCGTAGTTCATTTCTGATTGTAGAAAAGGAAGATAGAAGAGGGGGAAGTAGAGATGATGTAGTAATAATATTTTTTTTACAAGGGGGATGGTCGTTGTAGAAGACCGTTGATGGAGAGCTCCGCTGGTGGAGAGTACTGCTTGTGGAGGCGGACCGTAGTGGTCAGTTGTAGTAGTGGCGGAGATTGTAAACCTTAACTGGGAGGAGGCCATTGTCGTCCATATACCCAATCTTCATTCTGCTTGGTTAAGTGGCCCCTCTCGATGAGTAGTCGGACCTCTTCTTTCAATTCTTGACAATCGTCCGTACTATGCCCTTCATTATGGTGGTAGGAACACATTTTGTTTGGTTCAGAAAGCTGCAGTGTCATAGTAAGACCAAATTCTTGCATCGGCTGTAGTTTACCAATTTTCTTCAATGCTTTGAAGATGAGGCTCAATGGTAGATCTGAGCTTGTGCAATGTCGGAAACTGATGGGGGTTCCATTATGTGACTTGGATTTCCAGTGTGGTGGTCGTAAAGACGGTGTATTCGCTAAGTGGCCCTTTAGTTGAGTTAGAGCCAACTCACATTTCTGATTCCAATCTTCTTCTGAGCAATTCTGTAATTCTTTGAGGAGCGGGTCTCCCGCTGTTGTGAGGCAACCAATGTAGTGTAGCAGACCTATGAGTTTGGCTCTTTCATTCTCTTAATGAGGGGATGACATTGTTATTAACTCTCTGACTTTCTTGGGGTTGGCCTCTAATTTCCTTCTCAAACGGTACCCTAGAAATTTTGTCTGAATAGTGCCAAATTTGCATTTCGAGAGATCCAAGAGAATTTTCTGACCTCTTAGAATGTCGAAGACTTTCCTCAGATCTTTGATGTGTCGACCGTAGGGTCTCTTGGAGTGTATTACTAAATCATCCATTTAGATGTCTCTATCCATTGGCGATATTGTTGGCATATGGTAAGAGATACCAATGCCCTACCATTCTAGGAATCTGTTGGCGTGACAATAGGTACCCCATGGAGTGTGAAAGAGTAACTTCTCGTCTGTCTATGCTGGGGCGGGTATCCAATTTTTACAAGGAATGATCGAACATCTCTGTATTCGGTGGCTTTAACAGTGCGTTCAAGTCAAACGGCGGGAACTTGTGTTTGGGGTTAAGTTCGTTAAGACTCATGATGTCTATGTGAACCATCACCCTTCTTTCGTACTTCTTTGCGGAGATGATGTTGAACAACCATTTAGGCCAAAATACCGACTTGATGAGGTCTCTTTGTAGCAGCTTTTTGATTTTCATGGCCATTAGAGGAGACCATTCGGGCTTGATTGGCGGCAGTACTTGCTTTACTAACCCAATATCTGGTGTTTTCATCCTTTCCCATGCTTTGTCCGGCGAGTCATCACAGGACCATGCAAAAATGTCTTCGTATTCCCTGAGCGGTTTGATCAGTGCTTCTCTCTCTTCGTCTTGAAAGAAACTCCCAATCTGAGTCCACTTCGGCTTGTCTTGTCTTCCCCGATTCACACATGTTATCATCTCATCGGCAGCTTGGGCTCGAGTTTCCCTTTGATTCATAACCTGCTCTGATATTTCTCAGATGTATTCGTTATTTAGTTCTTCTTTGTCTGCCTCTTTTAATGAATCGTTATTAACTACTTGTATATCATTAGATTGATTAGTTAATTTATCATTTATAAGAGTGGCTATAGCGGGATACTAAGAAAGATCAAGATTTTCAATTAATGCACGACGAAAGACAGTGTTTGCGATTACATCATAGTCTTTTGCCTTGAGGTCATTAGACTTGGACGGAGACACAAACTCATATGTGAGAAAGGGGGACCAAACTGACCTAGGGGGGATTGACTCTTTAGGGGGCGAACTGACTAGCCCCAGATTTTCGATAGCAGTAGTCACAGGTCCGTATTCGATAACAGCCACAATATCATCTTCGAGGTTCAGGTGCTGGAACAAATCTTGGCCGTCCCATGGCTCTGTTCCTTAGCTTTGCCAACCAATGGTTCATCGAGTGACACGAATTCAGTATCGTAAGTTAGGTCTTTGTTCACTTTGATGCAGTACTCATTCTGGATGGTAGTGACTCTGCCAGTAGCCTTTCAAGGTTCCATATACTTTAGCTGTAGATTGGCCCGGTCGAACTCGACATCTCTGAAAATTTTAAAGCCTTTTTGCAGCTTTCCGTTGTGGTCGAACCATGGCTCTGCGAACTCGAAGTTTGAATACTCTTCACCTTCTTTCACATAGTAATTGTTGAGAGAAAGGTGGTAAGGTTTCATATCAGACTTCTTGTAAGGGAGTTGCTTCTTCTTGAGTACTTCTATCTGTTTCTCCTCTGCTTTGTCAGTGGGAGTAAGAATGTATCCTAGCCCGAATAGGCCTCTGTGGTCTACTTCCTCAGTCAAGTATGTGGGACCTTGTAAGTGCTTACCTAGCCCCAGCCCCGGTATGAAGCCCATGTTTCGAAGTATCTTGTAAACGGGTAGCACTTTATCAGAAGTTTTGGTGAGATCATTATCACATATCTGGGCTTATGCTACTATTTTGAACCCACTGAAGCGTCGGTGATCCTCCTCATGTTGAGTCTGTAGTACCAGTACTCCTTTTCTGTCGGTGCCTTGTGCTGTTACTAGGTCGCTGTAGATAACTGTCACCTCATTCCCTGATTGGAACTTAACACACTAGTGTAAAGAGGATGGAACAGCATTGGACTTGTGAAGCCAAGGGAGTCCTAGTAAGATGGTAAAGGAGAATGGTGTGTCAATTACGTGGAAATCCGTAGACAAGGTTTGTGTTCCCACGGTAATGGGCAGAGTGACAATTCCAAACACTGATCTGCATGTGGAGTCATAGGCTTTGATTGTCTGCTTGGAGGGTCATAGAGTGGTTGCATCTACACCTACCACATCCATCATCTGTGACGACAATACATTGATAGCGGATCCATTGTCCACAAAGGATCGAGGGATTTTCTTCCCACTAATCTCGACTGTAATGTGCAGAGGTTTATTATGATCAATGCAAAATGGTGGTTCATCGAGCTCTGAGAAGGTGATGATATTCCCGAAGTGAATGTTGCCGATCATCTGTGTGACGTTCTCGGGAGTTGTGTTTGATGGGACCAGAGTAGCGGCCAAGTTCTTCTCAAGCATTTGACGGTGTGCTAGAGATGAAGTGAGAAGGGACCACAGAGAGATGTGAGCTTGAGTTTGTTTGAGCTGCGTGAGGATGGGATCCTCTTTCTCAGGGTCTGACGGCTCTAACTCTTTATTGTAGACCTTTTTTGTACCCTTGGGGTCTGACTGATAAATCTATCCGGACCTTGTGAGTAGGTTGATATCTGCTCGCACGTCGTATGGAGACTGTGGCATTTTCGCGGATTCTGCGAAGATTTCGGCTATAGATAGCGGTGGAGATTTAAGCGAACCGGAGTCGTAATCTCCTAAAAGATAAGCTTCCAAAGATAGTTCATCTAATGACAACATATAACAAGAAGAATTACTATCATTAATAAACTTTGAAGTACAACCTATTTCATCGTCACTATAAAACTCGGAGTCTGCCATAATAGGTTCGGCTAGATCACCAATGTTTGTTGCTATATTATTTTCATCTAAAGAGAGCCTAGGATCTTCGAGTGAGCCGTCATGAATGAGCTTCAAGATGTCCTTCTTCAAGGCGAATCACTCTCTTATTCTATGTACAGTGGCTTGATGATAGTGGCAGTACTTCCATACATTGCTTCCCATGTGTGTAGAATAACCATTGAGTTATCTGAGGAGCCCTTTGTTCACAAGGTCATGGAGAAATTTCTTCATTGAGATCTTCAATTGATCGATGCAGTCCTCAAGTTCTAGCATGGTGATTTTATCAATTGCTACCATATTGACATCCATGGCGATGATCTTCCTTGGGTTAGCGATGATGTTGTCCTTGATGAGCTTTTGTACGATCTATTTGATGGTAAAGCACTCATTATTGGTGTGTCCGGACACTCTATGGTAGTAGAAGAACTTGGACATGTCACAACAATGCTTGGGCCATTTGAATCTGTGCTCCGAGGGAATTATCACCCCAATCTCGACTAGTCCTCTGAATAGAGCGTTCATGTCTAGCCCCAGTTCGGCGAAGGCATTTACCATTTCTAGAATACCAATATCACCTCCGATAAGCTCGACCATGTTGATGCCACCATTGTTAGGGAGTGGGTTTGCTATGGTGTTCGGACCTTTAGGCTTCTGTATTTTTCCATCGGCTATGAGCTTTTAGATGGCTCCCTTGAGTAGTATGCAATCGTCGGTAGTGTGGCCGATCTAATTGTGGTACTTGCAGAACTTCTTTGCGTCAAGGTTAGCCTTTTTTCTCAACGGTTAAAAATTCTCAAGTGGCTTGATCAAACCCTTCTTCATCAAAACTTCGAACACTTTGCTAGTAGGCATGCCGAAGTCATCGAAGTGATCTTCTTTCCGAGGAAAGCTGCTTGTAACTGCTTGGACGTCGAAGGCAGAGTTGTCTTGGACCATGCTCACTTGACCGGCGACCTCTTTATATCTAGGAGCGGTACTTGTCGGAGCTTTGTAGCGGAAGGAAGAGTTTCCTATTTTGGCAGTTTCTTTAACAACACCAGTAATGCCGTCTTCGTGTCTGACCCCAGCATTGACCATTTCCCGCAGATCGGGAAAGTACCCATTACCAATCGCCACCCTAAGCTCGGGCAACAAGCATTTGAAGAAGATTTTCTTTTGTTCCTTTGCCTTAGGAGGGTATTGTACCTCTGCTAGCTTGTGATTCCACCTCTTATAGAAGTCATAGATAGGCTCACCGGGCCTTTGCATGGTGTTCTCTAAGTCAGTACGGTTGATGTGCCAATCTAGGTTCGACTGATACTTCTCACAGAAAGTAGTGGTGATTTGTTCCCAGGACTCTCGTACGGAAGGATCCAAACTCAAAAACCAACGGAGAGCGATTCCATCCAAAGTGGTGTGGAAGACTCGGGCCATTTGCTCATTGGTGCAGTCACGGGCTCTCATGGCTAGTACATAACTGTCTAGATGAGTCTTGGGACAAGTAATACCATGGAATGTAGAGAGACCTTCGGCATCTTGAAATCCCTAGGTAGAGCACCCACATTACTTGGGTCAATGGTTTTAACAATCAGAGCGGATTGCTTGGAGACCGTGTCAGATAGCTTGCGGTTATGTTATTACATGGCAACCACTAAAGGGTAATTAGAGAAGTCTGTGCTACCATAGGCTTGAGTAGCGAGAGGAGCAGTGGAGATTGTAGGTATGGCGGCACCTATGCTCAACGGCAGTGAAGGCGGTGGCAACTTGGTAGAGGACAAGTAACTACCCATCAATTCTGGTGACGGCTCATACGGACCCTTGCTGGAGGTTGCTTTAGTACCGAACTCAGGAGGAGGAACCCTTTGGTAGTTGGGCACCTTGAGAGGGATAGTGTCATCATTTGCAGGGTAAGTCACAGGCACTGTCTCATCTTCGATCAGAATAGCCTCCCCATTATGGAAGCTAGTTGCTACACCTTTCTTCTTCATCTCAGTATGAAGATGATATTTTAGCTCTTGGTTGAACCTTTCTAGAGACTTGCTTCTATCCTCAAGTTTAGAGATCTGTAGCATGAGGTTGGTGAAGAAAGCATGGAGAGGTGGCAGAATGTCCGAGGGCTTGATACTGGCGGCAATCTCGGGATCGGCAGAAGAGGAGACTGGCGGAGTGGAGACACTAGGAGTAGTAGGCTCTGATGATGGAGACATTGTTGATGCAGAGACTGAAGATTGAGCTTGCGGAAGGCTTGACCGTTGAAGATGACCACCGGAACGGACCCAATCTTGCTTCTCTATAGGGTGGGACAAGGCTCATGCAATGTATTTTATTTTACAAAAACAGTGTATTATTAGTCCTAATAGTTGGAAGGGGTACCCCTTTTTTGGTTACAATCTACAAAACCTGGATCAGTGGAGGTCATCACTACATCTATAGACCCCTCGTTTTTTACCTGTATTGCACCTCCCAAATGGACAATTTGGGCGAGGGTCCTATAGGGCAAGCGAATTCCACCGACCTAACGGATCCTAGCGACTAACCCTTGTTTTAAGGCATTTAACGTAATGTTTATGTTACTTCCGTTAAGTTTTTAACCAGTTGAGATCCTTGTACAAAGTATCACTCGGCTTACCATATGCACACACTTGTGGGGAATTTCATTTTTTGTGCTCTTTCCTCTCGAAGGATCTCGACTCATTAAAGACTTAACGGATGACGGCATGAACGACAAGTTAATTGTCTATAAAGAAAAGCTAGTCAAACCAACCGGCCAACTTTGGAGTGTCTTAGACTCTGTGAGTACATGGTTTCGAAATGAACAAGGGATTAACCTCGACTGCTTCACAAGTGAAAACAGTGAGTTAGATAGCCCGGGTGCCACGAAGATAGAGGCGATAGGATCACCAAAATCTGTGCACTCGTCAGAGTATCCAGTAGGGTGTGCAGTGTGACACGGACCTAGTGGTAGTGTGCGGACAAAACAAGTTATTTTTGAGGGAGAAAACAGAGAGTTTTTTGTATTTAGATGTATGCAATGCAAAACATTTAGAAAGGGTACAATAGGGAACAGTTAAGATATTGACGCACTAAAGTACAAGGGAGGCAATATGTACAAGAGATAAAGTACAGGGGGAAAAGAACAAGTAAGTACAATCATGATATTGATGAAAGTTTGACCCTCTATGTTTGAAGATGTTCAAAGCTAGTCCCCAGCAGAGTCGCCACTGTGAATACCCCTTTCCGAATGCGGGCGACGTACGGGAAGTCTTTCTTATTATTTATCTTTATTTATCTTTTCTATGGGATTAGGAAACCAAGTTGGCATTTAACTTTATTAAGAGTCGCTACGTTGTTTTGTCGAGCTAAAACATTCAGAAAAGCTAACAGAGAGGGTTCGGGGGTCAAGTTACGACATGAGAAGAATATCAAGTTATCACTCCTATCTCCAGAGCAGTCAGACTTTCTATCATGTTGAATGTGTTAGTAGTATGTTAGTGATTGAGACCGGATCCGAAGATTGCCTACGTTCTTCTCGTGATCAAAAGCTCAGGTCAGCGTAGTTCTCACATAATCGGAATAGAGAGAAGAAGCGGGATCATGCATGATGAAGGGTGAGGAGAAAGAATCATACAATATGATCACATCCTAGAATAATGATTATACCATTGATAAGATCAACGTGTAGTCCTCATATTCATCCTTGGAGGGTTATTGATCATGGGAATATTTACCTAAAGTTTAAGGTTTAGAAGTAGTTCCTAGATCTCGTGGATCATCATCGGCTATACAATATGAACAGGGATTAAAACATTAGATCTAGCACGTTATGCATGGGATAAGCCGTAGATCTAGCATAATAATAAGAACATCATGAATATGCATGAAATAACAATTAAGCATGAAGATCGCTACCCTAGATATAGAGCATATTATGAATTCTAGTAAGAACATGAAGAACACGTTATGAATCATATGAATATAGATGTATAAAATGATGAAACTAGCATAAATCAGATCTAAACTAAGAAAACATGACAAATTCTCACCAATCTTGACAAGAATGAAGTCGAATCTCTTGTGCGGATTTGCCGGACCTTCCGGGTTGCTAGAAAGGCTTGGAGAGAGAGTTCTGCCGTCAGTTTGGCTTGTAGAACTCGGGGGAGAGAATTGTGTGTTGAATTATGAACTGAGGTCACCTATTTATAAGAAAATTCGACCTGGGAGAAGTGGCCGCCCGGCCGACATAAATGGCTGCCCAGCCGACCTAAGTGGCTGCCCGCCCGGTCCAAGTGGATTGGCTCGATTCCCAAGGTTCTGATCACCCTGGACTCTGGAGGAGGATTAGATAACGTGTCGCGACCCCGGACCCCGCGGGTCCGAGACCGCGATCTGGACGTCGACTTAAAACCAAACTGTGAAATACCGAAGTTAAAAATTCCATTTGATACCAAAAGGTGATGATCCAAAATTTTACAAAACCAAGTTTGATAAAAACCAATTACAACTATCATAAACTTCCACAAGTTTATGCCCAACAAAATACAAATATACAATTCTTAATGACGTCATTACTTGGTACAACTATCCCAAAATGGTTACACATTTACATAATGTAAACCAACCTATAACAACCTTCCCAAAAGAATGTATCCACACTCGACGTCCTCTTTCTCGTGATCAGCGAGACTATTCCTTAGCACCTGGGGGGGGGGGGGTTAAGGAAAAACAAAGATAAAAGAAAAGGGGGGGGGGTGAGATAAATCTCAATAAGTTACTAATGCAACTACATGACATGCTATGATGCAAGAAGCAATAAGCAATAATAAATATCACATAGCACATAGCATTTATCACATAACAGATAGCAGCGGAAATAAACACATAACAAAGGATATAGCCAAGGTTTTCCAAACCGGAACATCCAAATAAAGGATCGCTGCGCAGCTTCAATAATCAACAAATCATCATCTTCATCATAGCATGAAAGCCGAAAAGAAAACCCCGGTACCGGAACAAATAACCAAATGAAGTGTCACAAGGGACGGGAGACATGCCACAAAGTCATGCTCCAAGTAAAGCTAAAATGCACACAAAGGAGCTAGCTCTTCTCACATCCAAGGCCAATCTGGAGGAGGGTAATAATGGGGCAAAACAATGGTCAACATCACAATGGACTTGGCCGTGCCATCATAATGTTTCGCATCGCCCAAACACACACAAAATACCAGCTGGAGTTTCAAATAAATGCTAAGTAATAAAATACTAGCGCGATAAACAACAAAGGATTCCAAAGTAGGGAATCATACCAAGAAGTCACCAAGAAAGTGAAACGTACCCACAACGCACAATTAAAGTGTTCCAATAATCTCAATTAACACTTAATTAATTTCAAACACAAACTTGATCACAAAGGACTCAATTCTATCACTAGAGTGTACTACAATGATCACTAAGGTCAACTAGAAGGACACCCAAGACTTAGACCAAAACACGTTCTTCAATCACACAAATTAACACAATGTAAACTTTCAGAGGTCTGTGCGGCCGCCCACAAAGGACTGTGCGGTCGCCCAAACAAGCCCTCAAACAAGAACAAAAGATTTCAGATAGATGTGCGGTCGCCCAGACATTTTTGGGCGGTCGCCCAATCTTCTGAATTGCCGGAAATCGGGAAGAACAAACTGGGTTCTTCCATTTTTAACCCAAAACACATTTCAACCAAAATTTCAACCTTCCAACAAGTTTACTAATGTACCAAAACAACTTGTAAGTCTAAAAGGACTTATATAACAACCAAAATCAAGAATCAAACCCAACATTCACATATTCACCATTTTTAACCCAAATTCCAAATAATTCCCAAATAAATTCCAAATAAATTGCAACCTCATCCAAACTTCAAATATAACTATAAAAGCATTATATGAACATCATATAAACATGATATGAACATTTTAGCATCAAAATGGGGGAAAAGTAACTTACTTGGATTTTCTCAAAGTTGATGGATTTCAAATATTTTTGATCCTACGCGATCCTATCGACGATCTAAACACATTTCACGTTTTAAGAAATGAGAGATTATGAGAGGAAGATGAAGAAAATGAAGAGAGAAGTAAAGGAAGAAAACTTACCCAAAACCAAGAGAGAGGGAGAGAGATGGCTGGGAAATGGGATGGAGAGAGTGAGGGAGAAGGTGAGGGAGGTGAGGGGGAGTAGGGAAATTATTCAAAAACTTACACTTAGGCCCCCTCTCTCACACTACACACACATACTACTCCCTACTAACAATTAAGACCCAACAATACCACATTAACCCAAATGACTCAATTAAAATGCTAGGCATAAATATTATAACACATAAAATGCGCACATAAATATTTAAATAAATAATAATTTAAATAAATAAACAAGCAAATAAATAAATAAATAATTATTTATTACTAATAAAATAGAGTCTAGATTTCGGGTCGTGACATTCACTCCCCCTTAAAGAAAATTCGACCCGAATTTTAACGAGACTCACCTTAAACAAAAAGCCACGGAAATTTCCTCTCGATCTCGTCACGAAGCTCCCACGTCGACTCCTCGATATTATGATTCCTCCAAAGAACTCGAACCAACGCGATGCTCTTGCTCCTCAACTCTTGGACTTTGGTATCTAAAATCCGAACCGGTCGTTCCTCATAAGTCATATCGGGCTCAATATCCTCCGGTACACTCGGTAACACGTGAGATGGATCATGAACATACTTCCGAAGCATAGAAACGTGAAAGACGTTATGCAACCGGTCCAAAGATGGCGGTAACGCAAGACGATACGCTAGAAGTCCAACCTTTCCCAAAATCTCAAACGGACCAATAAACCTCGGAGCCAATTTGCCTTTCTTCCCAAACCTACGAATACCCACCTTCGGAGATACTTTCAAGAACACCAAATCACTGGTCTGAAAACTAAGGTCTCGCCTTCGGTTGTCTGCGTAGCTCTTATGTCGACTCTGGGCTGTTTTCAATCTATCCCGGATAACTTTGACTTTTCCAACTGAATCCCGAAGCAAATCAATACCCAAAACTTTCGCTTCACCGACCTCATCCCAACAATTAGGCGATCTACATTTCCTTCCATACAAGGCCTCATATGGTGCCATCTCGATACTAGCCTGATAACTGTTGTTGTAAGAGAACTCCACTAACGGTAGGTGCGAATCCCAAGAATCAGAAAAGTCTATCGAAAAAGCTCGCAATATATCCTCAAGAATCTGAATAGTCCTCTCGGATTGACCGTCGGTCTGAGGATGAAAAGCCGTGCTGAATCGCAAATCTGTACCCAAAGCTTCCTGAAACGCCTTCCAGAATCTAGAAGTAAACCTCGGGTCTCGATCTGACACAATGCTAACCGGAACCCCATGCAATCTCACAATCTCATCAATGTAAAGGGTCGCAAGCTTCTCCATCGAATATCTAATGTCAATAGGCAAGAAATGGGCACTCTTGGTCAATCTATCCACTATTACCCAAACACTGTCATACTTCCTACGGGTACGAGGTAGTCCGTAACGAAATCCATAGTCAAATGCTCCCACTTCCACTCGGGAATCTCTAACGGCTGAAGTAGTCCCGCGGGTCTCTGATGCTCGGCTTTGACCTGCTGACACGTTAAACACTTCGAAACATACTCGGCTATTTCTCTTTTCATATTAATCCACCAAAATTGTTGCTTCAAATCCTGATACATCTTCGTACTACCCGGATGAAGAGTATACCTCGATTTGTGACCCTCAACAAGAACTCTCTGTTTAATTCCATCAACATCCGGAACACACAAACGACCACGGAAAGTCAAAACTCCACTCGAACTCGATAAAAAATCCTCGAAGTTCTTTTCCTTCAATTTACCCATTATTTTCACCAACTCGGGATCCTCTTTCTGAGCTTCCTTTATTCTCTGAATTAGGGTCGGAGACACCCTAATATTCGAAAAAATAGCCCCATGTCTCGATTCACGAGGAGACCAATCTCGAACATCCTCAAGCATTTTCCATTCACGGACCATCATCGAAGCCACATAAGATTTTCTACTAATCGCATCGGCTACCACATTCGCCTTTCCCGGGTGATAAGAAATCGTGCAATCGTAATCCTTCAACAATTCCATCCATCGGAGCTGTCTATTATTCAACTCTTTCTGGGAGAAAAAGTACTTCAAACTCTTGTGATCGGTAAAAATCTCAAACTTCGCTCCATAAAGATAGTGCTTCCATTTGTGCAACGCAAATACAATAGCCGCTAACTCCATATCATGAGTCGGGTAATTCTGTTCACTAGGGGTCAACTTCCTCGAAGCATAAGCAATTACTTTCCCATTCTGCATCAACACACAACCCAAACCCTCTTTCGAAGCATCACTGTAAATCACTAGGCCATCGCTCCCATTAGGCAAAGTCAAGATCGGTGCGGTAGTCAACCTCTTCTTCAATTCCTCGAAACTCTTGTCACATTTCTCGGTCCACACAAACGGAACATTCTTCCGGGTCAACTGAGTCATCGGAGTAGCAATCCTCGAAAACCCTTCAATAAACCTTCTGTAATAACCGGCTAAACCAAGAAAGCTTCTAATCTCTGTCACTGATTCGGGTCTCTTCCAATCCACTATAGCCTCTATCTTTGACGGATCCACCGAAATCCCGTCTTTCGAAATCACATGACCCAGAAATGACACCTTCTCGAGCCAAAATTCGCATTTACTGAACTTCGCAAATAATTTCTCCCTCGCAAGAACGGATAAAATTGTCCTCAAGTGCTGCTCGTGCTCCTCTCGAGATTTAGAGTAGACGAGTATATCATCAATAAAGACCACCACGAACGAATCAAGATAAGGATGGAAAACTCGGTTCATCAAATCCATAAACACTGCAGGCGCGTTAGTCAACCCAAACGGCATAACCAAGAACTCATAATGACCATACCGAGTGCGAAAAGAAGTCTTCGGAATATCCTCCGATCGAACCTTCAACTGATGGTACCCACTCCTCAAATCAAGTTTAGAGAAAACCACGAACCCTTGAAGCTGATCAAATAAATCATCGATGTGGGGTAGAGGATACTTGTTCTTCACCGTAACCTGATTCAATTTTCTGTAATCGATGCACAATCTCAAGGAACCGTCTTTCTTCCGCACAAATAAAACCGGTGCTCCCCACGGGGAAACACTAGGGCGGATAAACCCTCGATCAAGCAACTCTTGCAACTGAACCTTCAATTCCTTCAACTCTGCGGGAGCTAACCTATAAGGTGCTTACGAAATTGGAGCCGTACCCGGCAAAAGGTCTATACAAAACTCAATCTCACGATCGGGAGGCATATCATACTCGGTAGAGAAAACATCGGGAAATTCCCGAACTACCCGAACACTATCAAAACTAGGGGATTCCTTCCTAGTATAAAGAACACTAGCCAAATACCCCTCACAACCACTATGCAATAATTTTCTCGCTTTCATATAAGAAATTAAGCGGACCTTTCTACTCAGAGGACTAGCCTCAAACACAAATTTAGGCACATCGGGAATAGAAAAAGTAACAGTTTTCTTACGGCAATCAACGGACGCATGAAACTTGCTCAACCAATCTATACCCAAAATGACATCAAAGTCTTGGATAGGAATAACTACCAAATCCGCACAAAGGACTCGACCACAAATAACCACGTCACAAGCACGAAAGACTCGATCAGAAATCAAGCATTCTCCTATAGGGGTCGACACCTCTAGCACGTACGGTAAAGACTCAAATGCAGCATTTAACAGAGAAGCAAATTGCACAGAAATGTATGAATGAGATGATCCTGGATTTACTAACGCTCGTGCGCTCACATTAGACACAGAAACAATACCTCCAATAACCGAAGGATCATCGGTCGCTTGTTGTTGATTCATGGCATATATCTTTCCTTGAACTTTGGGCTTCCCAGCGGCATCCCTTTTCTGACTCTGAATAGTACCAACTCCTGACCCGGATGCTTGTACTCTACCTCTCGAGCAATCTTTTACAAAGTGACCCATTTGACCACAATTGGTGCACCTTCCTTGCTTCTTCCAACAACCGTCTTCAGAATGACCTTCCTTTTGACAATATGAACAAAGCCTCCTAATTTGGCTCCCTTGGTTCCCAGAAGTGGTACCCGGGTTCCTTGGGATCGATTGCCCTCGGAACTGAGATTGTCCCCCAAAGTTACCTCGATTATCAATTCTTGGTTGTGACTTGCTCTGCGCTCCTTGCTTACTTGGGTTGGCCACCTCGGTCTTCCTCTTATGTTCCCCAATATCTTGCTCTATCAGATAGGCACGGTCTACCGCATCTTGGAAAGTCACAATCCGTTGGGCAATAAGTTGAGTACGGATGGAGGTCTTCAATCCCCAAATGAATCTCATAGCTTTTTGTTCCTCGGTCCTCACCAAATAGTCGCAATACCGGGCTAATTCTATGAACTTAGCCGAGTATTGTGCTATAGACAACACACCTTGCTCTAGGTTGAGTAGCTCGATCTCCTTTCGGTTTTGATCAACAACTGGAATGAAATGCTCCTTGAATTTGTACACAAACAACTCCCACGCATACACCGTGTGAGTATCATCCCAAGTAGCCTTAACACCCTTCCACCAATGCTCGGCGGCTCCCACAAGCTTATGAGCCGCGAACCGGACCTTGTCCTCATCCGTGCACCCAAATACCTCATAAATCTTCTCCATCGACTCAATCCACAACTCAGCTTTCCTTACATCGGGTTCCCCATTGAATTCAACCGGTTTCAGTTTCAAGAATTTCTCCAAACCATAACGGGGTGGTGCTTGCTCTACCCTCGGACCTTGATCATGTATGGCCTTCATGGCCGCCTCGAACATGCCTTGAAACATGGCACGTGCTTCTTCCCTTGTATCATTCTGATTTGCATTACCGGAACTACTTTCACCACTCCTTCTACGAACCATCATAAACAAGTACCTGCATAAAACATCAACCGTTAATCACTCCGCACACTACTACCCACCTAGGTCACACTAATCCACCTAGACTTATACTTAGAGCTAATGCCATAGCTCTGATACCAACTGTCGCGACCCCGGACTCCGCGGGCCCGAGACCGCGATCTGGACGTCGACTTAAAACCAAACTGTGAAATACCGAAGTTAAAAATTCCATTTGATACCAAAAGGTGATGATCCAAAGTTTTACAAAACCAAGTTTGATAAAAACCAATTACAACTATCATAAACTTCCACAAGTTTATGCCCAACAAAATACAAATATACAATTCTTAATGACGTCATTACTTGGTACAACTATCCCAAAATGGTTACACATTTACATAATGTAAACCAACCTATAACAACCTTCCCCAAAAGAATGTATCCACACTCGATGTCCTCTTTCTCGTGATCAGCGAGACTATTCCTTAGCACCTGGGGGGGGGTTAAGGAAAAACAAAGATAAAAGAAAAGGGGGTGAGATAAATCTCAATAAGCTACTAATGCAACTACATGACATGCTATGATGCAAGAAGCAATAAGCAATAATAAATATCACATAGCACATAGCATTTATCACATAACAGATAGAAGCGGAAATAAACACATAACAAAGGATATAGCCAAGGTTTTCCAAACCGGAACATCCAAATAAAGGATCGCTGCGCAGCTTCAATAATCAACAAATCATCATCTTCATCATAGCATGAAAGCCGAAGAGAAAACCCCGGTACCGGAACAAATAACCAAATGAAGTGTCACAAGGGACGGGAGACATGCCACAAAGTCATGCTCCAAGTAAAGCTAAAATGCACACAAAGGAGCTAGCTCTTCTCACATCCAAGGCCAATCTGGAGGAGGGTAATAATGGGGCAAAACAATGGTCAACATCACAATGGACTTGGCCGTGCCATCATAATGTTTCGCATCGCCCAAACACACACAAAATACTAGCTGGAGTTTCAAATAAATGCTAAGTAATAAAATACTAGCGCGATAAACAACAAAGGATTCCAAAGTAGGGAATCATACCAAGAAGTCACCAAGAAAGTGAAACGTACCCACAACGCACAATTAAAGTGTTCCAATAATCTCAATTAACACTTAATTAATTTCAAACACAAACTTGATCACAAAGGACTCAATTCTATCACTAGAGTGTACTACAATGATCACTAAGGTCAACTAGAAGGACACCCAAGACTTAGACCAAAACACGTTCTTCAATCACACAAATTAACACAATGTAAACTTTCAGAGGTCTGTGCGGCCGCCCACAAAGGACTGTGCGGTCGCCCAAACAAGCCCTCAAACAAGAACAAAAGCTTTCAGATAGATGTGCGGTCGCCCAGACATTTTTGGGCGGTCGCCCAATCTTCTGAATTGCCGGAAATCGGGAAGAACAAACTGGGTTCTTCCATTTTTAACCCAAAACACATTTCAACCAAAATTTCAACCTTCCAACAAGTTTACTAATGTACCAAAACAACTTGTAAGTCTAAAAGGACTTATATAACAACCAAAATCAAGAATCAAACCCAACATTCACATATTCACCATTTTTAACCCAAATTCCAAATAATTCCCAAATAAATTCCAAATAAATTGCAACCTCATCCAAACTTCAAATATAACTATAAAAGCATTATATGAACATCATATGAACATGATATGAACATTTTAGCATCAAAATGGGGGAAAAGTAACTTACTTGGATTTTCTCAAAGTTGATGGATTTCAAATATTTTTGATCATACGCGATCCTATCGACGATCTAAACACATTTCACGTTTTAAGAAATGAGAGATTATGAGAGGAAGATGAAGAAAATGAAGAGAGAAGTAAAGGAAGAAAACTTACCCAAAACCAAGAGAGAGGGAGAGAGATGGCTGGGAAATGGGATGGAGAGAGTGAGGGAGAAGGTGAGGGAGGTGAGGGGGAGTAGGGAAATTATTCAAAAACTTACACTTAGGCCCCCTCTCTCACACTACACACACATACTACTCCCTACTAACAATTAAGACCCAACAATACCACATTAACCCAAATGACTCAATTAAAATGCTAGGCATAAATATTATAACACATAAAATGCACACATAAATATTTAAATAAATAATAATTTAAATAAATAAACAAGCAAATAAATAAATAAATAATTATTTATTACTAATAAAATAGAGTCTAGATTTCAGGTCGTGACATAACGTCTATCTTTGCAGCTTCATCCGATCAGTCGTTTATATCTTCTTATTTGGGCTTTTTGGGAAATTTCGGATAAGTCCTACGCAGTTCGTAAATACCTGGGAGGTCCCTGTGAGTCCTAGAATGGCTAACAACTCATTTTCAGGTTGGGTACTAATAGTATCTTGACTTAAACCAATCAATTTCTTGGATATATCACGATAGATCCTAATACCAAGGATATAAGCGGCTTCTCCCATATCTTTCATTGAGAAACACTTTCCTAACCAAGTCTTTACAAACTACAGTGCAGGAATGTCGTTTCCAATAAGCAATATGTCATCAACATATAGTACTAGAAATAATACTATGCTCCCACTAATCTTCTTGTATACACAAGGTTCATCTTCGTTCTTGATAAAGCCAAACTCTTTGACCGATTCATCAAATCGAAGATTCTAACTCCCATAGATGGATCTTTACAACTTTCATACTTTGTTAGAAATTTTTGGAATTACAAAACCTTCAGGTTGTGTCATATAAACATCCTCATAGTCGATTCCATTTGCCATATCTCATAGTCAAAATATGCAGCTATGGCAAGTAAAATTCTTATAGACTTGATCATTGCTACCGGCGAAAAGGTTTCATCATAGTCGATTCCATGAATCTGCCTATAGTCTTTCGCTACAAGTCTAGCTTTATAAGTATGCACCTTTCCATCCATGTCAGTTTTCTTTTTGAAAACCCACTTGCATCCTATGGTTTTTACACCTTCGGGCGCATCAATCAAGTTCCAAACTTGATTATCATACATGGACTTAATTTCAGATTCCATGGCTCCAAGCCATTTATCTGAATCAGGAGCGGACATGGCTTCTTGGTAGGAAGTAGGTTCGTCATCAACTATGACTTCCACTTCATTGCTATCCGTCATGAGAAATCCATATCTCTCAGGTTCGGATCTCACCCTACCAGTTCTGCGAGGAACTTGGGTATTCTGAATAGGTTCCACAACTTCTTTTGAAACTTGTTCAGATCCAACATTTTGTTCCATGTAATTTCCGAGTTCTTGAACCTCTTCCAGACTAATTTTACTCCAACTAGTTCTTTTAGAGATGAACTCTTTCTCTAGAAAAGCACCATCTCGTGCAACAAATACTTTGTTTTCCGTGCGGTTGTAAATGTAGTATCCTTTAGTTTCCTTTGGATATCCCACGAAAAAATACTTATCAGACTTGTGTGCGAGTTTGTCAGAGATAAGTCTCTTGACATATGCCTCACATCCCAAATCTTCATAAAAGAAAGATTAGGCTTCTTTCCTTTCCACATCTCATATGGTGTCTTTGGAACATATTTTATTGGAACATTATTTAATGTAAGAGCGGCAGTTTCTAGTGCATGTCCCCAAAAAGATAAAGGAAGATCAATTTGACTCATCATGGAGCGGACCATATCCAATAAAGTCCTATTTCTCCACTCAGACACACCATTCAATTGTGGTGTTCCAGGTGGAGTTAATTGTGAAACAATTCCACAATCTTTAAGATGATTGTCAAATTTTTGGCTTAAATATTCTCCACCACGATCAGATCGAAGTGCTTTAATAGTTTTGCCAAGTTGATTTTGTACTTCATTTTGAAATATTCTAAATATCTCAAATGATTCACTTTTATGTTTCATCAAGTAGACATAGCCATATCTACTAAAATCATCAGTAAAAGTTATGAACTGTTGATATCCTCCCCTAGCACTGCTGCTCATTGATCCACACACATCAGTATATATGAGTCCCAATAAGTCACTAGCCCTTTCACTACTCTTAGTAAAAGGTGTCTTTGTTATATTTCCAAGTAAACAAGACTCACAAGTTTCATATGATTCAAAATCATGTGAATCTAAAAGTCTGTCCCCATGGAGTTTTGAGATACGCTTCTCATTAATATGACTAAGACGGCAATGCCATAAATAAGTATGATTTACATCATTAGGTTTGAATTTCTTTTTTACATTATAAATATTATCATTATTTCCACTTTCAACATCAAGAACATAAATGCCATTAAATGAACATGCAGTACAATAAAGCATATCATTTAAATAAATAGATAACTTCTTATTTTTAATAAGAAAACTATAACTTTCATTATCCAAACAAGAAACTGAAATAATATTTCTACTCAAATCCGGAACGTAATAACAATTGTTCAAAACAAGAATTAATCCGCTAGGTAAAATGACATCATATGTTCCTACGGTTAATGCAACAACTCTTGATCCATTTCCCACACATAGGTCCACTTCGCCATATTTGAGTAGCCTCATATTCCTTAGTGCCTGCACATTTAAACAAATGTGAGATCCACATATGGTATCTAATACACAGGAACTAGAAGTAGAAAGTAGAATATCTATAACATAGATACCTGAAGTAGACGCAGTCCTACTGCCCTTCTTCTTCTTTAACACTTCCTTATAAACCATGAAATTGCGTTTCCAATGACCAATATCACTGAAATAGAAACAAATTGCATCCTTCTGAGGAGTAGGTTTAGCCACATTAGCATTGGCAACAATTGCCTTGCCAATCTTGGGTTTCACAACTTTTGACTTGCCCTTTCCTTTGCCTTTCTACCCCTTTCCTTCCTTTGACACTATGAGCACAGAAGCGTCTTCTTTACTGATTTTCTTTTCCACTGTCTTAAGCATCCCATGCAACTCAGACAGAGACTTATCTATCCCAGGCATATTAAAGTTCATTACGAACTGATTATAGCTTTTGGCCAATGAATTAAGTATAAAATCAGTGGCCATCTCAACATCAATGAGATGTCCAAGCCTCTCTAGATGCTCAAAGTCAGCCTTCATCTTCAAAATATGAGGGCCCACAGCCTGCCCTTCGGTCATCTTGCAAAATACCAAGGCAGCTATAGTGTCGAACCTTTCTTGTCTTGCTTGTTCTTGAAACATATCTTTCAACTAAACAGCAAGGTCATATGCCTCCAAGTGTTCAAGAGTCTTCTGAAGCTCTGGACACATGGCCGCATGCATGAGACAACCCACCTCACGAGAATCACTTCTGTGCTTCTTGTAGGCGTTTCTCTCATCCTTGGGTGCATTAGAAGCATGTTCCTCTTCAGGAACGGGCTCATCAAGAATATAGAGCCTATCTTTATGATTTAGAACAATTCTAAGGCTACGGATCCAATCTGTGAAGTTAGCTCCATTTTCTTGAAGCTTTTCCTTCTCAAGGATAGATCGCAATGATAAAGAATTTGAACTTTGAGCCATTATCTATAATTATGCAAACATATAATTAAATATAAGTACCAACTTAATTCAAGATATTATCAATATTAGTATTTCAAAAATACACCCATTAAATTATATAACCTTCATATACATCCAATGTATAATATAATTTAATTGGGCTAAGATCCATATTTCATTTAATTTTACGTCCGCGATGGCAAGATGCATAAAATTAAAATATTTAGGTAGATAACTCCTTATAAATGATATTATATATGACTCTTAGATCTTTTATGAGATTATATTAAGACATCATATGTCATGCATGTTTTAATCTCATCTGTACCTTAGGCCCAAAACTCTTTTGATAGCCTAATTAAGTCAACCCACTTTAAACGCATAGGAACCACTCTTTCACTCATCTTGTTCATACATGAATAAAATCAATGCACCTCGCGATGGTTAGAACGCATATGAAAGTACCCATGTAATCCCAAGTGTTTTAATCATGGGTTGGCACGTAACTTAAATTTTAAGGAAGGTTCTCAACATATAGCATATAACATATTTATGATCACATAGGATAAACATGTTATACATCAAGTTTAGTCACTATATTAATCTCCATTAATTTAAGCATGATATTATGTGTCATTAGTTTCTCTATAATTATGAGGATGAGACTATTTGAACTTTGGTTATTATCTCCAAATCAAGACAACAAGAGGTGCGGTCGAACTAAGCCATAGGCAACCACAATCCCGCACTAATTCAAAAAACCAAGAAAGTAGTCCATGTGGCCGAAACTAAGCAATAGATGGTCTCAATGAACGTAGGCCAATTGCATTCACAATTCCACATGGATCTCCAATCATTGAATCAAGAACTTTGTTTCTCAATTTTAGCAATTATGAACTCTTCATAATTCTAACTTCGTTTTATCTTTGAATCTTTGATTAAGATCAAGTTTGGGAAACACAGTCTCGAGAGCGTAGGCTAGCCATCCAAACCTTAAACTAATCTCAGAATTCAACAGAATAAAACAAATAGGAAATTCAAACCCCGAGATCCACACCCAAGACCTAAAGACTGCACCCGCACAAGACCCGGAGGTCCGGCCGGGTCGCCTACTAGGTTCGGTCGGACCCTTAGAGAATTCAGAATTTTAAAGTTCCAAAATTTGTCCCAAATTGTTTTTCCCGATTCAATTAGGATTTTGTGTTCTTGGTGATCCAATCACCATGATCATCAAAACCTTGAATAAACAATTTATTCATGAATCTATAGATCATCAAAAATTTGATCAAATCAAAAATTGATGATCCAAACAATTTTGAATCCAACATAATTTTTATTGCGATTGAATAGTGCGATTAAAGTTTATAAAACAATAAACCACATAAAACGCATGTAACACATAAATATCATAATCCCAATATTCAAATCATGCTAGGCACATAAACAATTTATATCCAATCAACATGATTATGCATTGAAATAATCAACATGAACGGGGCCCTGATACCACTGTTGGGTTTTGAGGCAACATGCGCAACGGAATATAGCATTTAAAATTTTATGAAACTCAAAGCCAATAGATCCATTCGTATGATTATGACAAATAAATCTACTATGAATACAAGAATACTAACCCTTGATGCGTTTATTCTTTTCTTGATCTTGAGTCTTTGGGTTCTTCGCGCTTCTTCGAATCAGGAACACATGAACACGAACAGAAAGATGATAAAGGAATCACCCTCTATGGATATCCACACGCGAACGAATATTAAGAACTTTTTCTTAATCTTGACTGCTAGATCAAAAAGGGACTATATGATTTTATGTATTATTGATCTTTGATTCTCAATCTCAATCAATAATTATGTTTCTCCAAACAAGTGAATCAATCATATACAATGGCTGGTAATGAGATATTTATATGGGTATAAATCCTTAATGGCAGGGTCGTGCCCTTTAAGGCGCACGGCCGTGCCAAACCAAAACTCAGCCATTTTTCCCTTTTAACAATTCGTTCTCTTGTGTGTGACCCCATATGATTATATCAAGTTGGTAATGATCCCAAACACGCTTTGTTTCATAAATCATGAGCGGACCCTAGCAGGCCATTATAATTACCCAAATGATATAACTTGTCAAAGTTCGTTAATCTATTATAGAACATATCATAATTCCTTTTGTCCACGATGTCATTGAACGTAAGCCATGGTCAATGGTCAACTTACAATGTTCAATACTTTCTCGATTCCGAATATAGTGATAATACAAATCACATTTGAGCACGGCCATGCATTTCATCAATACTATTCATCGAGTGGCCAAAGCTTGACATCTCTCTTGACGAGGGACAAATTCCATCTTGACTTATTACTTTTCCTAACATGAATCCGATTATACCAATCACATTCTTTATAGCTACCCGTTTAAGGGTAACATTTGAATATGTCAAACGTAATGTTCATCATGTGGAAGACTGTAATAATCTCAGGTCTAAGGATTAAATAATATAACTACATGAGACTTAATTATGACATTGTGGCCATGACATAAATCTCATACGGGTCAGCCCAGTATTCGTTCTCCAACAAATACCCATAAGTTTAATTGTATCCCATACACCATAATCATCATATGATTATCTATTAAATTATACTAATAATTAATCATAATTATCAAGGATGTGGATTATTATAATAAACATGCAAATGATATAATAATCAACATTCAATATCTTTATTAAAACACAATCAATATATTACATTAATTGTTTGAATAACTTGCCTAGAGCATACAACACCAACACTTTGTATTATACTTACAACGCCTACGACCATGATGACGTCCATGATTCGTATGAATCTCAGTTAATCGAGAGAAGGACCTAGCGGTGAATCTCGATTAACGGAACCATATGAAGTGACTGGGTTTCTATTAATCACGAGAGTAGATTAATGGCCTAGGAATGTCCTTGAGTGGAAGTACGTGGATTTTCATGAACTTAATGGGTTTTTACTAATGAACGGAACCATTGAGAGAAAGGCCTTGTTAGTATTAAAATACATGTGTTTTAAGCCTTGGTTAAGAAGTTGACACAACATAGCGTACCATCCTTGTTTTAAAATGAATCTTGAAATCTAAAGAGCATGATTAATTTATGAACACATGAATGTTTGAGACCCAATCCTGGGAATTCTTTAAGCATAAGAGTTTTCAATCCCAATTAGAGTTTTTACAAAATATTTCTAGTTAAGTGACAAACCATAAAACCCCCAATTATTTCTTCTTTTTACTATTTTTCTATTAAAGCAAAGATTTTCATAAAGTAACCCTGTCCTCGTGGGATCGACTCATACTTGCACGTTACTATACTATCAATAACCCGTGCACTTGCGGTATTTTATAACGAGTTTATTGCAAAACTGACATGCGTACTTTCATTTATTTTCAATTTGACTTGCAAACATCAAATGTGGTTTGCGTACTTTCATTTTCAAAATTTTGAGACGACTTTTTTAACACCCGTCAAAAAACATAACGGGACACTCCAAAAAACTTTCATCCGTTAATTTTTCGTAACATAAGTTATTTTTTTTTAACAAGGATTACTTAATCAAATGGGTCTTCATTAACTTGGTGGGTTTCAACATATTTTAAACCAAAATATCTTCATCTTTTGGAAACCTTAGATCATTTCATTCTCACTCTCCTTCCTTCTTCCCTTGTCTCTGTCCTCCCGTTCAACACAGTGCCGCCGCCGCCATGGTTGTTCAACCGACAAGCATATCCAAGCAATCCCACAGTCCTCTCTCCTCTCTACTCTCTTCCTGTCTATCCTTTCTCCCATCCTCTCCTCAACCTAGAAATCAAAATTTGTAACCAAAAATCCAGATCCAGAAAGTTTGAGTTTCTATGGCCTTGTTTAAATCTCGTATTTTTCTGTTTGATTTCGATTTTAATTTTGATTTCAATGGCATTTTTTTTTTGTGATGACGTTGGTGATGAAAGAGGTGGTGGTGGTGGTAGTCGCCGGAGTTAACGGTTGGTGGCGGGTGGTGGTAAGACTGCAGTTAGGTGGTGGCCGGTGGCCGGTCGATCTGCCCACCAGATCTGCCGATCCGACCATGATTTTGGAACAGATCAATAGATCTTCTCCGGTTCCCCCTTCTCTCCATCTCCGCAGAATCCTTCGTCTCCGGCGGCTCTCAACTTTCCCGGCAACGACTTGATCTCAGGTTCGATTGCTTTTCTCCGGCGAACCTCAAATCTGCTGAAAACCGTGGGGATTTGTCTAAAATTGATGGGTCTTCAAGATCTATGACATATTTCGTTAGAAAACAGGAGAAATCACGAGATTAAGGCTCGCCGGAGTGGAAGGAGGCGGCCGGAGTACAAGGGGGGAGTCCGGCGGTTTTGGAGAGGGTAAAGAAGAAATAGAAAGTTTAAAAGGGTGAAAATGATATTTATCTTTATCAGAGTGGGTTAAAAAAATAATGTCTGTTACAAAAAATTGACGGATGAATAGTTTTTTGGTGTGTCTCGTTATATTTTTAATGGGTGTTAAAAAAGTCGTCTCAAAATTTTGAAAATGAAAGTACGCAAACCACATTTGATGTTTCCAAAGTTTGCAAGTCAAATTGAAAATAAATGAAAGTACGCATGTCAGTTTTGCAATAAACTCATTTTATAACTAAGCCTTCATTTAGGCCCAACAAGTTTTTGGCTCCGTTGCCGGGGACAACGGTTTATTGTTTATATCTTCTCATCTCCTTCTTTGTCTTTGAAGTAGTGTGATTCAATTAAAGGATCAGCCTAGAGCCTCTCCAATCCATGGAGATGGTCTCGAAGCACATGATCCGACATCCCAAATAAATAAGCAATTATGTATTTGTTTGTTTTCTCTTTTACATACATTTTGCATAATTTTGAAACAATGATGATGATTTCTTAGCAAGACCAATCCTAGATTGGGTGAATTGGGTGCTCCTTGTGTTGGATATTATGCCCTAGGCCCTTGAGAAAGGCCTGTGCGTTATATCATAGCTTCATTGTTATAGAGATAACAAACCCGATTATTATATCTTTTGCATGTTTATTATAATAATCATTGTCCCTAGCATTTATGAAGGGCTAGCATGAGTTTAATGGATAATCATATGATGATTATAGCGCATAGGATGCGGATTAAACTTGTGGGTACATGTTGGAGAACAAGTACTGGATAGACCCGTTATGAGATTTATGTCATGGTCAAATGTCATAATTAAATATCATAATAGTTATATCATTTATCCTTAGACCTAAGATTATCATAGTCTTCCACATGATGAACATTATGTTTGACGTACTCAAACGCTACCCCTAACCGGGAAGTTATAAAGGCTACGATTGGCATAATCGGATTCTTGTAGGGAAGAATGATAAGTCAAGATGGGATTTGTCCCTCTCTCAAGAGAGATATCTGCTTGGCCACTCGATGAGTGAGATTGATAATAGTGTACGGCCGTACCCAAATGAATTAAAGCGTTCATTGTTATTTGCTCATATCAATCTACTCGAGATCGAGAAAGCATTGGACAACATAAGTTGACGTGTACCATGACTTATGTCCAATATGATATCGTGTGACAAAGGGATTGTGATATGTTCTATAAGGTTACTTTGGGCTTTCAAAGTTATACTAATTGGGTAGTCATAATGGCTTGCTAGAGTCCGCTTATGACTTACAGGTTCTGACTTGTTCGGATTCGTTGCCAACTTAGTATAATCCTATTGGGTCACACACAATAGAACGGATTGAATAAGGCACAGAAAACGGGAAAAAATGGATCCTGCTGGAAGGATCCGTACGGATGGTTTGGGAGCCACCCAACCAATCCGTACGGATGGTTTGTCCAGACGGAAAACAGTTTGTTCAGATCTATTGTTTGACAAGGAATTCTGATCCCAAAAGGAATTAGGTTTATACCCTATTATATATGTGTACAGCCGGGTTTGAGAAACCTAATGGTTGATTTTAGAAATTATAACATGTTGTTTGAGAAACAAGTACACACATATAGAGAGGGGATTATTAGTTTTGAGATTTAGAATCATCATAACTCAATAATCAATGAAGCAAAATAATTCTTACGAAGAAATTTTTTCTTCATCAAGCCTTGGGTCTAGCAATCCAGATCAAGAATGTCACGCCCCGGAAAATTCTAAAATCCATAAACATAAAATTTACATAATGTACATCTCCAAAATGCAAAATACCAAACCGGGCGCGTGAATTCAACTATAAACCAATACAATTAAACAACACCTCACGAGATTTCAACTCGGAGACAATCTACAAGTGCGGAAGCAAGAACAACTAATAATATAAAAACTCAACGAATAACAGTATTTACACAACACTGTACTACCTCGATCTCACAACAAAATACATAAAGGATCCGAAGAGCAACTACCGCAAAGGAGGTCAACCTGCTCAGAAGATTCCCGCTACAACGGACCTCACAACGCTACCACTTGCTTTCCTAGGGGGGGGGGTTAAGGAAAACAACAAAGATAAAAATAAACGGGGTGAGATAAAATCTCAGTAAGCTACTAAATGCATCTAAGTGCCATGCTGTCATGAACAGTAATATAACAATAAGCATTCATAATGTACAATCACATAACAACAAATGAGAGGCTCCCTATCGCCAACCGTCCCATACCGGTTGGAAATAACCACCAGCACATCATGCAGCACATAAAGCTGAGATAAACACGTTACAAAGGATACCGAGCCAAGGTTTCACCAAACTGATAGAACAATCGCTGCACAGCTTCAACCGATCAACCAATCAACAATAGTAGCATAACAGCTGAAGAGAACCCCGGTCAGAACCGACCAATCAATCAATCAACCCATCAAACCATCTTCATAGTAGCATAAACAGCTGAAGATGACAACCCCGGTACCGGAACCATAACAATGTAACATGTCACAAAGGACAAGGGAAATGACACAGAGTCATACCCAAAACGTCTAGCTAGAATACTCACTAATGGAGCTAGCTCATCCCAACCAAGGCCATCTAGAAGGGGAAAGAAGGACCAATGGGCGATGCTATACTGGACTTGGCTCGTGCCATTATAACATTATCCATTGCCTGACTCGAACACAAGTAACCAGCTGGACTTTCAAATAAATGCTAAGTAATAAATACTAGCTCTATAAACAACCAGAGATTCCAAAGTAGGGAACCATACCAAATAATCACCATAAAGATGCAAACGATTACTCATGAAGAGTTCAACAACAATGAACACAAGAAGTTCCTCATAGAGAGTCTAACACCGATAAACAGGGTTGCTCATAGAGAGCCGAACAACATTGATCATTAAAACATGATTATTCTATGATAAGGGACCATACTAAACACATCCTAAAGATGATACCCACGAGTTACTCATAAGGAGCACAACTCAAACGGTCGCTCACAATTGGTACAATAATTATTACCAAAACGACCCTAAACGTCTACTCATAAAGAGTACTATGACCATGAACTCAACCATCTCTTACACTTGGAATTCCAAATGGGAAAACCGAATAAATACACCTTAAAGCTAATCAACACCGTAGGTACCCAATCACCAATTCACGTCTTACATCCGTTCATCAACGAACCAATTCTTAACACTCGAACGAACCCAAAAGGTTACACCTATTCATACATGATCACATACGGACGAAACCCAACACTTTGATGTTCCATAACAACCCTCTAGATACTATAGGATATCACCTAAAACCTAGTCCAAGTCTTATCCAAAAATCAATTCGATTGGCACAATCATGAACACCTCATAAGATGACCAAACATTCCCAAACAATACTTAGACTAATTCCATAACACAATTGCTCACAACGGAACCACTTTACAACCCTAGAGTGTTCCACTATGCTCATACAAGTTAAATAGAATAGTACTCAAAACCCAGACCGAACCACATTCTTAAATCACACAAAAAGAGCAAGTATAACCTTCAGTAACCACTGTACGGCCGCCCAATTCTGGTTGTGCAGTCGCCCACTATACCCTGCAACCAAGACAAAAACCTTCCAGTAAGTTGTGTGGCCGCACGCCCCATTTTGGGCGGTCGCCCACAACCCCTGTTCTGTCAGAAATCGGCAAGAATGAACTGGGTTCTTCCCAAATTTCTTACCAAAACTCAATCCAACAACACCAACACTTCTACTAGGATACCCAAGTGCCCAAACAACAAGAAAGCCTAGTAAGAAACTAAATAACCAACATCTAGCAACCCAAACCAAGATTTAAATCCCAAAATCAATTATCACAAAGTTAACCAAAAATGTAAACAAATTCCAAACTCAACCAAAAGGCCATATATATCAACTAAAGCATCATATAAGCTAAAGATGAACATTTTTAGCATAAATGGGGGAAAAGAAACTTACTTGGAATTTATCAAAGATGACAGAATTCGAATTTTCTTAGCTCTACACGTCCTAGCGACGATCTAAACATTTTTCATAAAATGAGCAATAAGAAACAATGAGAGGAAGATGATCAAAATGAAGGAAAAAGGGAGGAGCTTTTCTTATCTCAACAATAATGGAGAGAGAGGGAGAAACTAGTGTGTGTGTGTGAGGAAGGAGGGAGTATGCAGGAGAGTGAGGGAGGGAGGGGGAAGTAGTTAAGATATTAAAGAAAAGTTTCACAATTAACCCCTCCACTACAACATTGAACACATCAACCCTTTTCAACTAAATCCCCTATCTTCACACTTAGCACAATTGATTAATTTAAAATACTAGACATAAAATATTAAGAAACACAAACTGCACCCATAAATAAATAAATAATTAAATAAATATTTATTACTAAGAAAATAGAGACGGGTTTTCGGGTCGTTACAATCCACGCTCCTTAAAAAGAATTCGCCCGCGAATTCACTTATCAAAATCATAACACAGTCATATCGAGGCTACAAAATATCGATTCTCATAAAGCACTCATAATCCCAATCAAGTACCTATTAAATATTTCCGACATAGTCTCCATGACTCAAATAAACCAACACATATTGAACACATACATATCTCAAGTATACTCGTATCAAACATTCTAAAGTCAACTTCCTCTTTCATCCGGAATTTCAAATTCTCAAGACTATCACTAGATCACCAATTCTGAGACATAGCTGATTTGATCCTAATTAGCATTACGCTCTCAATCAACCCTTAAATCGCCAACATCCATAAGTTTTATTTTTCATTATCCCAATAGTATTTGGAATCAACTCCACACACACGTAGTATATGCTTAAAATATATATATCGGTCCCAAGGTTTCCTAATATTATAACAAGACCCAAATAACTATTCATAACACTCTGAGGAGTCTATTAAGATCAAGATGTACTACAATGGTCCCTGTCATAAATTATTTCCACAATTATCCACGTAATCATACTACTACTAGAACTCATAAGGAAAGGATTAGCACTAACGATTATAACATAGAAGCACATATTAGGCAGGTAGACTGGGTTATTCAATCCACTATAATAAAGCACTATTGAGGTGTTATCAAATATATGGTCACCATACCGAAAAATTCATCATCATTTATCCCTATACCTTTAGAGGTCTCTTAGGGAGGTCCTCTAATCATTGATGTGCTACTTCCAATTATTGTCAACCCAACATTTCAATTATATCCAGGAAATTTACCATTATCAACTATTCGATCAATATGATTCCACTACTAAAATCATCTTCCTTATGTGATAAAACATAATACAATCATAATCTTTGTATTTCTCAACCTACTTGTATTAACTCACATTTATCTTTTCGAAGAACATATAACTATCTAACATTGATAACCCATTAACATCATTTCTAAACTTGGTCCCATAAAAACAACTATAGTTTGCTAAGGCGATATCAATAAAACCACAATCAATCCCTACTCATAGATAGCTCTATTTATTAACCCGGATTTTAGAATACTTACCCGAATGATCCAATAGCCACGGCTACTTTAGTTCCGTCTCTTCCCGAATTTCCCAATTATCCACTTTAACCCATCATATAGTAAACTTAAATAATGCTTACAACATAGTAATCTCTCGTACCGAACCTTCTTCAATCACTATCTTCACTCCTAACTAAAATCCATACCCAAGGCCAAAATTGAAGAATCCAAATTTCTCTTAAACATAATTCTCGAGATACTACAAACTTGTCTTATTCACAACCCTAATTATACTGTAAAGATACTTCCATTAGATAATCGCATACTTAATATTACTTCCCAGAAATTCAAAACATTAAACCATCTCGAGCTTACTCAACTTCTTAAACTATGAAAAGCTAAAGAAATTTCTCATCCTCCAAATGTTCACCGCGTGACTATATCTCCAAGGATTACCATTAAAGTAGCAACTGTAACGATCCGAAATTTTCACAATCTTTATTTTCATAAATATCAATATATTACAACTTACAACTCTAAAAGATATTACAAATGATCACTAATAATCTGAAATATTCAATAAACCGCTCCGTCCCAATACAAAATCATAGTATCCTTTAATATGCCAAAGTATCTATACTCAATTTCCTTTATAAATCCTTAATCCAAACGAGGACGCCACCAAGAAAATATTCAGAACCATGTGACAACTGTTCACTAAAACCCAAAAATGCCTTTAATATTGTTCGAGGAATTCTCACCTTCTCTAAATATGTCTAGTCCTTTAAACTTGACGCGCTCACCATCATTAATGATTATAACTTCCACAATATACTCATAACTCGTATTGCTCTAACTCAACTCCAGTCATGTATTAAAATGATCCCAAAAGTATCATAACTCAACTTCTTAATATGACCCATAATAAATTAAGTATTTCCTCATACTAAACAATTCCGATGCACTCACGTAGATGTACTAAAAGTAAAGAAAAATCTCCTATCAAGAAATTCTCAAATTGAATCTTTAACTCTTTTAACCCAACCGATACTATATGTTCACTGATTCACCTATCAGTATTATAGACCATATCAACTCATCATATAACCCAAGTTCCCTATCGGTCAAGCGACATATCGCACCCATTATAAATTATACTCAAGACTTGAACATTAGTATTGCCAACTGAATAAGCTAAATTCCCAGCACAACCTTATAATAAAGATTTTCTGATTTTCAATATAGAACCTGAACATTTTATATATACTTAGTATGCTCCTAAACAAGTCAAACACACTAATATAGAATTATTCACCACCTGTCTATGGCACCCAAGAAATTCGAGACACATTGAAAGCTAGGCCATACTACTTAACTCGTCAATATCCTGTATAGGTGACATAACCAAATCACCTTACCTCTATCAGTAGAAATCACGAAATTTCATACTCGAGAATACACCTCAACATAAATCACTTAATGAGAACAAACATACGAATATAGCACAAGACATTTCCACTTTACGAAATAGGTACGTCCAAGCCTTCAAAACTCGCACTCTCGATTCCCAAGCCAACTAACCCCAATGGAACCAACACTATTGACACCAATCCTATACTTGATATACCACAAGAGAAGAAATACTCGACGTCAATATCACGACTCATAACTCAACCACTTCTACCTTAACCTCATCTTCAAGAAAACTTAGTTTTCTAAACTGCTCAAAATTATAACACCCATTTATTGAAACCTATTCAATATCAGAGTTCTTATTCTCTTTCAAGATCTAAAACCATTGCTCTGATACCAACTGTCACGCCCCGGAAAATTCTAAAATCCATAAACATAAAATTTACATAATGTACATCTCCAAAATGCAAAATACCAAACCGGGCGCGTGAATTCAACTATAAACCAATACTATTAAACAACACCTCACGAGATTTCAACTCGGAGACAATCTATAATTGTGGAAGCAAGAACAACTAATAATATAAAAACTCATTGGATAACAGTATTTACACAACACTGTACTACCTCGATCTCACAACAAAATACATAAAGGCTCCGAAGAGCAACTACCCCAAAGGAGGTCAACCTGCTCAGAAGATTCCCGCTACAATGGACCTCACAACGCTACCACTTGCTTTCCTAGGGGGGGTTAAGGAAAACAATAAAGATAAAAAGAAACGGGGTGAGATAAAATCTCAGTAAGCTACTAAATGCATCTAAGTGCCATGCTGTCATGAACAGTAATATAACAATAAGCATTCATAATGTACAATCACATAACAACAAATGAGAGGCTCCCTATCGCCAACCGTCCCATACCGGTTGGAAATAACGACCAGCTCATCATGCAGCACATAAAGCTAAAATAAACACGTTACAAAGGATACCGAGCCAAGGTTTCACCAAACTGATAGAACAATCGCTGCGCAGCTTCAACCGATCAACCAATCAACAATAGCAGCATAACAGCTGAAGAGAACTGTCGCGACCCCGGACCCCGCGGGCCCGAGACCGCGATCTGGACGTCGACTTAAAACCAAAACTGTGAAATACCGAAGTTAAAAATTCCATTTGATACCAAAAGGTGATAACACAAGGTTTTGAAAATCGTCTTGAACAACAAGGTAAAACTAGTATAAACTCCATAAGTTTATACACCAAAGTGACAAAATACACAAATCCTAATGACGTCAATGTTTGGTACAAATATCCCAAAAGGTTACACATTTATATAATGTAAACCAACCTATACAACTTTCCCCCAAAAGAATGTATCCACACTCGACGTCCTCTTTCTCGTGATCAGCGAGACTAATCCTTAGCACCTGGGGGGGGGGGTTAAGGAAAAACAAAGATAAAAAGAAATGGGGGTGAGATAAATCTCAATAAGTTACTAATGCAACTACCTGACATGCTATGATGCAATATACAATAATAAATCATAGTTAGCACATGGCATTTATCACATAACAGATAGCAGCGGAAATAAACACATAACAAAGGATATAGCCAAGGTTTTCCAAACCGAAGAACCAAATAAAGGTTCGGTGCGCAGCTTCAATAATCAACAAATCATCATCTTCATAATAGCATGAAAGCCGAAGAGAAACCCCGGTACCGGAACCAATAACCAAATGAAGTGTCACAAGGGACGGGAGACATGCCACAAAGTCATGCTCCAAGTAAAGCTAAAATGCACACAAAGGAGCTAGCTCTTCTCACATCCAAGGCCAATCTGGAGGAGGGTAATAATGGGGCAAAACAATGGTCAACATCACAATGGACTTGGCCGTGCCATCATAATGTTTCGCATCGCCCAAACACACACAAAATACCAGCTGGACTTTCAAATAAATTCTAAGTAATAAATACTAGCTTAAATAAACAACTTAAGGTTCCAAAGTAGGGAACCAATCCAAATAAATCACCACAAAGGTAAACCAATATAAACCGCACATCAAAGATGAACCACTTTCCCAAAATGATAATTAATCAAATTCCATATCATATTTATTCATATAAGAATGAATTCCACTTAATAAAGTGTTCCACGGTGTTATCTTAAGTTAATTAGAAAGAATAAACCTAAACTAGGTAAGCCTTAAGTCTTAAACCAAGCAAAAGGGCAAAAACCCAAACAGGCGGGCGGGCGGGCGCCTGGGCATAGGCAGGCGGGCGCTTATTTCAACAGAAGGTTTGGGTCGCTGGAAAAGGGGGTGCAGGCGGGCGCTCGGGTCAAGGCGGGCGGGCGTTCGGCCTGGGTTTTGGCCGGGAAGAACAGAGCTGGGTTCTTCATTTCGACCCAAATTTCACCAAAACACAAAATACTCCATTTCAACTCTTTCTACACGTTCCAAAATGTACCAAAACCACTTATAACTAGGGTGGGGATCCAAATACACCATTTATCAACCCAAAACCAAGAATCAAACCCAACATTCATCAATTCACCATTTTTAACCAAAAACTCAAATAAATTCCAAATGGATTCTAAACTCAACCAAACTTCAAATATAACACATCAAGCATTATATAAACATGATATGAACATTTTAGCATCAAAATGGGGGAAAAGTAACTTACTTGAATATTTTCAAAGATGACGGAATTCAATTCTTTTTGGTTCTACGCGATCCTATCGACGATCTAAACACATTTCGAGTTTTAAGAAATGAGAGATAACAAGAAGAAGATGAAGAAAATGAAGAGAGAAGAAAGAGAAGAAAAAGCTTACCATAACAAGGAGAGAGAGAGAGTTGGCTGGGAGATGATGGTGAGGAGTGAGGGAGGAGAGGGGAGTAGGGAGGGAGTAGATGAAGAATTATTTGAAAACTTTCACAAAGGCCCCTCCTCTAATACTAACACGAATGCTTACTCTCCCTACTAACAATTAAGACCCCACAATACTACACTAACCCAAACGACTCAATTAAAATGCTAGGTATAAATTATTATAACTCATAAAATGCACACATAAATAATAAATAAATAATAATTTAAATAAATAAATAAGCAAATAAATAAATACTAATTATTTATTACTAATAACATAGAGCCTAGATTTCGGGTCGCGACATTCACTCCCCCTTAAAGAAAATTCGACCTGAATTTTAACGAGACTCACCTTAAACAAAAAGCCACGGAAATTTCCTCTCGATCTCACCTCGGAGCTCCCACGTCGACTCCTCGATATTATGATTCCTCCAAATAACTCTAACCAACGCAATGCTTTTGCTCCTCAACTCTTGGACTTTAGAATCTAAGATCCGAACCGGTCGTTCCTCATAAGTCATATCGGGCTCAATATCCTCCGGTACCCTCGGTAACACGTGAGATGGATCATGAACATACTTCCGAAGCATAGAAACGTGAAAGACGTTATGCAACCGGTCTAAGGATGACGGTAACGCAAGACGATACGCTAGAAGTCCAACCTTTCCCAAAATCTCAAACGGGCCAATAAACCTCGGAGCCAATTTGCCTTTCTTCCCAAACCTACGAATACCGACCTTCGGAGATACTTTCAAGAACACAAAGTCACCAGTCTGAAAACTAAGATCTCGCCTTCGGTTATCTGCATAGCTCTTATGTCGACTCTGGGCTGTTTTCAATCTATCCCGGATAATTCTAACTTTCTCAACCGAATCCCGCAGCAAATCAATACCCACAATCTTCGCTTCACCGACCTCGTCCCAACAAATAGGCGTTCTACATTTCCTTCCATACAAGGCCTCAAACGGTGCCATCTCGATACTAGCCTGATAACTGTTGTTGTAAGAGAACTCCACTAATGGTAGGTGCGAATCCCAAGAATCAGAGAAGTCTATCGAACACGCTCGCAACATATCCTCCAAAATCTGAATTGTCCTCTCGGATTGACCATCGGTCTGAGGATGAAAAGCTGTGCTGAATCGTAAGTCTGTACCCAAAGTTTCCTGAAACGCCTTCCAGAATCTAGAAGTAAACCTCGGGTCTCGATCTGACACAATGCTAACCAAAACCCCATGCAATCTAACGATCTCATCGATATAAAGGGTCGCAAGCTTCTCCATCGAATATCTGATGTCAATAGGTAAGAAATGGGCACCCTTGGTCAATCTATCCACTATTACCCAAACACTGTCATACTTCCTACGGGTACAAGGTAGTCCCGTAACAAAATCCATAGTCACATGCTCCCATTTCCACTCGGGAATCTCTAAGGGCTGAAGTAATCCCGCGGGTCTCTGATGCTCGGCTTTGACCTGCTGACAAGTTAAACACTTCGAAACATACTCGGCTATTTCCCTTTTTATATTAATCCACCAAAATTGTTGCTTCAAATCCTGATACATCTTCGTACTACCCGGATGAATAGTATACCTCGATTTGTGGCCCTCATCTAAAACTTGCCTCTTTATTCCACCAACATCGGGTACGCACAAACGACCACGGAAAGTCAAAACTCCACTCGGACTCAAAGAAAAATCCTCAAAATTCTTTTCCTTCAATTTACCCATCATCTTCACCAACTCAGGATCTTCTTTCTGAGCTTCCTTTATCCTCTGAATTAGGGTCGGAGACACCCTAATATTCGCAAAAATATCCCCATGTCTCGATTCACGAGGAGACCAATCTCGAACATCCTCAAGCATTTTCCATTCACGGACCATCATCGAAGCCACATAAGACTTTCTACTAATCGCATCGGCTACCACATTCGCCTTTCCCGGGTGATAAGAAATCGTACAATCATAATCCTTCAATAATTCCATCCATCGGCGTTTCCTATTATTCAACTCTTTCTGGGAGAAAAGGTATTTCAAACTCTTGTGATCCGTAAAAATCTCAAACTTCGCTCCATAAAGGTAATGCTTCCATTTGTGCAACGCAAAGACTATCGCTTCCAACTCCATATCATGAGTCGGGTAATTCTTCTCACTAGGGGTCAACTTCCTCGAAGCATAAGCAATCACTTTCCATTTCTGCATCAACACACAACCCAAACCCTCTTTCGAAGCATCACTGTAAATCACTAGGCCATCGCTCCCATTAGGCAAAGTCAAGATCGGTGCGGTAGTCAACCTCTTCTTCAATTCCTCGAAACTCTTGTCACATTTATCGGTCCACACAAACGGGACATTCTTCCGGGTCAACTGAGTCATCGGAGTAGCGATCCTCGAAAACCCCTCAATAAATCTTCTGTAATAACCGGATAAACCCAGAAAGCTTCTAATCTCTGTCACAGATTCGGGTCTCTTCCAATCCACTATAGCTTCAATCTTTGAAGGATCCACAGAAATACCGTCTTTAGAAATCACATGGCCCAGAAATGACACCTTCTCGAGCCAAAATTCGCATTTGCTAAACTTCGCAAATAATTTCTCCCTCGCAAGAACGGATATAACTGTCCTCAAATGTTGCTCGTGCTCCTCTCGAGATTTCGAATAAACAAGAATGTCGTCGATGAAGACTACCACGAACGAATCAAGATAAGGATGGAAAACTCGGTTCATCAAATCCATAAACACGGCCGGCGCGTTAGTCAACCCAAACGGCATAACCAAGAACTCATAATGACCATAACGAGTGCGAAAGGCAGTCTTCGGAATATCCTCCGATCGAACCTTCAACTGATGGTACCCACTCCTCAAATCAAGCTTAGAAAACACAACGGACCCTTGAAGCTGATCAAATAAATCATTGATGTGCGGTAGAGGATACTTGTTCTTCACCGTAACCTGATTCAACTTCCAGTAATCGATGCACAATCTCAACGAACCATCTTTCTTCCGCACAAACAGAACCGGTTCTCCCCACGGGGAAACACTAGGGCGGATAAACCCTCGATCCAGTAACTCTTGCAACTGAACCTTTAATTCCTTCAACTCTGCGGGAGCTAACCTATAAGGTGCTTTCGAAATTGGAGCCGTACCCGGAAAAAGGTCTATACAAAACTCAATCTCACGATCGGGCGGCATATCATACTCGGTAGAGAAAACATCGGGAAATTCCCGAACTACCCGAACACTACCCAAACTAGGGGATTCCTTCCTAGTATCAAGAACACTAGCCAAATACCCCTCACAACCACTATGCAATAATTTTCTCGCTTTCAAATAAGAAATTAAGCGAACCTTTCTACTCAGAGGACTAGCCTCAAACACAAATTTAGGCACATCGGGAATAGAAAAAGTAACAATTTTCTTACGGCAATCAACGGAAGCATGAAACTTGCTCAACCAATCCATACCCAAAATGACATCAAAGTCTTGGATAGGAAGAACTACCAAATCCGCACAGAGGACACGACCACAAATAACCACATCACAAGCACGAAAGACTCGCTCAGAAATCAAGCATTCTCCTATAGGGGTCGACACCTCTAGCACGTACGGTAAAGACTCGAATGCAGCATTTAACATGGAAGCAAATTGCACAGAAATGTATGAATGAGATGATCCTGGATCTACTAACGCTCGTGCGCTCACATTAGACACAGAAACAATACCTCCAATAACAGAAGGGTCATCGGTCGCTTGTTGTTGATTCATGGCATATATCTCTCCTTAAACTTTGGGCTTCCCGGTAGCATCCCTTTTTTGACCTTGATTATTACCAACTCCTGACCCGGATGCTTGTCCTCTACCTCTCGGGCAATCTTTTACAAAGTGACCCATTTGACCACAATTGGTGCACCTTCCTTGCTTCTTCCAACACCGGTCCTCAGAATGACCTTCCTTTTGACAATACGAACAAAGCCTCCTAATTTGGTTCCCTTGGTTCCCGGAAGTGGTACCCGGGTTCCTTGGGATCGGTTGCCCTCGGAACTGAGATTGTCCCCCAAAGTTACCTCGATTGTCGGAACGGTGTTGTGGCTTGCTTTGTCCTCCCGGCTTGCTCGGGTTAGCTACCTCGGTCTTCCTCTTATGCTCCCCAATATCTTGCTCTATCAAGTAGGCTCGGTCTACCGCATCTTGGAAAGTCACAATCCGTAGGGCAATAAGTTGAGTACGGATGGAGGTCTTCAATCCCCGAATGAATCTCATAGCTTTTTGTTCCTCGGTCCTCATCAAATAGTCACAATACCAGGCTAATTCTATGAACTTAGCCGAGTATTGAGCTATAGACAGCAAACCTTGCTCCAGGTTGAGTAGCTCGATCTCCTTTCGGTTTTGATCAACAACCGGAATGAAATGCTCCTTGAATTTGCGCACAAATAACTCCCATGCATACACCGTGTGAGTATCATCCCAACTAGCTTTAACACCCTTCCACCAATGCTCGGCGGCACCCACAAGTTTGTAAGCCGCGAACCAGACCTTGTCCCCATCCGTGCAACCAAATACCTCATAAATCTTCTCCATCGACTCAATCCACAACTCAGCTTTCCTTACATCGGGTTCCCCATTGAATTCAACCGGTTTCAGTTTGAGAAATTGCTCCAATCCATAGCGGGGTGGAGCTTGTTCTACCCTCGGACCTTGATCATGTATGGCCTTCATGGCCGCCTCGAACATGCCCTGAAACATAGCACGTGCTTCTTCCCTTGTATCATTCTGATTTGGATTACCGGTACTACCTTCACCACTCCTTCTACGAACCATTGTAAACAAGTACCTGCATAAAACATCAACCGTTAATCACTCCGCTCACAACTACCCTCCTAGGTCAAACTAATCCACCTATACTTATACATAGAGCTAATGCCATAGCTCTGATACCAACTGTCGCAACCCCGGACCCCACGGGCCCGAGACCGCGATCTGGACGTCGACTTAAAACCAAAACTGTGAAATACCGAAGTTAAAAATTCCATTTGATACCAAAAGGTGATAACACAAGGTTTTGAAAATCGTCTTGAACAACAAGGAAAAACTAGTATAAACTCCATAAGTTTATACACCAAAGTTACAAAATACACAAATCCTAATGACGTCAATGTTTGGTACAAATATCCCAAAAGGTTACACATTTATATAATGTAAACCAACCTATACAACTTTCCCCAAAAGAATGTATCCACACTCGACGTCCTCTTTCTCGTGATCAGCGAGACTAATCCTTAGCACCTGGGGGGGGGGTTAAGGAAAAACAAAGATAAAAAGAAAAGGGGGTGAGATAAATCTCAATAAGTTACTAATGCAACTACCTGACATGCTATGATGCAATATACAATAATAAATCATAGTTAGCACATGGCATTTATCACATAACAGATAGCAGTGGAAATAAACACATAACAAAGGATATAGCCAAGGTTTTCCAAACCGAAGAACCAAATAAAGGTTCGCTGCGTAGCTTCAATAATCAACAAATCATCATCTTCATAATAGCATGAAAGCCGAAGAGAAACCCCCGGTACCGGAACCAATAACCAAATGAAGTGTCACAAGGGACGGGAGACATACCACAAAGTCATGCTCCAAGTAAAGCTAAAATGCACACAAAGGAGCTAGCTCTTCTCACATCCAAGGCCAATCTGGAGGAGGGTAATAATGGGGCAAAACAATGGTCAACATCACAATGGACTTGGCCGTGCCATCATAATGTTTCGCATCGCCCAAACACACACAAAATACCAGCTGGACTTTCAAATAAATGCTAAGTAATAAATACTAGCTTAAATAAACAACTTAAGGTTCCAAAGTAGGGAACCAATCCAAATAAATCACCACAAAGGTATAAACCGCACATCAAAGATGAACCACATTCCCAAAATGATACTTAATCAAATTCCATATCATATTTATTCATATAAGAATCAATTCCACTTAATAAAGTGTTCCACGGTGTTATCTTAAGTTAATTAGAAGGAATAAACCTAAACTAGTTAAGCCTTAAGTCTTAAACCAAGCAAAAGGGCAAAAACCCAAACAGGCAGGCGGGCGGGCGCCTGGGCATAGGCAAGCGGGCGCTTATTTCAACAGAAGGTTTGGGTCGCTGGAAAAGGGGGTGCAGGCGGGCGCTCGGGTCAAGGCGGGCGGGCGCTCGGCCTGGGTTTTGGCCGGGAAGAACAGAGCTGGGTTCTTCATTTCGACCCAAATTTCACCAAAACACAAAATACTCCATTTCAACTCTTTCTACACGTTCCAAAATATACCAAAACCACTTATAACTAGGGTGGGGATCCAAATACACCATTTATCAACCCAAAACCAAGAATCAAACCCAACATTCATCAATTCACCATTTTTAACCAAAAACTCAAATAAATTCCAAATGGATTCTAAACTCAACCAAACTTCAAATATAACACATCAAGCATTATATAAACATGATATGAACATTTTAGCATCAAAATGGGGGAAAAGTAACTTACTTGAAAATTCTCAAAGATGACGGAATTCAATTCTTTTTGGTTCTACGCGATCCTATCGACGATCTAAACACATTTCGAGTTTTAAGAAATGAGAGATAACAAGAAGAAGATGAAGAAAATGAAGAGAGAAGAAAGAGAAGAAAAAGCTTACCATAACAAGGAGAGAGAGAGAGAGTTGGCTGGGAGATGATGGTGAGGAGTGAGGGAGGAGAGGGGAGTAGGGAGGGAGTAGATGAAGAATTATTTGAAAACTTTCACAAAGGCCCCTCCTCTAATACTAACACGAATGCTTACTCTCCCTACTAACAATTAAGACCCCACAATACTACACTAACCCAAACGACTCAATTAAAATGCTAGGTATAAATTATTATAACTCATAAAATGCACACATAAATAATAAATAAATAATAATTTAAATAAATAAATAAGCAAATAAATAAACACTAATTATTTATTACTAATAACATAGAGCCTAGATTTTGGGTCGCGACAAGAACCCCGGTTAGAACCAACCAATCAATCAATCAACCCATCAAACCATCTTCATAGTAGCATAAACAGCTGAAGATGACAACCCCGGTACCGGAACCATAACAATGTAACATGTCACAAAGGACAAGGGAAATGACACAGAGTCATACCCAAAACGTCTAGCTAGAATACTCACTAATGGAGCTAGTTCATCCCAACCAAGGCCATCTAGAAGGGGAAAGAAGGACCAATGGGCGATGCTATACTGGACTTGGCTCGTGCCATTATAACATTATCCATTGCCTGACTCGAACACAAGTAACCAGCTGGACTTTCAAATAAATGCTAAGTAATAAATACTAGCTCGATAAACAACCAAAGATTCCAAAGTAGGGAACCATACCAAATAATCACCATAAAGATGCAAACGATTACTCATGAAGAGTTCAACAACAATGAACACAAGAAGTTCCTCATAGAGAGTCTAACACCGATAAACAGGGTTGCTCATAGAGAGCCGAACAACATTGATCATTAAAACATGATTATTCCATGATAAGGGACCATACTAAACACATCCTAAAGATGATACCCACGAGTTACTCATAAGGAGCACAACTCAAACGGTCGCTCACAATTGGTACATTAATTATTACCAAAACGACCCTAAACGTCTACTCATAAAGAGTACTATGACCATGAACTCAACCATCTTTTACACTTGGAATTCCAAATGGGAAAACCGAATAAATACACCTTAAAGCTAATCAACACCGTAGGTACCCAATCACCAATTCACGTCTTACATCCGTTCATCAACGAACCAATTCTTAACACTCGAACGAACCCAAAAGGTTACACCTATTCATACATGATCACATACAGACCAAACCCAACACTTTGGTGTTCTATAACAACCCTCTAGATACTATAGGATATCACCTAAAACCTAGACCAAGTCTTATCCAAAAATCAATTCGATTGGCACAATCATGAACACCTCATAAGATGACCAAACATTCCCAAACAATACTTAGACTAATTCCATAACACAATTGCTCACAACGGAACCACTTTACAACCCTAGAGTGTTCCACTATGCTCATACATGTTAAATAGAATAGTACTCAAAACCCAGATCGAACCACATTCTTAAATCACACAAAAAGAGCAAGTATAACCTTCAATAACCACTGTGCGGCCGCCCAATTCTGGTTGTGCGGTCGGCCACTATACCCTGCAACCAAGACAAAAACCTTCCAGTAAGTTGTGCGGCCGCATGCCCCATTTTGGGCGGTCACCCACAATCCCTGTTCTGCCGGAAATCGGCATGAATGAACTGGGTTCTTCCCAAGTTTCTTACCAAAACTCAATCCAACAACACCAACACTTCTACTAGGATACCCAAGTGCCCAAACAACAAGAAAGCTTAGTAAGAGCCTAAATAACCAACATCTAGCAACCCAAACCAAGATTTAAATCCCAAAATCAATTATCACAAAGTTAACCAAAAATGTAAACAAATTCCAAACTCAACCAAAAGGCCATATATATCAACTAAAGCATCATATAAGCTAAAGATGAACATTATTAGCATAAATAGGGGAGAAGCAACTTACTTGAAATTTATCAAAGATGACGTAATTCAAATTTTCTTAGCTCTACACGATCCTAGCGACGATCTAAACATTTTTCATAAAATGAGCAATAAGAAACAATGAGAGGAAGATGATCAAAATGAAGGAAAAAGGGAGGAGCTTTTCTTACCTCAACAACAATGGAGAGAGAGGGAGAAACTAGTGTGTGTGTGTGAGGAAGGAGGGAGTATACAGGAGAGTGAGGGAGGGAGGGGGAAGTAGTTAAGATATTAAAGAAAAGTTTCACAATTAACCCCTCCACTACAACATTGAACACATAAACCCTTTTCAACTAAATCCCCTATCTTCACACTTAGCACAATTGATTAATTTAAAATGCTAGACATAAAATATTAAGAAACACAAAATGCACCCATAAATAAATAAATAATTAAATAAATATTTATTACTAAGAAAATAGAGACGGGTTTTCGGGTCGTTACAAAGAAGGTGTTCTTGATATCCGTTCGACGTGTTGATACCGATAGAGAGTGTTTGCTTTAACACTTTAAAGTCCGTGTTCATGGATTCGATCTTTAAGGGTATGTTTCATTCATCTTGTATTTAATTTAATCAACATGCACAGTTCCGGGCTCTTAGGTGTTTGATTTTATCTGTTTATTCCGCTGCGCATGATGTATCAAAACCCAACAGTGGTATCAGATGTAACACCCCAACTTTTCACTACAATTAAATAATAACTTAATACGAAAAATTCCCAAAATCAGAATGCCCAACGGCTACAAATAACCACAATTCAAACTTTAACCAACGTTCAAATCCACAACGGCTAGTACAAACCACTAGCTCAAACGGTAACTAACGGAAAGTAAAGTTTATAACTTAACCGTAACGGAAACATAACCACTAATTAGATTTATTAAAAGTTAACTCCTAAGCCGCCAAACCTTGCGACTCTTGATCTGCTTATTTATAACCTGGAGAGAAAAGAAAAATGAAAGGAATGAGCGAACAATGCCCAGTAAGTTCATACGGTATCCCCTCGGGTACTAAGAGGAGATGACCGAAACGAACGGTAACAATGAATTACAATGAACGGATATAACTCAAGGATCAAACTAACACTCAGTTTGAAAAGAAACATTTACTTGATGAAAAACAATGCATTACTTGAAAACACGTGGCTTCAGAGGCAGTTTCCAAAACACAACATTTTACTCACACTTTACTTTTCTTTACTTTACTTTACTTCATTTAGGGATTAAGCACGTGCTGTACCCAGGGCTCGGGTTTCTACTGACCGCACCCAAAATCAGTATATCATGATAACCTACGTTACTTCATCAAGCAACGCAAAGGGGTCCACATGTTCAACTTAGAACTATGGATAACTGTAAGGGGTCCACTTATCCGTTTCGGGATTATGGATAACTGTAGTCACTTTACTTATTATAAAAATTCACTTTAAAGAGCTTTTACAAAACAAAGCTTAACTTTACAAACTTTACTTGATCACTTTTTAAAAGATACACATCTCACTTGGACACCAAGGTTACAAAATCAATCATACACATGATACCCCTATTGAACAATAACAATATCAATAGAGTGGATAACAAGAGACGGAAAAATTCGCAGAACGGAATAGTTATTAAAAGACTATCTAGCCACACAGATAGTTTACTTTATAAAACAGAGATTGGGAATCCTAACAAAGGATTAAGAATCAATACACAACTAAGAGCGTAATCCCTTACCTTAGCTTCGTGTTCTACTAGCTTGCTTTACTCCGCTTGAACAATCTACAATATGAAATAGTCTTGCCTTAGACATGAGAAAATACTATTTTTCTTCCGTCCCAATTTACTTCTTTTTACTCGATTAATTCCATGGTTTAGTCATCTATCACCCTTTCCTAATTAACCAATAACTTTAAGAATGACTACAACACCCCTAGGGTTTTTATTAGTCAATCCTCAACTCTCAATTTCACTACACAAATTACACACACTGATTTCATACTTTCTGCACACACTTACTGAGTACACCTCCTGACAGACACACCCACCACTCTGGTTTACACACGCTCTGGTACACCCACCACTCTGAACACACCCACAACTTCAGACACACACACACCCACCATCAACCCACACACACACACCCACCATCTACTGCACTTACACGCACACACACAAACACATTACAGTACACACACATACACTCTGTATCACACACGCACACACAAACACACAACAGCACACACACCCGCACACACACACGCACACCAGCACCCCCAGATGCGCACCAGCACACACACGCAGGACACACACTTCCACAATCCATATTTTTCTTCCTTAATTGCATACTATTTAACCCTAGTTGATCAATCCATAACTTAGGGTTTCTTAACCCAACAATTTGATTTACAAAGATGAAGAGAAGAGTTTAAGGGGTTCTAGAATTACCTTTGTGAACACTATCGCCTTCTCTCTTTCTCTCCTTCACCGTCTCTCTCTCCCGCTCTCTGCGTCTCCTTTCTGCGCCTCCCTTTTCTTTCTTCCCGTTCTATTCTTTAATTTGCGGTGGAATAAAATAGTCCTAGGGTTTAAGAGAGGGTATTTATATTAATAGGGCTTCCCTATTCCCTAATTTAAATTGGACTCCTAATCCTTCTTAGTTAATGAATTGGGCCTTCTACTTTTGACCCAATAACTAAACTAAACTAATTATTAAAGTTTGGCCCATTAATAATTAAGAGTTTAAAATAAATAAAATAAAAGGTATGTTCGGGTTATTACATTCTTACCCCCTTAAAAGAGTTTGGTCCTCCAAACTAAACGTACCTTAATCTTTGAACAAAGCGGGATACATATCACGCATTTCACTTTCGAGCTCCCACGTGGCTTCTCTTTCCGTGTGATTGCTCCACTGAACTTTTACGTACGGAATCACTCGCTTCCGCAAAACTTGATCTTTACGGTCTACAATCTTTACCGGCTTCTCATCATAACTCAAGTCTTCACGAAAACGTAACTGTTTGTACTCTATGACGTGGCTCGGGTCAGCTACGTATTTCCTCAACATCGACACGTGAAACACATTGTGCACACCAGACAGCACAGGAGGTAGAGCCAACTTATAGGCTACCGCTCCTATTCGTTCTAGAATCTCGAATGGCCCCACGTACCTAGGACTTAACTTCCCACGAATCCCAAACCGCATGACCCCTTTTGTCGGTGAGATCTTCAAGAATACATGATCTCCTATTTGGAACTCCAGATCGCGCCTTCGATTATCCGCATACGATTTCTGCCTACTCTGCGCAGTTAACAACCACTTGCGAATCGGTTGAACTTTATCCGCCGTTACTTGAACAATCTCGGGTCCAGTTAACTTTCTCTCGCCTACTTCATCCCAACACGCAGGCGATCTACATTTCCGCCTATAAAGAGCTTCATACGGCGCCATTCCAATACTAGAGTGGTAACTGTTGTTGTAGGCAAATTCTACTAGTGGTAGATGATCATCCCACGCTCCTTGCCAATCTAACGACGTTGCTCTCAGTAGGTCTTCGAGAGTTTGAATCGTCCTTTCTGACTGTCCGTCTGTCTGAGGGTGGAACGCTGTACTCATAGTTAACTCCGTCCCCAACGCTTTCTGTAAACTCTTCCAAAAATTTGATGTGAACCTCGCATCTCGGTCTGACACTATAGAGACCGGTATCCCATGTAACCTTACGATCTCATCCACGTACAACTTAGCTAACTTCTCCAACGAATCAGTCACCTTGATTGCTAGAAAGTGAGCCGATTTAGTGAGCCTATCCACTATGACCCAAATTGCGTTATGACCCTTCAACGTCTTGGGAAGTCCAATCACCAGATCCATAGTGATGTGTTCCCACTTCCACTCTGGAATAGGTAACGATTGTAGTAGTCCCGCGGGTTTCTGGTGTTCACTTTTCACTTGCTGACACACCAAACACTTAGAAACGAATTCCGCCACCTCACTCTTCATATTATTCCACCAAAAGGATTCCTTTAGATCCTTATACATCTTAGTACTCCCAGGGTGGACCGAAAACCTTGAACAGTGAGCTTCTTCAAGAATTTCCCTCTTGATACTATCATTATTAGGCACCCAAATCCTTGATCGATACCTCATGATCCCGTCGTCGCTAACACGAAAGTCTACCATTCCCTTTTTACTGATAACCTTGTGAATCGCTTCCAACTCGTCATCCACATTCTGAGCTTCCTTGATTCTCACTAACAGTGTTGGTTGGACACTCAACTGAGCCAAATAGCCTTTAACTTTAACCTCTAGCTTTACGATTTCACTATCTCTCAATTCTCTTACCCCCTTAGAAATCATAGTCGCGAGTGTTCCATGGTTCTTTCTGCTTAACGCATCTGCCACCTTATTGGCCTTCCTAGGATGATACAAGATTTTGCAATCATAATCTTTAAGTAACTCTAGCCATCTCCTTTGCCTCATATTCAGCTCTTTCTGAGTGAAAATGTACTTAAGACTTTTATGGTCGGTGTAAATTTCACAAGGTACCCCATACAAATAGTGTCTCCAAATTTTCAATGCAAACACCACGGCCGCTAACTCCAAATCGTGGGTAGGATAGTTTTTCTCGTGGTTCTTGAGTTGCCTAGACGCATAAGCCACCACTTTATCATTTTGCATCAACACACAACCCAAACCTTTCAATGAAGCATCACTATAGATCACGAAGCCATCACTGTTTGTTGGTAACGTAAGAACAGGCGCAGACACCAATCGCCCTTTCAACTCTTGAAAACTCTTCTCACAATCGTCTGACCACACAAATCTTGTCCCTTTTATGGTTAACCTGGTCAATGGTAGAGATAACTTCGAAAACCCTTCCACGAACCTACGGTAGTACCCTGCTAAACCCAAAAAGCTCCTTATCTCACTAACAGAAGTTGGTCTCTCCCAATTAACTATAGCTTCAACCTTTGCAGGGTCAACTGCTATCCCATTCTTAGATACCACATGTCCCAAAAACGCTACTTCCTCAAGCCAGAATTCACACTTCTTAAATTTGGCATACAACTTTTGCTCCCTTAAAATCTGTAGTACTAATTTCAAATGTTCTTCATGCTCCTCTTTTGATTTCGAATACACCAAGATGTCATCGATGAATACTATTACGCACTTGTCTAAATATTCTTGAAATACTCTATTCATAAGCTCCATGAACACAGCAGGCGCATTTGTCAGCCCAAACGGCATTACTAAGAACTCGTAGTGTCCATACCTTGTCCTAAAAGCCGTCTTTGCCACATCTCCCTTTTTCACTCTTAATTGATGGTAACCAGAACGCAGATCAATCTTAGAGAAGTAGCATGCACCTTGGAGTTGGTCAAACAAATCATCGATCCTTGGCAAAGGATACTTATTCTTAATTGTCACACGGTTTAACTCCCGATAGTCAATGCATAGTCTCATCGACCCATCCTTCTTCTTTACAAATAATACCGGCGCACCCCACGGTGATGCACTCGGTCTAATCAGGCCCTTGTCCAAAAGTTCTTGTAACTGCTCCTTTAACTCTTTAAGTTCCGGCGGAGCCATCCTATATGGTGCTCTTGAAATCGGTGCAGTCTCAGGTGCTAGATCTATCGAAAACTCCACTTCTCGCTCCGGCGGTATTCCTGGCAAATCTTCGGGAAAAACATCCTTGAAATATTTTACTATGGAGAGGGATTAGATGGTCACTTCTTTCTTGTTTGACTCACCAACATACGCAAGAAATCCCTCACAACCTTTCCTTAACAGTTTACGAGCCTTCATTACGGAAATCAGACCCGTTCGGACTCTTGGTTTCGACCCTTGAAAACAAAATCCTTCTCCAGAGGGTAATTCAAAATTCACTTCTTTTCTAAAGCAGTCTACTTTGGCATGATACGCAGCCAACCAGTCCATACCTAGGATGATGTCAAAGTCACTGAGATCCAGACATATAAGATCAACCTCGAGTTCTCTATCGCCTATCCTTAAAGGACAACTTTGAAACACTGAAGTAACTGGGATCGACTCCTTAGTCGGGGTATCAATTACCAAGGGTACTTCTAACGCCTTAGGTGACAATTTTAACTGTTTTGCCAACTTAGAACTAATCACAGAATGAGTGGCACCAGAATCTATCAAAGCGTATACGTTGCGAGAATATAACTGAAGCGTACCTGCCACCAAGTCATTTGTGGCTCTAGCATCTCTAGCAGTCATGGTGAACACACGCCCCTGACCACCGGTCTTACTTTTGTCTTCTGCCTTCACCCCATGAGTTTGTGCATTCTTCTTCGGCTCTGGGCACTTCCACTGCGGGTGCCCAATCTTCTCACAGTTATAGCATTTCCTGTCCCTGTACTTGTACGCATCAGCCTTATGATTACCATCACATGCAGGGCATACTTCGGCGGTCCCATGCTCTTTAGCCTTTCCCTTATCGTACGCGGTTCTGTTTCCAAGGTTCCTGTTCGGGTACTTGTTTGCTGTACGATCATAGCTTCCCTCAGCTTTCCTCTTTCCATGATTATCACGGTCTCGGTCATTGAACTGTCCCTTGTTCCCAGCTGAATCTTTGTTAGTAGACTTGTCTCCAGACTTCTTCTTTTCATCCCTCTTGCTGCGGTACTCATCAGACTCCCTTTCTACAATTCTGGCTCTGTCTAGCACTAACCCATATGTCGCTAACTGCAGAGGCGTGATTCTGTATCGAATCCGATCACTCAGTCCGGCTTCGAACTTCCTGGCCTTTTGTTCCTCGCTGTCGAAAAAGGTCGGTGCAAATTCCAGCAGATCTGTGAACCTTTCACTATACTCGTCTACCGTCTTGTCACCTTGAGTTAAATTCAAAAACTCTGCCACTCTGGCGTGACGAACACTAGCCGGGTAGTATTTCTCATTGAATACTACTTTAAACCTTTCCCAGGTGAAGTTTCCTTCACCCCTAGCCAAAGATGCTCTCTTTTCTGCATCCCACCAAGTGCGAGCCGCACTCCTAAGCATAAATGTTGCAAAAACTACCTTCTGCTCTGTGGTACATTCCAAAGTCTCAAAAATGTGCTCCATATCCTTAACCCAGTCCTCCGGCTTCTCCTTTGAGGTACCGGAGAAAGTGTCCGGCTTCCTCCTTTGAAACATTTCCAGCGGATCTTTCATTGGTACCTGCTGGGGTTGGTTTTGAGGTTGTGCTAGTTGGTTCACCACCTGTCCGATTCCAGCCACGGTCTGGTTCAGCGTTTGCAGAAGGTTCGCCATGTTCGGATCAACATTACCTTGGTTTCCCGCGTTGCGAGCGTTGCCACGGGTTCCTCTTCCTCTTCCAGACATCTGATGTCACGACCCGAAATATAGGCTCTATTTTATTAATAATTAAATGATTATTATTTAATTATTTGCTTGTTTGTTTATTTAAATTATTATTTATTTAATTATTTATGTCTTCAATTTATGTGTTATAATAATTATGCCTAGCATTTTGTTTGAATTATTTGTGCTAGTATAGAAGTGTTGGGTCTTAGTTGTTAGTAGGGAGTGTAGTGATTGTGTTAGTATAGGGAGGGGGTCTAGTTGTAACATTTCAAATAATTTCCCCCTACTCCCCTCACCTCCCTACACCTCCTTCTCCCTCTCACACTCCACCTCCCTCGCCATCTCTCTCTCTCTCCAGCCCATTTCTTCCTCTCTCATTAGCAAAGGTGAGTTTTTCATCTTCTTCCTTCTCTCTTCATTTAAACCGTCTTCCTCTCATCTTCTCTCATTTCTTAAAACTTGAACATTGTTTAGATCGTCGATAGGATCGTAGGAAGCCAAAAAGATTTGAATTCCGTCAACTTTGAGAAATCCGGGTAAGTTGCTTTTCCCCCTATTTTATGCTAGAAATGCTACTCCATGTTTATTTGATGTTATGAATGCCATTTATTGCATCTTGGGTGGATTTGGGAGTGATTTGCATTTTGTTCATTTTTGTGAAATCTTGGGTATTTGAATCACCCTTGAGTGAGGTCTTTAGTTGATGTTGTTGGAGTTATTTTGGCTCAAAATGGTGTAGGTACCTTAGTTCCCTTCTTGGTAGTGTTAGAAATGGTAAAGAATTGGTGTGTATTGGATTTGGGGTCGTTAATGGTGGAAACCCAGAACTTTTGGCCGGAAATCGCCCTTCCGGGCAAGGAGGCGCGCGCATCCCTCCCTTAGGAGGCGCGCGCACCCTTATGCCATCCTTAATCAATTGTGCTTCTGTCGGATGGAGGCGCACGCACCCATTTATATGAAGCGCGCGCACCCTCCCCTTCCCCCAACTTGATTCCCCTTTTGATCTAGGAGGCGCGCGCATCCCTCCCTTAGGAGGCGAGCGCACCCCCTCCCCTGTTATGAATTTATTCCCTTTTTGGTCCAATCTTTCGAGAGTCGTATTTGGTTCATGCGAACTCCGTTTTAGGCGTATAAATTACCGTTTTAAAGCTCTCCTTAAGCTCTTCGATATGAGTAAGTAAATTTGGTAGAGTGCTCGAATTAATTGGATCCTTGGTGGTCAAATGTGATATGGAAATTGTGTTATCATTGTTAAGATTGTTGGAACACTTCATTTGTGTGTTGTTGGTTTATTTCACTTTCTTGGTGACTTCTTGGTATGATTCCCTACTTTGGAATCCTTTGTTGTTTATCGTGCTAGTATTTTATTACTTAGCCTTTACGTGAAAGTCCAGCTGGTATTTTGTGTGTGTTTGGGCGATGCGAAGCATTATGATGGCACGGCCAAGTCCATTGTGATGTTGACCATTGTTTTGCCCCATTATTACCCTCCTCCAGATTGGCCTTGGATGTGAGAAGAGCTAGCTCCTTTGTGTGCATTTTAGCTTCTTGGAGCATGACTTTGTGGCATGTCTCCCGTCCTTTGTGACACTTCATTGGTTATTGGTTCCGGTACCGGGGTTTTCTCTTCGGCTTTCATGCTATTATGAAGATGATGATTTGTTGATTATTGAAGCTGCGCAGCGATCCTTTATTTGGATGTTCCGGTTTGGAAAACCTTGGCTATATCCTTTGTTATGTGTTTATTTCCGCTGCTATCTGATATATGATATTTGCTATGTGCTATGTGATATTTATTATTGCTTATTGTATATTGCATCATAGCATGTCATGTAGTTGCATTAGTAACTTATTGAGATTTATCTCACCCCCTTCTCTTTTATCTTTGTTTTTCCTTAACCCCCCCCAGGTGCTAAGGATTAGTCTCGCTGATCACGAGAAAGAGGACGTCGAGTGTGGATCCGTTCTTTTGGGAAAGTTGATATAGGTTGGTTTACATTATGTAAATGTGTAACCATTTTGGGGTAGTTATACCAAACAATGACGTCACTAAGAATTGTACATTTGTATTTTGTTGGCATGAACTTGTGGAAGTTTATGATAAGTTGTAATTGATTTTTATCAAACTTGGTTTTGTAAGACTTTGGATTATAACCTTTTGGTATTAAATGGAATTTTTAACCTTGGTATTTCATAGTTTTGGTTTTAGAGTCGATGTCCAGATCGCGGTCTCGGGCCCGCGGGGTCCGGGGTCGCGACAGTTGGTATCAGAGCTATGGCATTAGCTCTATGTATAAGTCTAGGTGGATTAGTATGACGTAGGTGGGTAGTAGTGTGCGGAGTGATTAACGGTTGATGTTTTATGCAAGTAATTGTTCTCAATGTCTGGAAGAAGAAACAGAGGAGGTTCTAGTGGGGCACAGAATCAGAATGATACAAGGGATGAAGCACGTGCCATGTTTCAAGGCATGTTTGAGGCGGCCATGAAGGCCATACATGATCAAGGTCCGAGGGTAGAGCAAGCACCACCCCGTTATGGATTGGAGCAATTTCTGAAGTTGAAACCGGTTGAATTCAATGGGGAACCCGATGTAAGGAAGGATGAGTTGTGGATTGAGTCGATGGAAAAGATTTATGATGTATTTGGGTGTTCGGATGAGGACAAGGTCCGGTTTGCGGCTTACAAGCTTGTGGGAGCTGCCGAGCATTGGTGGAAAGGTGTTAAAGCTACTTGGGATGATACTCACACGGTGTATGCGTGGGAGTTGTTTGTGCGCAAATTCAAGGAGCATTTAATTCCGGTTGTTGATCAAAACCGAAAGGAGATCAAGCTACTCAACTTGGAGCAAGGATTGTTGTCTATAGCACAATACTCGGCTAAGTTCATAGAATTAGCCCGATATTGTGACTATTTGGTGAGGACCGAGGAACAAAAGGCTATGAGATTTATTCGGGGATTGAAGACCTCCATCCGTACTCAACTTATTGCTCAACGGATTGTGACTTTCCAAGATGCGGTGGACCGAGCCTATTTGATAGAGCAAGATATTGGGGAACACAAGAGGAAGACCGAGGTAGCTAACCCGAGCAAGCCGGGAGGGCAAAGCAAGCCCCAACACCGTTCCGATAATCGAGGTAACTTTGGGGGACAATCTCAGTTCTGAGGGCAACCGACCCCAAGGAACCCGGGTACCACTTCCGGGAACCAAGGGAGCCAAATTAGGAGGCTTTGTGCGTATTGTCAAAAGGAAGGTCATTCTGAGGACCGTTGTTGGAAGAAGCAAGGAAGGTGCACCAATTGTGGTCAAATGGGTCACTTTGTAAAAGATTGCCCGAGAGGTAGAGTTCAAGCATCCGGGTCAGGAGTTGGTAATAATCAGGGTCAGAAAAGGGATGCCGCCGGGAAGCCCAAAGTCCAAGGAAGGGTATTTGCCATGAATCAACAACAAGCCACCGATGATCCATCCATTATTGGAGGTATTGTTTCTGTGTCTAATGTGAGCGCACGAGCGTTAGTAGATCCAGGATCATCTCATTCATACATTTCTGTGAAATTTGCTTCTATGTTAAATGCTGCATTCGAGTCTTTAGCGTACGTGCTAGAGGTGTCGACCCCTATAGGAGAATGCTTGATTTCCGATCGAGTCTTTCGTGCTTGTGATGTGGTTATTTGTGGTCGTGTCCTTTGTGCGGATTTGGTGGTTCTTCCTATCCAAGACTTTGATGTCATTTTGGGTATGGATTGGTTGAGCAAATTTCATGCGTCTGTTGATTGCCGTAAGAAAACTGTTACTTTTTCTATTCCCGATGTGCCTAAGTTTGTGTTTGAGGCTAGTCCTCTGAGTAGAAAGGTTCGCTTAATTTCTTCTTTTAAAGCGAGAAAATTATTGCATAGTGGTTGTGAGGGGTATTTGGCTAGTGTTCTTGATACTAGGAAAGAATCCCCTAGTTTTGATAGTGTTCGGGTAGTTCGGGAATTTCCCGATGTTTTCTCTACCGAGTATGATATGCCTCCCGATCGTGAGATTGAGTTTTGTATAGACCTTTTGCCGGGTACGGCTCCAATTTCGAAAGCACCTTATAGGTTAGCTCCCGCAGAGTTGAAAGAATTAAAGGTTCAGTTGCAAGAGTTGCTTGATCGAGGGTTTATCCGCCCTAGTGTTTCCCCGTGGGGAGTACCGGTTTTGTTTGTGCGGAAGAAAGACGGTTCCTTGAGATTGTGTATCGATTACCGGAAGTTGAATCAGGTTACGGTGAAGAACAAGTATCCTCTACCGCACATCGATGATTTGTTTGATCAGCTTCAAGGGTCCGTGGTTTTCTCTAAGCTTGATTTGAGGAGTGGGTACCATCAGTTGAAGGTTCGATCGGAGGATATTCCGAAGACTGCTTTTCGCACTCGTTATGGTCATTATGAGTTCTTGGTTATGCCGTTTGGGTTGACGAACGCGCCGGCCGTGTTTATGGATTTGATGAACCGAGTTTTCCATCCCTATCTTGATTCGTTTGTGGTGGTTTTCATCGACGACATTCTTGTTTATTCGAGATCTCGAGAGGAGCACGAGCAACACTTGAGGACAGTTTTATCCATTCTTGCGAGGGAGAAATTATTTGCGAAGTTCAGTAAATGCGAATTTTGGCTCGAGAAGGTGTCATTTCTGGGTCATGTGATTTCTAAAGATGGGATTTCGGTGGATCCTTCAAAGATTGAAGCCATAGTGGATTGGAAGAGACCCGAGTCGGTGACCGAGATTCGTAGTTTTCTGGGTTTAGCCGGGTATTACCGAAGGTTTATTGAAGGGTTTTCGAGGATTGCTACTCCGATGACTCAGTTGACCCGGAAGAATGTTCCGTTTCTGTGGACCGAGAAATGTGACAAGAGTTTCGAGGAATTGAAGAAGAGGTTAACTACCGCACCGATCTTGAGTTTGCCTAATGGGAGCGATGGCCTAGTGATTTACAGTGATGCTTCTAAAGAGGGTTTGGGTTGTGTGTTGATGCAGAATGAGAAAGTAATTGCGTATGCTTCGAGGAAGTTTACCCCGAGTGAACAGAATTACCCGACTCATGATATGGAGTTAGCGGCTATTGTATTTGCGTTGCACAAATGGAAGCACTACCTTTATGGAGCGAAGTTTGAGATTTTTACCGATCACAAGAGTTTGAAGTACCTTTTCTCCCAGAAAGAGTTGAACAACCGACAGCGTCGATGGATGGAATTGTTGAAGGATTATGATTGCACGATTTCTTATCATCCGGGGAAGGCGAATGTGGTAGCCGATGCGATTAGTAGAAAGTCTTATGTGGCTTCAATGATGGTCCGTGAATGGAAAATGCTTGAGGATGTTCGAGATTGGTCTCCTCGTGAATCGAGACATGGGACTATTTTTGCGAATATTAGGGTGTCACCGACCCTAATTCAGAGGATAAATGAGGCTCAGAAAGAAGATCCCGAGTTGGTGAAGATAATGGGTAAATTGAAGGAAAAGAATTTCGAGGATTTTTCTGTTAGCCCGATTGGAGTGTTGACTTTCCGTGGTCGATTGTGTGTTCCGGATGTTGATGGAATTAAGCAGAGAGTTCTTGATGAGGGTCACAAATCGAGGTATACTATTCATCCGGGTAGTACGAAGATGTATCAGGATTTGAAGCAACAATTTTGGTGGATTAATATGAAAAGGGAAATAGCCGAGTATGTTTCGAAGTGTTTAACGTGTCAGCAGGTCAAAGCCGAGCATCAGAGACCCGCGGGATTACTTCAGCCGTTAGATATTCCGGAATGGAAATGGGAGCATGTGACTATGGATTTCGTTACGGGACTGCCTCGTACCCGCAGGAAGTATGACAGTGTTTGGGTAATAGTGGATAGATTGACCAAGAGTGCCCATTTCTTGCCTATTGATATCAGATATTCGATGGAGAAGCTTGCGACCCTTTTCATTGATGAGATTGTTAGATTGCATGGAGTTCCGGTTAGCATTGTGTCAGATCGAGACCCGAGGTTTATTTCTAGATTCTGGAAGGCGTTTCAGGAAGCTTTGGGTACAGATTTGCGATTCAGTACGGCTTTTCATCCCTAGACCGATGGTCAATCCGAGAGGACTATTCAGATTCTTGAGGATATGTTGCGAGCTTGTTCGGTAGACTTCTCCGATTCTTGGGATTCGCACCTACCGTTAGTGGAATTCTCTTACAACAACAGTTATCAGGCTAGTATCGAGATGGCTCCATTTGAGGCCTTGTATGGAAGGAAGTGTAGATCGCCTATTTGTTGGGACGAGGTCGGTGAAGCGAAAGTCTTGGGTATTGATTTGCTTCGGGATTCGGTTGAGAAAGTTAGAGTTATCCGGGATAGATTGAAGACAGCCCAGAGTCGACATAAGATCTACGCAGACAACCGAAGGCGAGATCTTAGTTTTCAGATTGGTGACTTGGTGTTCTTGAAAGTGTCTCCGAAGGTGGGTATCCGTCGTTTTGGGAAGAAAGGCAAATTGGCTCCGAGGTTTATTGGTCCGTTTGAGATTTTGGGAAAGGTTGGACATCTAGCGTATCGTCTTGCATTACCGTCATCCTTAGACCGGTTGCACAACGTCTTTCACGTTTCTATGCTTCGGAAGTATGTTCATGATCCGTCTCACGTGTTACCGAGGATACCGGAGGATATTGAGCCAGATATGTCTTATGAGGAACGACCGGTTCGGATTCTAGATTCCAAAGTTCAAGAGTTGAGGAGCAAGAGCATCGCGTTGGTTCGAGTTCTTTGGAGGAATCATAACATCGAGGAGTCGACGTGGGAGCTCCGAGATGAGATCGAGAGGAAATTTCCGTGGCTTTTTGTTTGAGGTGAGTCTCGTTAAAATTCGGGTCGAATTTTCTTTAAGGGGGAGTGAATGTCACGACCCGAAATATAGGCTCTATTTTATTAATAATTAAATGATTATTATTTAATTATTTGCTTGTTTGTTTATTTAAATTATTATTTATTTAATTATTTATGTCTTCAATTTATGTGTTATAATAATTATGCCTAGCATTTTGTTTGAATTATTTGTGCTAGTATAGAAGTGTTGGGTCTTAGTTGTTAGTAGGGAGTGTAGTGATTGTGTTAGTATGGGGAGGGGGTCTAGTTGTAACATTTCAAATAATTTCCCCCTACACCTCCTTCTCCCTCTCACACTCCACCTCCCTCACCATCTCTCTCTCTCTCCAGCCCATTTCTTCCTCTCTCATTAGCAAAGGTGAGTTTTTCATCTTCTTCCTTCTCTCTTCATTTAAACCTTCTTCCTCTCATCTTCTCTCATTTCTTAAAACTTGAACATTGTTTAGATCGTCGATAGGATCGTAGGAAGCCAAAAAGATTTGAATTCCGTCAACTTTGAGAAATCCGGGTAAGTTGCTTTTCCCCCTATTTTATGCTAGAAATGCTACTCCATGTTTATTTGATGTTATGAATGCCATTTATTGCATCTTGGGTGGATTTGGGAGTGATTTGCATTTTGTTCATTTTTGTGAAATCTTGGGTATTTGAATCACCCTTGAGTGAGGTCTTTAGTTGATGTTGTTGGAGTTATTTTGGCTCAAAATGGTGTAGGTACCTTAGTTCCCTTCTTGGTAGTGTTAGAAATGGTAAAGAATTGGTGTGTATTGGATTTGGGGTCGTTAATGGTGGAAACCCAGAACTTTTGGCCGGAAATCGCCCTTCCGGGCAAGGAGGCGCGCGCATCCCTCCCTTAGGAGGCGCGCGTACCCTTATGCCATCCTTAATCAATTGTGCTTCTGTCGGATGGAGGCGCACGCACCCATTTATATGAAGCGCGCGCACCCTCCCCTTCCCCCAACTTGATTCCCCTTCTGATCTAGGAGGCGCGCGCATCCCTCCCTTAGGAGGCGAGCGCACCCCCCTCCCCTGTTATGAATTTATTCCCCTTTTTGGTCCAATCTTTCGAGAGTCGTAGTTGGTTCATGCGAACTCCGTTTTAGGCGTATAAATTACCGTTTTAAAGCTCTCCTTAAGCTCTTCGATATGAGTAAGTAAATTTGGTAGAGTGTTCGAATTAATTGGATCCTTGGTGGTCAAATGTGATATGGGAATTGTGTTATCATTGTTAAGATTGTTGGAACACTTCATTTGTGTGTTGTTGGTTTATTTCACTTTCTTGGTGACTTCTTGGTATGATTCCCTACTTTGGAATCCTTTGTTGTTTATCGTGCTAGTATTTTATTACTTAGCCTTTACGTGAAAGTCCAGCTGGTATTTTGTGTGTGTTTGGGCGATGCGAAGCATTATGATGGCACGGCCAAGTCCATTGTGATGTTGACCATTGTTTTGCCCCATTATTACCCTCCTCCAGATTGGCCTTGGATGTGAGAAGAGCTAGCTCCTTTGTGTGCATTTTAGTTTCTTGGAGCATGACTTTGTGGCATGTCTCCCGTCCTTTGTGACACTTCATTGGTTATTGGTTCCGGTACCGGGGTTTTCTCTTCGGCTTTCATGCTATTATGAAGATGATGATTTGTTGATTATTGAAGCTGCGCAGCGATCCTTTATTTGGATGTTCCGGTTTGGAAAACCTTGGCTATATCCTTTGTTATGTGTTTATTTCCGCTGCTATCTGATATATGATATTTGCTATGTGCTATGTGATATTTATTATTGCTTATTGTATATTGCATCATAGCATGTCATGTAGTTGCATTAGTAACTTATTGAGATTTATCTCACCCCCTTCTCTTTTATCTTTGTTTTTCCTTAACCCCCCCCCAGGTGCTAAGGATTAGTCTCGCTGATCACGAGAAAGAGGACGTCGAGTGTGGATCCGTTCTTTTGGGAAAGTTGATATAGGTTGGTTTACATTATGTAAATGTGTAACCATTTTGGGGTAGTTATACCAAACAATGACGTCACTAAGAATTGTACATTTGTATTTTGTTGGCATGAACTTGTGGAAGTTTATGATAAGTTGTAATTGATTTTTATCAAACTTGGTTTTGTAAGACTTTGGATTATCACCTTTTGGTATTAAATGGAATTTTTAACCTTGGTATTTCATAGTTTTGGTTTTAGAGTCGACGTCCAGATCGTGGTCTCGGGCCCGCGGGGTCCGGGGTCGCGACATCTGAAGTTAAGAAAGATTGAATTATAACTGATTGATGACCCACCACGAAAACGGGTTTTACATATTAATGACAATTGATTTAACTAGGTCGGTTACTTGACCTCACAATTTACTGTTTCATCGAGAGTCTATACTTAACTTGGTCTCATACTAGCTTCACGTACATATTTATGTGTATATATCGGTCTTACTTTAGACCTTTCACTGCATCGACCTTACTTTAGGTCTTTAACTATATTAGTCGCTGTACTCGAACGAATTTCATACTTTTATAGGCCGTCCCCACAGAACTAATTACTATAATTTAGCGCATTCACTAAGTTTATTCAAACATAGTTTAACTTAAAGAATCACATGACAAGAAATAACTTAACTTAAAAATAACTTTTATTTATTTAACCGATCTAAACTAGAATAGTCACTAAGTTCTTTACTAATAGAACTAAAAAGGAATACTAAACTTTTTAATGAAAGAATGCTAACTTCTAAAAGAATACTAATGAGTGGCTACTCCCCTCATAATTATGGGGTTACATTTTTCCTAGGCCTACCCCTAGGCCTTCCAGTTGGCACATAAACTTTCCTTGAACCTCTTGGCCTAGGGACCGGTTCTTCCTCCATTACTTCATCTTCAATCATAATCGGGGCAGCTTCACTGCCCTCTACAATAATGTCAATTTCGGTGGCTTCTTCTTCACTCACCACATTTTCTGCCACTGGCTCTTTATAGAAATTCCTATAAAATTCCTCCCTGATATTGGCTATTTCTTCGTCCTTTTTGTTTATTGCTTCTTTCAGCTTTTCTACTTCTTCTCGAGCCTTATACCACAAACTCTAGTTTGCATCCATTTGTCAAAGGTATAGTCCGCTTCCTTCTTTTTCTTCATCAATTGTCCCTTAAGCTGCCTAATCGTCCATGCACCCCTTACGATTGCTCTCTCCTTGGGTGTTTTAGTCTTCAGTCCGTCCATGATCTACAATGTAAACACACAAGCATTAAATCACAAGCATCCCATAGTGTAATTCATTCTTAAAAGAAAATATCACTCACTCAAGCCATACTCAAGTACATACTCATCCTCATTTAGAACCTCCCTTTAGGTTCTTTCCTAAAATAGCAAATTTCTATAAAAGGAATGTTTCCTAACTTAGAAAGTTTCCTAAAATGGAAAAGTTTCCCTAAATAGCAGCTTCCCTTCATTAGTGCTTCCCAAAAGTACTTTGTTCTTATCAGAGTCCTAAAGCCCACAATAGTTAAGTACTACTTCTCCCAATAGTCTTAACTTCTAATTCTGAGTCTCCCAAGTAATCTTAAACCGGGGCTCTGATACCAACTGTAACACCCCAACTTTTCACTACAATTAATAATAACTTAATACGAAAAATTCCCAAAATCAGAATGCCCAACGGCTACAAATAACCACAATTCAAACTTTAACCAACGTTCAAATCCACAACGGCTAGTACAAACCACTAGCTCAAACGGTAACTAACGGAATGTAAAGTTTATAACTTAACCGTAACGGAAACATAACCACTAATTAGCTTTATTAAAGTTAACTCCTAAGCCGCCAAACCTTGCGACTCTTGATCTGCTTATTTATAACCTGGAGAGAAAAGAAAAATGAAAGGAATGAGCGAACAATGCCCAGTAAGTTCATACGGTATCCCCTCGGGTACTAAGAGGAGATGACCGAAACGAACGGTAACAATGAATTACAATGAACGGATATAACTCAAGGATCAAACTAACACTCAGTTTGAAAAGAAACATTTACTTGATGAAAAACAATTCATTACTTGAAAACACGTGGCTTCAGAGGCAGTTTCCAAAACACAACATTTTACTCACACTTTACTTTTCTTTACTTTACTTTACTTCATTTAGGGATTAAGCACGTGCTGTACCCAGGGCTCGGGTTTCTACTGACCGCACCCAAAATCGGTATATCATGATAACCTACGTTACTTCATCAAGCAACGCAAAGGGGTCCACATGTTCAACTTAGAACTATGGATAACTGTAAGGGGTCCACTTATCCGTTTCGGGATTATGGATAACTGTAGTCACTTTACTTATTATAAAAATTCACTTTAAAGAGCTTTTACAAAACAAAGCTTAACTTTACAAACTTTACTTGATCACTTTTTAAAAGATACACATCTCACTTGGACACCAAGGTTACAAAATCAATCATACACATGATACCCCTATTGAACAATAACAATATCAATAGAGTGGATAACAAGAGACGGAAAATTCGCAGAACGGAATAGTTATTAAAAGACTATCTAGCCACACAGATAGTTTACTTTATAAAACTGAGATTGGGAATCCTAACAAAGGATTAAGAATCAATACACAACTAAGAGCGTAATCCCTTACCTTAGCTTCGTGTTCTACTAGCTTGCTTTAACTCCGCTTGAACAATCTACAATATGAAATAGTCTAGCCTTAGACATGAGAAAATACTATTTTTCTTCCGTCCCAATTTACTTCTTTTACTCGATTAATTCCATGTTTAGTCATCTATCACCCTTTCCTAGTTAACCAATAACTTTAAGAATGACTACAACACCCCTAGGGTTTTTATTAGTCAATCCTCAACTCTCAATTCACTACACAAATTACACACACTGATTTCACACTTTCTGCACACACTTACTGAGTACACCTCCTGACAGACACACCCACCACTCTGGTTTACACACGCTCTGGTACACCCACCACTCTGAACACACCCACAACTTCAGACACACACACACCCACCATCAACCCACACACACACCCACCATCTACTGCACTTACACGCACACACACAAACACATTACAGTACATACATATACACTCTGTATCACACACGCACACACAAACACACAACAGCACACACACCCGCACACACACACGCACACCAGCACCCCCAGATGCGCACCAGCACACACACGCAGGACACACACTTCCACAATCCATATTTTTCTTCCTTAATTGCATACTATTTAACCCTAGTTGATCAATCCATAACTTAGGGTTTCTTAACCCAACAATTTGATTTACAAAGATGAAGAGAAGAGTTTAAGGGGTTCTAGAATTACCTTTGTGAACACTATCGCCTTCTCTCTTTCTCTCCTTCACCGTCTCTCTCTCCCGCTCTCTGAGTCTCCCTTCTGCGCCTCCCTCTTCTTTCTTCCCGTTCTATTCTTTAATTTGCGGTGGAATAAAATAGTCCTAGGGTTTAAGAGAGGGTATTTATATAAATAGGGCTTCCCTATTCCCTAATTTAAATTGGACTCCTAATCCTTCTTAGTTAATGAATTGGGCCTTCTACTTTTGACCCAATAACTAAACTAAACTAATTATTAAAGTTTGGCCCATTAATAATTAAGAGTTTTAAAATAAATAAAATAAAAGGTATGTTCGGGTTATTACATCAGAGCCCCGTTCGTTGTTGATTATTTTAGTATATCATGTTGAAATTGTTTAATTCGATTATATGATATCTACATGATAATAAGATGAATGCGTGATTTCAGTTTTATATATGAGATATAAAGGTTTATGAGCATGACATGGGGATTATGTGATTATTATATTGATTTGATTTATATGAATAATTGCATGTTGGGATTATCAATAAATAATTGGATTATGTGTATTGATAATTTAGATCTAATTTATATATATAATAAATTGTTTATTCATGATATTGATTAGATCTAATTAAATTCGTAATATGTAAATTCATGTTTCTGTAATCTGATTATGTACAAACATGATATTGGATTTGGTCGAATTTCTGAAATACTAAAAACCTGGAAATATGGGATCCTACCAATGGATCCGTACAGATGGTTTGGATGATGCCAAACTGATCCGTACGGTTAGTTTGGAAATTATTAGATTTGATTTTGTTTTCTGGTGTTCAGATTATTCTGCAAATTGTTTACAGAATTCGAATCTGGAAACTGGAAACTGCTTTCAGACGGCTAGTTTTCGAAACCGTGTTTCCTGAAACAGTTTTCGGCCGAAGAATTCAAAAGGAATTGCAGAAATCAGAGTTCTAAAGAGTTTAGACTGCTGTAATCTGTGAGATTAAGAGACAATGAAAGATCTTGAAACAAGTATCCAATTTATACAGGAATGTGGATGCATTTTGGCTTAGTTTCGAATATATAGAGAAGTTACTTGGTTTCTTGATCTTAGCACGGAAATGTGGATGCCTTTTGGCTTAGTTTCGGCCGTGCGGTTTGTGCTTTCAATTTCAAGATGCTCTGCGGATACAGTTTCAGAATTCTGAAGAGTTCAGAGTTTATGTGACGTGTATGAAAGAGCTGTACGGATAAAATTTGGATGCTTCCAGAAACATCCGTACGGATGGTTTGGGCATTACTGATTCTGATCTGTTTCAGACGGCAGGTTTTGGAAACCGTGTTTCCTGAAACAGATTTCAGTTCATAAGTCCAGACAGTTACTGAGATCATAATCTTAAAGGAGTTTAAGGTTAGTGTAATCTCAAAGGTTCAGAATTTATCCCTATACAAAGTGCAAATAGTTTGCAGAGAAGGAAACTATAATTTGGACTAATTCATTGCATGGACCAATGGCAAGCTTACGCCTTGTTTCTGGGAATGCGAATGAAATATCCAATTTGTAAATTGTTTACAGATAATTTAGATTCCGTCCCCATTATGTTGCTTCATAATTAAATCACAAGATTTTGCTTCTGTTAATTAATTGGATTAGTTAACATCATTATGCAAAGACTATATTATATTATGTTTGACATAATTAAATATATGATGCATATCTCTAAACAAATAAACCTTCTTAAAACTTAAGTCAAGTGCCAATCCATGATTAAAACACTTGTGAGTACATGGGTAGTTTTATGTGGTTTACTCCCTAGCGTAGGCGCATTAATTCTATTCATCTATGAGCAAGATGAGTGAATCAGAGTTTCCTATACGTTTAAAATGGTTTGACTTAATTAGGCTATCAAAACAGTTTTGGGCCTAAGGCACAGATGAGATTAAAACATGTTTGACATAAGATGTCTAACAATCTCATAAAAGATCTAAGAGTCACATATGATGTGATTGATAAAGATTTATCTACCTAAATAACCTATTTTGAGCAGTCGTGCCCTAGCCGACTCAAAGTTAGGTGAAATATGGATCTTAGCCCACTTAAATTATATTATACAATTGTTGTATTTGAAGGTGTATAATTTAATGGGAGTATTATGAAATACATTAAATATCTCTAAATGATAATGCTATGAAATATATGTGTATATTTATTTGCATATTTCGTAGAATGTCTTAAACTATAATCATGTATAATTACTGCGATTGACCCCACTTAAGAAGAATAAGATTAACTTCCATGACCTAGTCATGAGCTTAAGAATTGTTTCTAAAGCAAGATCGGAAGTTATGAATTCTTAATAAATCCTATTTCTAAGAAACCTAATGCTTAAGGATGGACAAAGACATTTATTAGAAACATGTGGATGATTCTATAGATGTCAATTGTCTTATGACTTGCTACCATATGTTTAGAAATTTAGAAGTATCTGAAACACATGGATGTTTATTTGATAAGAAATCACGTAGAAAGCGTTCCTACAAGCAAGAAAGGCAAGAAAAGTTTGAGATTGATTAGAGTCTAACATTTATTTGATGAATGAAAGGTATGTCAATAAGTTATCATGTTTCGAACATGGAGAGACATATTAATTACCTTGATATGGCTTGATAATCAAGTTAGTTTGGAACTAAACAAACGGATTTGACATTAATTCATAAGCGACATTTGATGTTTAAAATGCTATATTTAATATCAAATGGAAACCTTCTCAAACTCTAAAGGTAAATAAGGACAAGGATTTAAGATAAAGGCAAGACAAAGTTGTCAAGCCTAAAAGGAAATATTTGTGGCAAAACTTAAAATCCAAAGAATGTAATTTGTACCTTGGCAATAGGATTGACCGTTGGTGAAATTACAATTTGAATTAAAAGATCAAAAGGAAGGGTAGTTGGACTACCACTTCAAGTATTTATGTTAAAATTTCTACTTTTAAGGGTAAAGATTAACCTATGTGGCAATAATGATGCAATGGTTGCAACATTAATCATAGGAACTTGCGAAGTGTCTTTACCTAATAAGTTCATATTTGTTTTGAACAAATGGTGCTATGTTCTTATTTTAAGTAGAAATATTATTTTGGTTTCTTCATTACAATATTATGGATATTTCCTATTTTGAATAAGAAAGTGTTCCAATAAATATGATTTGCTTTATTGTATTTCTATTCATATAAAT
>JAOWBW010000782.1:554798-634649 GCA_026119855.1 Campanula takesimana | reverse complement strand
TTTGTTCTTGACAAATGGGACTTGCACAGGGTGTAGGATTCCTTGTTGATATTTCCCTAGGCCTAAACCAGGGAAGTAGTCCATATTCCTCATCATGCGGAGGACTTTGTGATTGCTGGGGGTCCATGATCCGTTTCTCCCTTCTTTGTCAATGGCGTTGATTGAGACGCCGGAGAGAGTGGAGTCTGGTAAACCATGCTGAACTTGGTGGACGGGCTCACCTTTTCTGTGGATAGTGAAGTTTTCAGCCATGACGATCACTATTTCATCACCATTTCGGATCTTGACACATTGGTGGAGAGTTGACGGTACGGCATTAGCACTGTGAATCCATGGTCGACCCAAAAGTAAGTTGAACGAGGCCAGGATATCAAGCACTTGGAATGGAACGGACATGACCATGCTCCCAAACTCGATGTCTATTTCAATCATACCCATGACTGTACGGGCGGTGCTGTCATAACCTTGGATTACTTGAGCAGAAGGATTCAAATCGGAATCCTTAAGCCCCAGTATGCCCATGATTCTGCCAGGCATGAGATGAGTGTGGAACCACCGTCCACTAAGACTTTTGAGACGGGCCTCCCCTTGCTCGTACCTTGAGGTAAATATCTTCGTTGTGGTCGAAACCAAAGGTGGAAGGTCCATATGTCGGCAAAGGTGATGACGTTGCCAAAATGAATGTGACCAATCATTGCCGTGAGGTCCTCGGGAGTAGTATCGGGAGAAACTGATGTATCATCGAGATTGCGGAATGACAAGATCTCGGTGTTTCTTTGAGGATGCAATGAGGTCCTAAATAGAGATGTTGGCTTGAGTTTTCTTGAGTTGGACAAGTAGAGGATCTTCGGGAGTGTCGCGAGCTTGCGGCTTTGAGAAGAGGAGCTCGGTGCGGAAGTGGAAGGGTTGCTTGCTATGACTCGACCGGATCGAGTTAGCATGTTGACGTTCCCATCTTGTTCTTTTTCCTATTCTCTAGTACTTCCCTCATTACCTCATCGTAAGTCACCACATAACAAGAATTGTCAAGTTTATCATAACATTGGGGCCCCCATTCACAATTGGGATTGAATGGGTGGTCCCCTCGAGTTCTCCTATCTTATTACATTGACATGTTCGTCATTAGTCACTACAAATTCTTTCTTATCTATGAGATCTTGAATGACATTGCGGAGAACGAAGCAATCGTCGGTGGTGTGGCCACTATATGGTGGTAGCCACAATATTGTGGTGAGCATGGATTGGGGTGGACCGTCTTGGGTTGGTACCCTTGCACGGGTGTGACTTGACCCTTTGCCTTGAGGACTTCAAACACTTCGGTTTGAGTCATGCCTTGGAGAGGCGTGTAGACACGGTCATTTCGGGACTTCTTCCCTTGAGGTGGAGGAACCTTTTTGTAATTCCCCTTGTCAATAGTGACGGCGTTGACTGAGGCCTCTTTTGTGGAGTTGGAAGCGGCCTTGTAGCGGTAAGTAGGAGTGGCCTTCTTAATCTCCTTGAGCAAGTCATCCATGCGTACCCCCGCCTCATACATTTGGGAGAAGTCGGAGTAGCAAGCCCCACTTAGGTGGGTGCGGAGATCAATCTTGAGATACTTGAGAAAGATATCCATTTGCTCTTTTGTGTTCGGCCTCTCAACAATTTCAGAGAGTTTGTCATTCCATCTCCTTGTGAAGTCAATGAAGGACTCGTTGTCTCTTTGAGTGGTGTTCTCTAGCTCTTTCCTTGTGGGCCGGTGAGTGGTGTTGCCTTGGTATTGGTCTTGAAGGCAAGCATGGCGGAGTCCCAATCAAGACGGACAGTGAGCGGGAGAGTAGCATACCAATCTTTTGCCGCCCCCTCGAGAGTGAGAGGAAAGCATTGAGCCATCACCTTGGGGGAGACCTTCTTCGGAACCATTGCCCAAATATAAGTCTCAATGTGAGCCATAGGACAAGAGTTTCCCTTGAATTTGCTTATGTCGGGCATCTTGAACTTATCAGGAAGAGCGGCCATAGTACTCATGAGGATGGATGATTGATAAAGGCTTGTGTCGGAGCCTTTCCCCATGTTGAGCCCATTGAATTTTTGGTCGATGTAGGCAATGATAGAATCCACCATTTTGGGCTCATTGTTCTCGGAACTTGGCTCTCCCATTTTCTTGGTGCGGGTGTTGACATACGGACTTTTGAACAAACCCTCGGTCCATTCGGATTCATCATCATTGTTCTTGTTCTTTCCCTTGGCAAGGTTAGTGAGCTTTTCTTTCATTAGCTCCATCTCGGCCTCACGGGCCTCCCTTTGGCTGTCGAGGTGGGATTGCCAAATGTCGTCTTTGTTTTGTGCCTCCTTATTAAGGGTGGAGACTTGCTCTTGGAGGAGTTGGACCATGGTTGAAAGCTGTTCGAGAGACATGGTGTTGCTGCTGCCGGTCATGGTTGATGTAGGAGCTGTTGGAGTGATCTCTTCACGAACTAACCGATTTGCCGAATCCCGGTAGACTTTGTAAGTACCAATTGAACCTATATTGCAGAAGAGGCCCTTGTCAGTCTTGAGTAACACTTGCGGTCCACGATGAGGCTTAGAACACACAGTTGGGCACACGACTCGAACCACATAAGAAAAGACTCTTTTTTTTTTTATAAGTCGGAGGGAATGGATCCCTTTTGGGGTTCTAAGAAAATAATGGAATCGTCACACTAGTATATAGACCATCTCGCGGTCCCATATACTCATCGGATTCCATCGCGCTTGTGAATCCTACATGTATCGGGATTAAACTAAATTAATGTAGTAAAGCATACATGCGGGGACGGATTTTTATTTTCGTCCAAAATAACCACTTTTGGGGACGGATTTTTATTGCGTCCGTTTCAACAAGTTGGCATGTATGATTTGAAGACATTAGTTTAGGGAAATATCGGTACATGGAAACCGACTTGAGTCACGGAGTGTTAGACCCTAACTAGAATTGTGTGGTTTGTGCTCGGCTTGAATATGAGGCTCAAAGGTCACCCCCGGCATGTAGTCTTGAACTACGCCACAGGCTGAGGTTTACCGCTTCGAAAGAGCCAAGGTCTGGTGGAGCTTGAAACTTTCTAGGACGGGCCTCGACGGGTTTGGGGTTGGACTTGTGCGACTCGATAGTGAGCCGTTCATAGGAATATGTGCATATAGTGTGAGGTCTAACAAGTGGCAAAAAAAAAAATATATTTTTTTTTTTTTTGAAAAGAAAGAAAAAACACACAAAACACATAAGCACATAAAATTACAACTCCCGAATCACCCGTGTGACCGGTAAACAAAACACAAAATTAAAACAGTCCGAGGGTTCAATTCTGTTCTGATGTAGGCAACTGTGCCCACACCCCACTGTTCTGCTCAGTCACTGAAACCTGTCTCTGTTCTGGGAATCAACCCAGAAGCGTGCGCCTCTGAGTGCTGATGTGGGACGCTCGCGCATGGCGCAATGCTTATGGGAGGCGCGCGCTTCTGGGCACACCTGTCAGAATGTCAGATTTTGGACTCAGGGGATTGCCCTGGTCCTATGTTCATATTGTAACCCCTGCAGAAATGATTAGTGCAGAATGGCAGAAAAGAAGATGAAGAACATGAAGAAGTGGGCGATTCTGGTTCTTGATGCGGGATGCGCGCGCCTTAGGCTTAAAAGGCCAGACGCGCGCGCCTCCCCCATCATGAATCAGAATGCCCAGAAAAGATGTAGATTTTGATCAGAATGCAAGTTTAACCCTCAAATACTCCCCAGCGGAGTCGCCACTGTAGATACCCCGGGGAAGCCACGGCTTTAGGCTCGAGCTTGTGGGTGATCCTAGGATGTCTAACTTGTTTTAGGAGTGTTTAGAGTCGCCACCTATGTTTTGAGGAACATAAGAAAAACCTATTGATTATAGCCTAAGTTTGATTACGAAAACAAGATTCTTTGTTTTGAGGTTCGGGGGTTTGATTACGAGATGGGAAGTACCGAAACACCCATCTTGCCCAACTAAAGTTGGTCTTGCTTGATCAAAATCTACATGAATAATAATGTTCTTCTTCTTCTTCTTTAAGTCATAAAAAAAGGGGTTTAAAATAGAGTTTGGAATGTAGGAGATAACTCCTTAACCAACCTCAATGAGATGAGGTGATCATTAGAGTCATGTCCCAAAATGATTTGGGTGATTGCACATTTGATTAGAGTAAAAAGAGAGAGAGGAGATGAAGTAGAAAAGAAAGGAAAAGATGGACTTTTACCTACAATTTGAAGAACTTCAAATATTGCTTGATGAAATCCTTGGAGAACCTTTAGAAAGTGATTTTGGTATAGTTTTTGTAAGTTCAATTTTCGGTCCTTGAAAATGGAGGTAAAGAGAGGTTTTTATAGGTGAAAGAGGGGTGTTTTTGGTGCCAAAACTCAGTCAGCAAGAAATCCTTCACGGGCAAAATCCTGTAAATTGAGCAAGGGAGGGAATCCTGGCCAGAAATATGTAACTGACGCCCAGAGGCGCGCGCTTCCTGCTTTGGGGGCGGGAGGCGCGCGCGCCTGGCTCCCCTGTTGGAGGCGCGCGACTCAGAGAAGGCAATTTTGACAGAATGGACAAGAAAGTCAGCCCTGTCATTCAGTTTAGTCCCTGGACTTAACGAAGTCAGTCAAGAACTTAACGGAAGTGGCAAAAACTAACGAGAAACACTTAAAATAGGGAGAAACACAATATCAAATGTGCAATCGGGGTGAGCAGTCCAAGGCGGGGTGTCTACAGCAGGGACTAAAGAATAAGAGACTACTTAAAGAGGGTGAAGTAGACCTACGCGTGGGGAATGGAGCAAGAGTTGCTGCATTAGCCGTAGGGACTTATGAAGTCACTTTACCTTCCGGTTTAATACTTGTTTTGAACAATTGCTATTATCTACCGGATTTAAGTAGAAATATTATTTCAATTTCTTGTTTGGATAATGAAGGTTTTAAGTTTCTTATTGAGAATAAAAATTTTCTATTTATTTAAATGATGTGCTTTATGGTATTGCAAATTCATTTAATGGCCTTTATATCTTGGATGTCAAGAATGAAAATAATGAAAATGTCTATCATATAAATAAGAAATCTAAACCTAATGATGTAAATTATTCTTATTTGTTGCATTGCCGTCTTGGTCATATTAATGAGAAGCGTATCTCAAAACTCCTTGGGACGGTCTCTTGGGTTCATGTGACCTTGGGTCATATGATACTTGTGAGTCGTGTCTTCTTGGGAAAATAACTAAGACACCTTTTACCAAGCTAGGTGAAAGGGCAAGCGACTTATTGGGGTTGATACATTCCGATGTATGCAGACCATTAAGTAGCAATGCTAGGGGAGGATTTCAATACTTCATAACCTTCAGTGATGATTATAGTAGATTTGGGTATGTTTACCTAATGAAACATAAAAGTGAAGCATTTGAGATATTTAGAATATTTCAAAATGAAGTAGAAAAACAACTTGGCAAAAGTATTAAGGCACTTCGATCAGATCGAGGTGGATAATACTTGAGTCATGAATTTGATGATCATCTAAAGAATTGTGGAATAATTTCACAATTGACTCCACCCGGAACACCACAATGGAATGGTGTGTCCGAGAGGATGAATCGGACCTTGTTAGACATGGTTCGATCAATGATGAGTCAAGTTGATCTTCCAATATCCTTTTGGGGTTACGCTCTAGAAACCGCTGCTTTCACACTAAATCAAGTTCCAACTAAATCGGTTCCAAAGACTCCATATGATATGTGGAGTGGAAAGAAACCTAGTTTGTCTTTCATGAGGGTTTGGGGTTGCGAAGCTTTTGTCAAAAGACTTGTCTCCGACAAACTAGCACACAAATCTGATAAATGTATTTTCGTGGGATATCCTAAGGAAACTAAAGGATATTACTTTTACAACCGAGAGGACAACAAAGTGTTTGTTGCCCGAACTGGTGTCTTTCTAGAGAAACAGTTTCTCTCCAAAGAAATCAGTGGGAGTAAAATAAATCTTGAAGAATTCGAGACCCAGAAAACAACATTGAACCAATAGTGGAACAAGAACAAGAACCACAAGGAGTTGTGGAACCTGTTCAAAATATACAAGTAACTCGCAGATCTAGTAGGTTACGATCTGAGCCCGAGAGATATGGATTTCTCGTAACGGATAGTAATGAGGTGGAAATTATTGAGAATGATGAACCGACAACCTATCAAGAGGCGATGTCTTCTCCTGATTCGGACAAGTGGCTTGGAGCCATGGAATCCGAATTGCAATCCATGCGAGACAATCAAGTTTGGAATTTGATTGATGCACCCGAAGGTGTAAAAACCATAGGATGCAAATGGGTCTTCAAGAAGAAGACTGAAATAGATGGGAAGGTGGATACTTACAAAGCTAGGCTTATAGCGAAAGGTTATAGGCAATTCATGGTATTGACTATGATGAAACCTTTTCACCCGTAGCAATGATCAAGTCTATAAGAATTTTTCTTTCCATTGCCTCATATCATGATTATAAAATATGGCAAATGGATGTCAAAACCGCTTTCCTAAATGGAAAACTAACAGAGGATGTGTATATGACACAACCAGAAGGTTTTGAACAGAATTCTAAGGTATGCAAATTGCAGAAATCCATTTATGGATTGAAGCAAGCTTCTAGGAGTTGGAATCTCCGTTTTGATGAATCGGTCAAAGAGTTTGGTTTCATCAAGAACGAAGATGAGCCTTGTGTATACAAGAAGATTAGTGGGAGCATAGTGCTATTCCTGATTTTATATGTGGATGACATATTACTCATTGGAAACGACATTCCTACACTTCAGTCCGTAAAGACTTGGTTGGGAAAGTGTTTCGCAATGAAATATATGGGTGAAGCCGCATATATACTTGGCATTAAGATCTATAGAGATAGATCAAGGAAGCTACTTGGTTTAAGCCAAAGTACATACATTGACAAGGTCATTAGAAGATTCCGTATGGAAAATTCTAAAAGAGGAACCTTGCCGGTGTTACATGGAGTTTCTCTAAGCAAGACTCAATGTCCTAAGACAAAAGATGAGCGTGAGAAAATGAATGATGTTCCATATGCTTCGGCAATTGGGTCCATCATGTATGCCATGATTTGTACTAGGCCGGATGTATCTTATGCTTTGAGCATGACAAGTAGATACCAATACGACCCAGAGAGAATCACTGGGTGGCTGTAAAAGCGATTCTTAAGTACTTGAGAAGGACTAAAGACTCGTTTTTGGTCTATGGAGGAATGGAAGATGATCTCGTTGTAAATGCTTACACGGATGCAAGCTTCCAAATCGACAGAGATGACAGTCGATCGCAATCGGGTTTTGTGTTTATGTTAAATGGTGGAGCTGTAAGCTGGAAGAGTTCCAAGCATAGTACAACCGCTGATTCTACAACGGAAGCTGAGTATATTGCTGCATCGGATGCTGCAAAGGAAGCTGATTGGATTAAGAAGTTCATCACTGAACTTGAAGTGGTTCCTAGTATTGCTAATCCAATAGAACTTTATTGTGATAATAATGGTGCTATTACTCAAGCAAAGGAACCAAGGGCACATCAAAAATCCAAACACATACTTTGGCGCTACCATGTCAATCGAGAAATCATTGACAGAGGTGACGTGAATATATTCAAAGTACCTACTGATGACAATGTCGCGGACCCACTAACAAAGGGAGTTCCACAAGCTAAACATGAAGGTCATGTTAGGTCCATGGGTATTAGATACATGGGAGATTAGGCCTAGGGCAAGTGGGAGATTATTGGTGTAGGTGCCCTAGGCACGTTTAATAAACGTTGTAATTGTTATCATTTATTTCATATCAATAAAGAGATGTTTTGATTATTATTGTTGTTCATGTTTACTTATAATAATCTCCGTCCCTAGTACTTGTTAAGCACTAGTATAAAGGCTAAATGATCATGGGATGATCATGTTAGATTTATGGGTACTTGTTTGGAACAAGGTACTGGACATGACCCGCTGTATGAGATTTATGTCATGGTCCATGTCGTACATATATCTCATATTAGTTATGTCATTTGAATCCTTAGACATGAAGTTATTATAGTCTTCCACTTGATGAACATTATGATTGACATATTCAAACGGAATCGGATTCACGTAGGGAAGAATAATAAGCTAAATGGACTTGTCCCTCTTCGGAGAGATCTCAAGCTTAGGCCTCTCGTAGGAATGATGTTGATGAAAATGTTCGGCCGGACTCAAATGAATTGATTAGATCAATGTCATTTGGATTATCAACATATTCGGAATCGAGAAAGTATTGAACAAGGACAAGTTGACCTTTTGACCATGACTTGTGTTCAATGAGATCGTGGACAAAGGGATTGTGACATATTCTAAAGGAATGCGAACTTGTATCTAGTTATACTATTTGGGTAGGTATGACAGTTTGCTAGAACCTAATCATATCTTATGGATTCATGTTTGAACCCATTGCCAACTTAGTATAATCCTAGAGGGTCACACACAATAGAACGAATCCTTAAAGGACTATATTGGAAATTAAGTCTCTCTGATCCTGGTGTGCGACCGCACAAACCAGGCTGGGTGGCCGCACATATTTGGGCGACCGCATAGTGAGTCGGGACAGGTTTCCTGAGTTAATTAGGAAAATGATTTTGGACGGGTTTTGACACAAGTTTCCTATTTGGAATAGTTCTAATTTGTATATAAACAGCCAAATTCGGGCCAGAACAACACATAGCTTTTGTGCAAGTCTCCAAAGAGTTTGAGAGAGTTTTATTTTCTTTTAAGACATCCTAGATTGAAGAACAAAATAATACACAAAATAATATTCCATATTGTTCATATTAATTGTGAAAACGTATTTCACAATTTTGGTCTAGCAACCAAGATCAAGTGTTCTTGATATTCGTTCAAGGTGTGGATACCGCTAGAGGGTGAAGCTCATCATCTTCAAAGTTCGTGTTCTTACTTGTTCATGATTAAAGCTTCAATTTCTCCACCAAGATCAAAGACCAAATTCAAAGTCATCAAGGGTTAGTTTTTCTAGTATTCATATTGCAAGTATTTTAATCATATGAATGGATCTATGGGCTTTGGGTTTCATAAAATTTTAAATGCTATTTTCCGCTGCGCATGTTACTTGGAAACCCAACATTCTCCACTAGCAAAACCGATCTGGGTAGGGAAAAAGATCGAAGCAAATAGGCACAATGCAAGATGGTCTAGAGTAAAGTCAGAAGTGACACCCATATGCATAAAATATTCTGGCATCCAAGAGAGGTCCACGTGTTTGGCTCTAACATACTTATCAAGGTCATCTACAGTCACACCAAAAGTTACCAACCTCCTCTCCAACGAACAGAGTCAAAAGGCAAGGCTATCTCCTTTCTCTCATCACCGCCACAAAGAGCCATGAAATCTTCATAGGTGGGTGTTATCTCATTGTAAGAAAAGTTGAAGACGTGGTTATTTTCATCCCAAAACTTTGCACTGGCACGCAAAAGATTCATATTCGTGTTCATATGAAAAAGTGACCAAAGACACTTTATGCCAAACCGTTCATCAAATTTGGCGCGACAAGAGCCAGGAATTTTGCTAATCCACTTCTCCAAAGCGGTAGTGTAAGATCCTCTTTCAAGCCTTGTGATCCTAGCATGATGGTCCATTGAGAAAGCAAGAAAAAAGAGTATTTAGACAAGAAAAAGAGCAAAAACTGCTGTTGGTGTGGCTCTAGGACTGTTCAAACCCTGTTTAAGTAGGTTTCAGATTCCAACTCTTGCCAGAAAAAGGAAAGGCAAAGGCGGCTCAAATATTGTCCACGCGGCCATCTTCGTCCTTGGCCAGGCGGCCATCTTCGTCTTTGGCCACGCGGCCAGCTTCGCCCCATGCAGAAATTTCAGCTCCGTCCCCAAGCTTGGTTACTCCCCACACCACAACGGATCCCATGCAAAATCCATGAATATGTACGTACCCATCCCCGTGGCTCATGCATTGTATAAAATTAGGAAAAGTGTAAATAACTAATTTGTATAAATAGGTTGTCCCAATCTCATTAGCTAAGTACATAAATTCTTTGCATACATTTTAAGTGTCTAGTACATGTCTGTCTATACTACAACTAACAATGCAGAAGAGAAATAAAATGGCCCCAGCTAATCTGAATCCTCCTCGGTAGCATCCCTCCACTGTGCTGAACGACGCGAGCCACTGGCACTCAAGCTCCATCCGTGGACTGCCCGTCCACCAGTATGGGAAGACCCCACCTCAGCAGGAGAGCGCTCTCGACGATGTGGTATAACAACGTCTTCCCTCCGACAGGTACAACCATGGTACGCTTCTCTCAATAAGCGCATAAGGATGTTCTCCCACCGAACAAATTGGACATATGCCTCCCGAGTCACCTGGAGAAGTCAGAAACAATGAATAAGAATCAGAGAAGCAAAAGTATGTGCATGGTATAAATCTGAAGCAAAGTGATAAATAATACCCCAGCATCAGGCGGTGGAATGAATGGCTCCTCTACGATGTCTGCATATGTCGGCTCCAAGCTGATCTCCTCCTCTCGGCACCTCGCCCCACTCTGACGCTGCTCGAACGAAGAGGCATGTCAACCAAAGGCCGACTCCGCCCAACATAGCAGGCCGAACTCGATCCCTCTCCCGAAAACATCCTAACCCATACCTGTGGGATGATCAGGTGCGTCCGCACAAAGCCATCATAGTTATCACTGCCCCGGTAATGCTCCACCGGAGTTGGAGTCAGGAAAGTCCTCAACCTAGCAGGACGGAGCATGTCCCGAGGAGGATCATGGGGAACCCAAGGCACTGCACCGGCCCTATGCTGGCGAGCAACCCACTCACCTAGATACATGGCATCTCCGCTGAGACCCTCTAGCAGAACCTGAGAACCCGTAAACTCAGTAGCATTGCCAACAGAGAATTCATTAGCCTCGCTCCATGGATAGAACCTCACCCTAACAGGCGTGGTCCTAGTGAACACTCTCCTCAGATCAGCAGCATCCACAGTCCTCCTGTCCTTAGATTTCCTAGGCACTTGCCTGTTGCTCTTGCTCCAAAAGGACATGATAGGAACAGCCTTATTGTTGGCTATCTCTAGCTGAAAGGGGCGACACCGAAGATCTCATACAACCACACCTATACATACAGTAAAGGGAGACAATTCAGAGATATGTGCTACAATGCAAGATTAGGCCGAACAAACAAAAGACTAAATGAAGAGTGTACCTAGAAGGAAAACTGGAACCTATCAAATGCCGACGAGCTGGCCCTCGAGTAGTAATCCAAAGACCGGTACATCTCAGGTAAACCAGCTCCTCCCCAAGAAATCTCGCTCACCTGAGACAAATCCTCTAAAGCCCCCAACAGCGAGTACCTGCAGATGGTGTCCCCACTGGGAAACAAGATCTCTGAGAAGCTGTACCACCGAAACAGTTAGACCAGGCAGTCCAAATCATACTCCCTTCTCCCAAAGGCTTCTATGGCTGACACCACAAGCCTGTGCACTTTGCCAGCCTCCACTCCATGACCCTTTACATCCCCCTCAAGGTCGGTGTCAACTCCCAGCAAAACCTGCCAATAATCTGATCTGCCCGCCAAGCTCTCTTGAAAAGGCAGAAGAGTGGTAGTGAATTTCAGCCCCGTGATCACTGCAAAATCCGTGGGCGTGACAGTAATCTCTCCCCAACTAAGATGGAATGTGTGAGTGGTATCCCACCAGAACTCTCGGCACACCTGTATCACTGCCGATACCTTCAAAGTATCCCCGATCATACGGATAGCCTCAAAAAGGGACCGAATCTCATGGCCTCGATCCGAGTACGCAATCTGCCTGGACCTTCCGGTAAAGATGCCCGCAATTGACCCACAGTCACGATGGACCCGCGAGACTTAATTCTCTATAGGTAAACACAACAAAGGTACGTTACTTTTCTAGCAAAATATATTTCACACTCAAATATGCGTGTATTTATATTCCGAATAAAAATCATGGTAATACAAAAAAATGAAAGAGGTCAAATCCGAAATTTACCTCTCTCGTCTCCAGAAGACCCTTGGACCAGTGATGATCCGAATCGATGTAGAAGTCGTAGTCGTGATCAAAAGTCGATTTCAAGAGGTCGTCCCGAAAATTTCGAGTCACCGCCCTCATCCACAATCCTCCCCGTTGCAGCATTTGCGCCACTGGACCCCCTGCATTTGGGTCCATTTAGGCATTCTCTCCCCCTAAAGGATTCTCATTTCCTCCCTCTTGGTGCCCATGCTCTGGTGGCACAAAACCGCCATAACCCGCAAAACCTCTGCCCATACCAAGCATATCGTCGATCCATTTTCTTGCTATGGCTTTGAATATGTGAAATGAAGTTCTCAAGATCAACAATGGAAGCTTTATCTCTCTAAACTAGCCTTTTCTCTCTCTAGAATTTGAAGAAGAAGAAGGAAAAGGAAGAAGAAGAAGAAGATCTGGCGTCGTGACCAAGAATCTGGTCTGACCAGAGACTTGGCCACGCGGCCAAGATCGCCTCAAGCAATCCTAGCCGTCCGATCTCCCCCTTCGGTTAATCCGTGTGAAGAAAATCCAGCCAATCAGAGGACTTGGCCACGCGGCCATCTTTGCCTTCTCAGGCAAAATTATAGTTTTACCCCTGTTTGATTCCTTGTCTGTTCACTTTAGGCCCTTGGCCTATTTCGATAGAAATTCGTTATTTTAGGTCATGAAAGCCTCCCCAAAATTTCTATTTCTTTTTAGAGAAGCATCGCGATTACTTAGACCTTGGCGTCTTCATATCTCGTACATTCCAAACTTCATCGCTGTTATTTAGACCTTACCGTTTCTAATTGCATACACCCTGACATTTTCTTAGGACCATCATGAATTGCAGAGACCCATCCGTCTCTATGTCATGAGTATTCTAGTTCTATCATGATTTGTAGAAACTCGTTCGTTTCTAATTGCATAAGTTCCAGCATTTGTTATTTTATTATCGTGATGCACAGAAGCCCTGCCGTTTCTCGTTACGTGAGTTCTATTATCGTGATGCACAGAAGCCCCGTCGTTTCTCGTTACGTGAGTTCCATTATCGTGATGCATAGAAGCCCCGCCGTTTCTCGTTACGAGAGTTCTATTATTGCAATTGTGTGCGTTCCAGCAATTACCATTTTATCTTGGGATTACCTAGACCTTTCCGTCTTTATATCTCGCACCATTCTCATTCGCATCTCCAAACTACGACCGGCTGGATTCCTCCGAAGATACGTAGGAAGCCTAAAAAGGTTCAGCCACCCGACCGACGTTGTCATTTCTCATCCCCAACAGATGTTTCTCTTCATGAAAATTTTCCCCAGCAGATTTGAACTACGTTCGGCTCGATTACTTATAGGATACCTAGGTCGCCTGAAAAGGTTCAGCCATTTGACCTCTTAGGTCATCTTTTGTTGTAACTCCATACCCGCGAAAGTTATTCATCATTCTTCTTTCGTTTCGAAACTCATGTTTCAGAATGGATCTTTCTTTCTATCGTCGACCCCCCATTGCCTTGCAAGGAGCGTCGCCGAGGGGCTACTGTTAGTACCCGATCTGAAAAAAGAGTTTATTAGGGCTTTCCCAAATATACAAGGACTTTATAGGAATTAGAAACCTTGCAAAGACTTGTCCCGGATTCCCAAAATATAGGTCAATATTCTAAAACATCTTTAAAATGGCTAAAATAGGGTTTCCATAACAAAAACCAAACCCTAGCGTAACAATCACGTCACCCAGGAAAGATGGCCACGCGGCCACATCTGCCCTTGGCCACGCGGCCACATCCAACCTTGGCCATGCGGCCATGTTCGCCTCGGATAATCTCAGCCGTCTTATCCATCCCTCAAATCATTTTAAAAAGGCTCACTTGCCTCATAATTAAAGGTCCGAATTTTGATCAATCTCAAGCTCCCTAAGTGACGGATTTGCTCTCTAATTAAGCATTTCAAGCATCTAAGAACACCCTCAAGACTCCCAAGAAGATCCAAGTTTATTTCTTGTCAACATAGGAAGTTTTCTAACTCTTTCTTCATGTTCTTGCCATATTCTTATTGTAGATGCATAATATTCATGTTCTTTGCATGTTTATTCATATGTCCATAATATTATTCATATGTTCATAATATGTTCTTCACACGTTCTTCATGTTCTTAGATTAAAACCTTATTTATGCTAGATTTAGGGTTGCGATCTTAATGATTAATATGTTATTTCATAGCCGATGATGATCTAGGGTTCATCAACCCGAACATGATTTAGGAACTATTTCTAAACCCTAATCTTTAGGTAATTCCCCCATCATTATGCATGATCCTGATTCTCCTGCCTATTCTAAATTCTTCTTGAACTACGCTGACCTGAGCTTCTCACATTGAGAGGAACGTAGGAGATCTCGGATTCGGTCTCAAACACATTACACACAACATACACTGCATCATGATAGAAAGACCGATCATTCGGGCAATAAGAGTGATAACGTTAATATTCTTCTCTTGTTGTAATTTAACCCCCGAACCCATTAACATGCTTTTTTCAATGTTTTGGCTATAATTAAAACGGCGTGGCGACTCTCATATTTTAATGTTGCTATGAATATTTCCCTTTGTTACTAATAATTATTGCAATATACTTCCCATGCGTCACTTCATCGGAAAGGGGTATTCACAAGACCGTAACCCATATGGTGGATCCCATAAATAGTATAGGCCCTTTTCTAGGGGCTTTGGACGACCATTAGTACAGGTGCTAAACATTGGTCCCATACTTTGGAGACGGTATCCACTATTACAGGATTTAACCATCGAACGTGTCAAAATAAAGCAATGTGATTGTCCGGCTTCTTTAGGGTTTTGTGCGTTGCTTACGCTTCAACCTTTTTTGAAAATGAGTGCTTTTCGGATCTTGTACTTTTCTTCCCTTTGTCCTTTTCTTCTTGTACATAAAAAAAAAATCATTTCAAAATCTAAAACATTCTTTTTTTTCATTCAATTTTTGTAGAGGGTGAATCTTATTCATCATCTAGCACGATATTCAAGGTCCCTTCCACACACTACTATATTCAAGCTTTAATCTGACTTCTCTCAAATCAGTATGGCCGAAGAAGGGAGTGATCAAGGGTTTGTGCCGCCAATAAGGTTTCAAGCATGGTTAGATAAAAATCTGAGGGCTCACTCCGAGGGTTTGATGGAACAGATTAGAACTCAGCAGGATACTTTCCTTGCTACTTTGGTTTAGATGCAGAGGGGTGGTGAGACACAGAAAAATCAGGGATATGATGGGAATGGTCCTAATCCCGATCCGAACAGCGATCCAAACCCAACTCCGTTTTCAATCAGAAAGATAGTGGAAATGGTTCGAACGCGAATGGGAATACCAACAATCCAGGCCAAACTGCCCAACTTGAACCCCATGTCACTGTCCAAAATCAAAATGTCATCCCTACACAACCAAATATCACAGTCGACCCATCTCAATTCCTTCATGACTACAATGCTTACCTTCAGTATATCCAAACCCTCTATCCTAATGGTGTGTACCCTACTAGAGCTCTTCCCGATCAAAGGGCTTCCCAAGTCCAAGGTTTCATTTTCATTCCCTAAATATATGCCCTTAACAATGGTATTCCACAACCTCCACTCACTAAACAGGACCTCGAAAACAAAGAGATAAAGGAGATGTTAAAGAAGGTTGTGATTAGGGGAGAGTTCTCTACTGATTCACTAAAATTAGCTCCGTCTGCGACCCTCCCATAAAATTTCAAAATGCATGATGTGGAGAATTTCCATTGTATAGGTTGCCCAGTGGCCCACCTAAATTCGTACACTCACACAATACAATCACGGGGGGGAAATACAACAGCGATGGCTTTTAATTTCCACTTGACCTTAGTTGGACCACCTACATAATGGTTCATAACCATAGATATGGGTTTGATCGATGATTGGGCTAAGCTAGTCGATGAATTCCAGAAAAGGTACAAGGACAAGTCCATCTGGGAGATGAGTCAACGTGATTTAGCTACATGCGTGCAGCGTGAGGGAAAGTCTTTATCTGAATTTGCTGAGCGTTGGCGCAAGAAGATTGTTCAATGTTTGGTACGGCCAGATAAGACTGAATAAATTCATATCTTTCTGAAGAATCTGCAACCATTCTATCTTGATAAGATGCGATACATGCCTTTCACTGACTTTTCCTCCATTTGTGGTGTGGGACTCAGAATTGATGAAGATGTCCGTACTGGGGCCATTCGAACATGAAAACAAGGAAATCAAGCTCTAAAGCTTCTTCAATACGTGGTGTGGGACTCAGAATTGATGAAGATGTCCCTAAGAATGCCTTTTAGCGTACATTCTTTGCATTTAGAATTTTATTATGCTATTTACTTACTCATTAACATATTTTAGATATATCATTGTGAATAAAAATATATGAGGAGCACCTTTTATAATAGACCCGCGGACAACTGGGACACCGAAGCGCGCACGACGGAGCCGGAAAGAAATTTCATTATGCATGTTAAACCCCTTAAGCTCGTGCCATGTGGCTTCCAAGGATGGGTGAGTCACATACCAATGGAGCAACCAAGGGATGACACGTGGCGAAACAAGAATGCCAAAGAATTACACTGAGTCCGTATGGCATCATAGGTGCCATACGGCTCCCTATGGGTCATACGGCTCCTACTTCCTGGGATGACAGCTTTTAAACTTTTCCTTATTTACCTCTTGTTGTTCCAAGGCTATAATGATCAACCCCCATCACCTTTCTGGCCATGGACGTGTGCTACTCCAAAGTGCCTCTACCCAAAGGCATTTTTTTCCAAAAACGTTATCTCCCTCCTCCATATATCCCTTACTGATCCATGAAGAAGAGGAACTCTCATACAACCACAATACCACTCTAAGACTTCCTTTCATTATCTTAAGTGTTCTTGAAACATTCATCACCCCACCACTACTCCACGACTACACCACCACATCTCCACCACTAAACCACCATCCAAACACCTCAAACAACCTCAAACACTACCTAAACACTCTCCAAACTCAAGCAATCCAAACACACTCTAAATCCACTTCAAACAACTCCGTTCAAAACAACAAAAAACATTCCCTTGGAAGCAAAGGAAGCACACCCCACCAACCTAAACTAGGTAAGAATCTATCTATGTAAGTGGTAAGCTTTGTACAATGTTGATTTTTGTTTAGATCTAGAGTCTAGCCATTAGAATGGCTAGACTCCCACTTCCTCCTATCTAATCCATGTTTTTAATCTTGTAAATATCCATGTAAAAGATGTTGTAAGTGTTTTAACTTTTGATCCATGATTTATATATGAGTTCCATGTTCATTTCATGTCTATTACCAAGCTTTAAATGAAAGATCTAAGCATGAAAATGAAGTTTCTTCCAAAATGTTCATAATCTGTCCACTTCTGCCCTTCCATGTTTATTCACGCTTATGTTCATATTTTTGCATAAATAGACACTTTATTATGTTGATAACATTTTAATGAACAAGTTCCCCAAGTTTCATGAGCAAATTCCAAGTCTAGTTCATGTTTTCATGGTCATTTTCGTGACACGTGTAACATGTCCAACATACTTTGTTCAACTCATGCTTATTCATATGATTTTTACTCCATCATAACTTTATTTTTGGACTCAACTCAAAACATTAAAGTTGTTCCTTACCTGTTGAAGATGATGAATGTCAAGGTTTGTGGTCATATTCCATATTTAGGTCATGTTTTGGTAAACATTCTCGTAGCTCATACGTGCTCCTTTTTGTGGTATTTCTGACCAATCTGTATTCTCATGTCCAAAACTCTACCAAAAATCAATTTTCAAACTGAGGTCAACACATGAAATTTGTTCTCAACAAACTAAGGAAATCAATCACGCTTTTTAAATATTTTTGTGAACTAATAAAGGGCCTCTTTCCATTTTTTAATTACAATGCTAACTCTGATATGTGTTTTTCTAGATTCTGGCACCCAAATGTCAGAGGCCTTTTGAACCCTCTAAACATGTCTCCTGAACCTTAAACTTGACAAAAATCATATTCAATATGTTATCTCCAACTTTAATGCTTTGTGTTTTTCTAGATTCATAAGCCATGATAGTGTAAATTTTCCATGAACATCTGATATGCCATTTTTTCCTGTTATGGACTGATTTTCCAATAATGTTATTTGGGAATGAAAAAATAATCTAAAAATATAAAAAAATCATATGTTTTCTATAACATGTTTAGAGTAAATCCCAAGTTTTCTTTTTGGATTTGGATAGGTTTTGGGCAGGTACTTTAGCATGGAAATGGAGGACAGTCATGAACTTCAAAACCTTTTTCCTATAATGTTCTTTGTGTTATTTACCTCCCAATTTTTTGTGTATAATTTGCATAACCCCTCATGTACATAATCCCCTCCCTCTTACATGTTTTCTTTTCTATGTGTGTTTAAAACCTTTTTCAAAAACCAATCAGGAATCTATCCAAACCGGTTCCCGGTTGTGATCAAAATGAACATACATAGATTAGGAGGCACCCTTGTACATAAACATACACATTTTTCTTAAGTTAGGGCATAAATCAAAGCATAGGCGGAAGTATTCTAGATACCGAAAGCGTGAGTTGAGTGTCTATCACCTTCTCTCCTCGTAACTTATCCCCCGAACCCAATTATTTTTCAAAACTAAAGGTTTTATCTCTATTTTCCTAAGAAAAATAAGTTGGCGACTCTTTTTACCAAAACCTAAGAACGGAAACCATTATGAGAATTCGAGCGCAATTAGGTTCGAGGCGCGGGCTCCCACAGAGAGGTGGATCAAGTGTTAGATATGTGAAGACCAGAGCCATCTCCTATGAAGAGTTCTTAGGTACCGTTATATGGAGAGTGTAGAGCAAAGGTGTCTTGGTCGTTGGTAGCATGATATGGTTTCTCTACTATCTAGGAGCCATGTGGAAGAAGTGGGCAAGTGAATGGAGGAGGTATAGGCAGTAGGGGAATTTGTGTATGGTTGTCAGTTTTGGGGTCAAGGACAATAGTTAGGGTTTGTAGGTGGATTTGGGAAAACGTCATTAGGGAATTGTTGGCGGTCTTTGATTTGTTTGAGGTGACCTCGAGATAGATTTTCATATATTTTGGAAAGGTTCTCCAACCATCATATATTGTTGTGCATTAAGAGATGTGGGGGGGGGGGGGCAGATAGGGTGCCGGCTGTTGCATCTAGGATTTTTTTTTTATTATTTTTTTTTGATGAAACCAAGTGAAGTAGGCTGAATTTTTTTTTGTCTACGGGAAGAGGGGAGGGTGGTGGCCGCTTTGTTGGTAGGGGTTGTATTGGTGGAGGTAGGGGTGGTGGTTTCGGATAGAAGGAGATATTGGGAAGAGGCTAGGATGATGCCATCAATGTGGTGATTCAAATCATGGCCAAGTAAGGTGGCTTTTATTTGAATTTTTCACGCAATATAGTTGGTGGAAGTAAGTTTAAGGATACGGGAGAGAGATAACAACGAGTGTCTTAGTGGACTCAGCAGAATTTGGAAGAAAGAGAGAGGACTCGACTGAGGCCATGAAAAAAAAAAGTTTTCTGGATCTGTTCTTCTGATACAATATGAGATAATCAAATATTGGAAAAGCTCAATTTTATTATGAACATTTGATCTCTATATATACAAGTGATCAGGCCCATTCCGCTTCTAATGTGGCCGCTCAGCCTACCCTTGAATGTCCTCGATTTGTGAGCATTTTCTGGTCCATTCTGTGAGTGTGACCCAATTCGATTGTATTATATTGGCAATGAGTCCGATCCAATAAGAACTTTTAAATCATAAGCGAACTCTATCAAGCCATTATGATTACCAATTAGTACAATATCAAAAGTTTGATATTTCCTAAAATAAAACATATCACAATCCCCTTGTATAACGATATCATATTCGATTTAAGGCATGGTTCGTGTCATCTTAGATTATCTAATGCTTTCTCGATACAAAGTGAAAGGCCCTATTAAACTAATTGAGCAGATTAATTAAAACTTGGACAGCTAACACTTTGGGTTAGCTATTGAGAAATAATGAAAAAAAGAATTATGCAGTGGAATATATAAAGGTAAAGCATGAAAAGAACAATGTGCAGTGTGTATGTAAGTGTATGGACAAGAGTGTATATAGTATTTTCAAGTGGTTCAGAGGCAAAACCCTTCTTTTACATCCACCCCAACTGTTGATAACAGTGAGATCAATTCACTATAATATTCTCTTCAATTAAGAGTTACAAGAATTGATAAGGCAAGTTCCTAGAACCCCCTCTAATTAATTGACACTTCAATTAAGGTTGCTTCTTTCAAAGCTGAGAAATAGGAAAAGAAAATACACAAGAGTGTTTACAAAAATGGCTTGGCTGAAAGCTGGCTTGGTGAGGGTTGTAACTGTGCGCTAAATGGCACAATATTTTCAGGGGTTTTATGCAAATGGTCAAGACTGCAGAAGTTGGCAGAAAATGTGTGTAAGGGGAATGCAAAAAGGGTGCTTGACAACATGCCAGTATACTCCTTTATATAGGTGTTGGCATATATCCATTGGGGGATAAAGGTGCAGAGGAGTAATGGTTCTTCTTGACTGGAGTTAGTCAAGGTTTCATTGACACACTTGTCAGTTTCCATTGGATGCTAGTTGTCAGTTGAGGTGAAGGCTATGCAGGCTTGATCAAGCTTTAATATGAGTTATTCCAATGATTAGGAGAATGGCCTATCATTGGAATAATCATTCTTCAAATATCTGATGTGGCAGATAAAGCTGATGGACAAAACAGTCTTAGCTGTTGAAGCATAGTGTCTTCGCTGTTGGACCTTTAAGGCATTTTCTATTGAAGCTTGCTTTTAATTTGCATCTTTATAATTCATTTGAATGTATAAGGTTCTGTAAATGATTATTCTTCAGTTTGTTTGATGTATAGATGATAGGTAGATCATGTAATGGTTTGACTGTTGAGTTGTGTAGGTGCAGGACAGCTTAGCTGTTGGACTTGTACTGGGTTGCCTGTGCTCAAGTCTTTGAATACATCATGTAATCAACAGAGTTTGATTATTTATTTATCAAAATATCTTTACTATGATTAACTTCTGATTAAGCATAGTGAGGTACTAACAATTTCCCCCTTTTTGGTAAATAAATAATGGTTTGATTTTGTACCTGCACAAAATATGCTAAAGGGTAGAAATACCAATGAAGAAAGATTCTTCTTGATTAAGACACCTGTGCATACAAACCATGTTAATCATAAAACAAACTGAAATGTATAGAATGTAAATAAACAGTAAAAGGACTGAAAAGGAAAAATAGTCCTGAACAACTAAACAAGAACTACTGAGATAAAGACAAACAAACCAAATTAATCTAGTCTAGTTTTGGAATCCTGGACCTGCTGAATAGCTGCAAGTTCTTGGAGAAGTGCTTTCTTCCTCACTGGTTCATCACCTCCGTAGTACATCTCATTGTTCCAATCCAATCCCATCATGTAGTTGTAGGAAAAATACCGATCTTGCCTGGCCAGTAGCTGAGCTTTTGTGAGAACTGCTTGATCTGGCTTAAGACTTGGGCCAATCCATGTCGGCAGCTGCTGAGGAGTCATATTGTCTTCTTTAATAGATACCCCCATGTCATATTCCTTGTATAGGGAGGCAGACCTTTTCTTGGTATATCTGACAGGTTTGTTTGGAGGAGGATGGGTGAAATAGGAGTATATGGATGTTTGAGATGGTTTCGGGGGGAATGAATTGACTACTGGGAGGAGGATGTGGGAAGGTTGAATAGGTTGGCTGTTCAGAAGAGGGTGGGTTTGGATTGTCACCTCTGTGGAGAATGAATTCAGAGTCATCATCAAGTTTTTTGAGGAGGGCAGACTTGAGTTGTCTAATGAGAGAGGCAGAGAATTGATTGAAGTCAGTGTATGTGATGTAGTATGGTGGAGTGTGTTTGAAAGGATCAAAGTTGGGAGGGAGATTAGCCATCTTTGATCTGTTCTTTTTGTGGAATGGAGGATTATAAGGAGGTAAGCCTTGGGGATACACAACAGAGATGGGGTAAACATTCTTGACAATTATCCCAAGGATGCAGCTTTTCTTGGACAGCAGAGTCATGAATACAGATTATACAAATTGAATGCAGAGTACATAAACAAGAGAGGATGGTGTGTATATACATTCTAAAAAGTTGTTTGAGATCAATTGGGAGAAAACAAATTCCCATTCAGCTAGATGAGAAAGATTTAGAGGCTTGGGAGAAGATGGAGTAGAAAAAAGAAATGAGGATTGAATGGTGGCTCTGAATTTCTTCCACTCTTCATAGGTATAGAATAATTGACCTCATATGTTTCTGGCATGGATGCTCATCCAAAGAAAATTTGTTGGATAGCTGTTCAAAGAGGGCTGAACTGGATTCTTTTGAAAGATCAGAGACTGTTTTCTCTTTAATGAACTCAATAAGTTTTGGGTTAAGCACAGGGAGGACAGCAAGGTGAGAAGGGATGTTTGGAGGGAGAGGAACATATGCGTGGGATGTGATTAAAAGTGTAGGAGCAGATGAGGTCTTAGTTGTTGGGAAGGTTTCAAGAGCAGGTGAGTTCCCCCTTGACCTAGTAGGTCTATCTAGCCTAGGAGAGTTCCCCCTATGGGTTTCAACTTGTGTAGGGATTGGAGAAGTTTAGGAGTGCAATTGCAAAATTTCTTCAATTGCAAACAGATATTCAAAACTAGAGGTATGTATGGGAGAAGGGGTTGACTTAAATCTGGACCTTTTATGAACTGGAGATGATGACGCAGGACTTCTTGGCTTAAAGACATAGTCACCATCATTGGAAGAAGAAGAGGTTACCTTAGCTAGGTCTCCAGAGTTGGGGTTAGCTGTTGGCTTTTGAGCAGTTTCCTGCACCTCAGTTGTTAAGTCAATCTCCATGTTCTGCTGCTCAGTTGCTGGAACACCTTGATCTGCTTTTGAATTCACTTCCATTGGAGTTCCAGAGCTATGCTTGGCTACCTTGATTGCAGTAAACTGTTGTTGGAGAGTTTGTTGTACAGCAAGTTTTTTTCATCAAGTTCTTGTACGTCACTTGAATTGCTGGGCTTCTGAACCTCAGGCTCTCCTTCACACAAAGGTGTCTCATCATCAACAAATATTTTGCTGTGATCTTTTTCAGTGGTCTTGATTACCTCAAACTCAACAGTTGTGTGCTCATGACTGGTGGGAGGTAGAGAGGATTCTTTTGAGGTAGCTCTTGAGGATTCACTGGAGGTTGATGAGGATGATGAAGGAGGTTCATCGATTGGTCTCTTTCCCTTTCCTTTGACAGCTCTTATTTTTCTTCTTGTTGATTGAGCTTTAGCTGTTGACCTAGTGGATAATCTCCTGACTGGGGAAGACTTAGCTATTGAAGCTGGCTTAGTTGTTCTTTCTTTGGCAGGCTTGACTATTGGTAACCTGTTTTTGGTTTTCTTAGCTGTTCCTTCTTTGGGATCTTTGAGATAGAGGGTTTTCTTGTCAAATTTCTTTGTTAAGCTAAGAGGGATGGAGTGGCACCATTTTTTACTGAGGGGTTGGTCAATGGAAGAGAATTTTTGAAGCAGGATTCCACTCGTGAACCTAAATAGGTTAGGCTTAATGGATCTTACTTTTGGCTTTGACAGGGATGGTGCTCTTTCCAGATTGAAACTATTGAGCATTATAGCACACCAATTGACATTACCCCTGATGAGAGCAAGGTCTTGCTTCCACTCAGTTGTACTGAGCTGGTCAAGAGATGATTGCTTCCCACACACACCCTTGATCACCACATCACTCAGAGCTGAGTTGTTTTTGGATAGGTTTTTCTTGAAGATGGGTTGCTTTTTGAGAGAGGAATAGGAGCAATTTGGAAGTTTGGTGAAGGCCTTGTAAAGTGGCTCAAATTTTTCATCCATTGATGAGTCCCAGATATCTTCAGTGTCTGTGAGATTATTGGGAATACCATAGGTGGTTTTGACATCCTCTTAGTTAATTGAGAAATGGATAGTGTTTAGGAAGTCATTGATTGAGTTTTCCGTGGTTCTGTATCCATTTCTATAAATTTCTCTGCAAGCATTTTCAAGGATGGGAGGCTTAGCTATTAGCATTTGTACGAGGCTGTTTGCTTCAAGAATTCTTTGAACATAAGTGCCTACTTCATCAATGAAAAAGTCACTTTCGATATAGTAACCATGCGATTCTTCAGGAAGAGCCATTGATTGTGAGAGATTTGAGCAAGAACATGGGTTAGGGTTTGAGGCAGAGGAATCGAAAATTTGAATAAATTGAAGGGGAGTCACTGTTGAAAGGCTTAACAATGGGTAGGATGTAAATAGAACGTGGTAGAGTGGGTGAAAGCAACGGTTAAATTTTGAGAGAGAGATGAGACGTGGGAGTTAATGTAGCCGTTATTGAATAGTAACCGTTGTCCCCTGTTACTGTTCACTCAACAGTAAAATATTTGGGGCAAGACGTGATCTTTACTTACTCCCGCAAAACTGGGGCGGCAATGGAATAGAATTTTAGTCAATTAAACTTGAGTTTGACTGACAAGATCAATATTCTTCATTCTTTTTGCAAACTACATCAAGATTTTGCCAAAATTTTCAACCAACATTAAAATTAAAGTATGATGTCTGTCAAAATTTTATGGGCTCAAGAGTGTATAAACAGATAAACCTATGGTCAAAAGTCATGATAAAAGCTATTGAATTTAATTAGCATTTCACTATAAATGGATAGGGTTCTCAGCTGTTAGAGTATCGCACTTTGAGTTTTTGCCATTTTTAGAGTATAATGGGGAGGTTTTTCTCTAAATTCAATCCAAGTAAAATATCTAACACAACTAAGAAGCTTGTGTTTAAGTGTCCAAAATTGATAGACACTGAGGAGGAGAAATTTGAGAGAGGGTTCATTTCTTATTCTGTCCAAACAGATCATAGACTGGTAGAAGAGGTTGATCAATTGCTAAATGATCGTCCTCTGAAGTTAGAAGAGATTAGAGAGAGAGAGAGAGAGAAAAGAAAGATAAAATGGCAAGAAAAGAAGGAGTTTATAATTGAAAATAAGCAGGCCAGATTGGCAGAGATGGCTAAAGAGAGAGGGAAGGCTAAGATGGAGGAGCCTGTTGGAGAGAAAAAGGTGACCTTGTTGCAGCTATTTGGTGCAACAATAGAGGTTGAAGAATATATTTAGAAAGGGAATGAAATTATGGTGAGGCAAGAGAATGTTGTTATGGAGAAGGGTGAGCCATCACAAGTGAAGAATGAGGGCCTGGCTGTTGAGCTAGATAGCTTAGCTATTGAACAGACTTAGGCCATTGAGAGACTTTATCAGTCTGTGACAAGGGATGAGCTGACTTTGGATGTTGCAGTGCTTGAAGGTGAAGGTGATAACTACAATGGGGTATCAAGATCACCACCAAAGTCCTATGCTAAGCTTTTTAGTGAGTACATGAGATGCGGCAGTCCTACCAAGGTCCATGATTTTGAGGAAGAAGGACCCCCAACAGATGTATCTTTCATGGTTCAGAACACTGCTCATTCCTCGGGCACATTTAGCTTTTTGTCTCCTACTAAAGACTTCCATAATGATGAACATGTCATGGAATGGTGGCCACACAGACAGAGTCCTTCTTTGCAGTTTTCAGTAACTGCAATTGACCCTTTCTTGAATAGGCACCCTATTTGGCTTGAGAGATATGGGGAGACAAGTCAGAATGCTGAGGCTAGGCCTTATAGAGGTGAGAATTAGCAGGACACATCTGCTGAAGAGTCAAGAAATGGAGGTTTGTAAGCTCATGGAGGTGGAACAAGTGAACAGCTAATTTTGCAAGCTTAGCTGTTCAGGAGAAGGGTTATTACTGAGAAGCAGTTTGCTGAAGAAAGGGGCTACCATGAAATTTAGGAGGTAGAAGAGTTGAGTAGATTAGGTTTTTAGGTTCTTTAGATGACACAAAGCATCATTGGACCTTTTGAATGGATCTTTGTCTAGGTCAGCTGTTGAAGTTTGTGAACAGCCAACCACTATCTTTGTACTGTGTTTGTCTATGAAATGAAGTTTTAATTTTTCCCTTTTATTATGGCAAGTTAATCATTCCTAATATTGCTCTTAAAAGTTCAAATCTCTTTTCATCCATAGCTTTAGTCAGTATATCAGCAACATTGTCTTCAGTACCAACTTTGGCTAAGTTGATGTTTCCCTTTTCAATATGATCTCTAATGAAGTGGTGTCTTACTTCAATGTGTTTAGTCTTAGAGTGTTGAAAATGATTCTCAATCATAGAAATTTTACTTTAATTGTCACAGAATATTGGACATATTCATACCAAAATCATGAAGTTGACTTTTTAGGTACATAATTTATGAACAGCAAAGACCAGCTGTAACATATTCAACCTCAGCTGTTAAGGTTGCAACAGGGGTTTGCTTTTTGCTGGACCAAGATATAATTTTGGATCCAATGAATTGGCATCCTCCACTAGTTGACTTTCTGTCTAGATTATATCCAGCATAATCTGAGTCAGTAAACCAATCAGTAAGAATGGTGATTCATTTGGATACCACAAGCCATAATCTAGGGTTCCCTTTAGATATCTCAGTATTATTTTTACAGTAGCAAAATGAGATTCTTTAGGGTTTGCTTGAAATCTTGCACAGAGACAAACACTGAACATGATGTCAGGTCTTGAGGCAGTGACATATAGGAGAGATCTTATATAGCTTCTATAGAGTGTTTGATCAACACTTTGACCATCAATGTCAGCATGAAGTTTTGTTGTAGTGGACAGAGGTGTCTTAGCTGCTGAGGCAGTCTGCATATCAAACTTCTTTATCATGTCTCTTGTGTACTTGGCTTGGTTGATGAAGATTTCATCCTTAATTTGTTTGACTTGGAGACCTAGAAAGAAGGTAAGTTCTCTAATCATACACATTTCAAATTTCTCTTGCATAAGATCTCCAAATTCTTTGCACAGGGATTCATTTGATGATCCAAAGATAATGTCATCAACATAAACCTGAATGAGTAAAATGTCAATTCCATATTTATTTATGAACTGTATGTTGTCTATGTGACCCTTGGTAAATCCTTTATTGAGTAGGAATTTAGACAAGGTATCATACCAAGCTCTAGGAGCTTGCTTCAGACCATACAAGGCTTTGTCCAACTTATACACATGATCTGACAATTTGGGATGTTCAAATCCAAGTGGTTGAGCAACATATACTTGTTCATTCAGTACTCCATTCAAAAAGGCACTCTTGACATCCATTTGAAATACTTTCATCTTTTTGAAAGATGCAAAAGCTAGGAACAGTCTTATTGCTTTAAGTCTTGCAACGGGAGCAAAAGTTTCATCATAGTCTATTCCTTCTTCTTGTCTATATCCTTGAGCAACAATTCTTGCTTTGTTTCTCACTACTATTCCATCTTCACTTATTTTGTTCCTGAATACCCATCTTGTGCCAATAACAGTTGATTTCTTAGTTTTGGAACAAGTTTCCATACTTTATTCCTTTCAAACTGTTCAAGTTCTTCTTCTATGGACTCTATCCAGTCTGCATCTTGAAGAGCTTCATGAATCTTCTTTGGTTCCATTTGAGAGATAAAGTCACTCATGAAGATATCATAGTGAGGGTTTCCTTCAGGTACAGCTTCTCTTTGAATTGGTAGGTTAATGACAAGGTTGTTGTCATTAATGATGGGGTTTAGAGTAGGATCTGAATTAGTCTGGGATGGGAGGATTTGACAACAGACATCTTTTTCCTCTTAGCTGTTGGGAGAAGATGTGTTGTGAAGAAAGCTGTTAGGAGTAGGTAAGATGTTGGGTAAGCTGTTGGGATCAGGATTGCTGTTAGAAATGTCTTTGGGCAGACCATAGGGTAGAATGTTGTTGTTTTCATTTGAGGATGAGGGATTATTGGATGTGGGAAATGGTTCTGGAAGGTTGTCAGAGTTCCCAATACTTTCATCAAAATCACACAAGTCGTGTTACTTTGATCATTGTTTTCATCAAAGTCAACATGAATTTATTCTTCTAAAACCAATCTTTTTTTATTGTATACTCTGTATGCTTTGCTGGTTTTGGTGTATCCAAGAAAGATTCCTTCATTACTTTTTGAATCAAACTTGTCAAGGTTATTCTTCCCATTGTTGTGAATGTAACACTTGCTTCCAAATCCATGAAAATAGGATATGGTAGGAGTTTTTCCATTCCATAATTCATATGGGGTCTTCATATGGTATTTGTTGATTAGGGTCTTGTTCTGTACATAAACATCAGTGGTCATAGCTTCACCCCAAAAGTACTTAGGAAGATTATGTTCTGACAGCATTGCTCTTGCTGCTTCACAAATGGTTCTGTTTTTTTCTTTCTGCTACTCTATTTTGTTGAGGGATTCTTGGTGCTGAGAAATTGTGATCAATTCCTATTTGATTGCAATAGGCTTCAACTCCTGTGTTTTCAAACTCAGTTCCATCATCAGATCTTATCTTCTTGATGGTCAAGCCTTTAAGATTCTGAACATTAATGAACAGCTGAGTGAGATGATTTAGGGTTTCACTTTTGGATTCAAGCAGAATGATCCAAGTGAATCTAGTGTAGTCATCCAAAACTACAAGAGAATATTTCTTTCCTCCTAGAGATCTTGTTCTAATAGGACCAAATAAGTCCATATGTAGAAGTTCAAGAGGCTTGGAGGTGTCTAGTCTGGTTTTTGCAGAAAAATATGTTTTCTTTTGTTTTCCACATTGAGATGCTTTACACAATTTATCTTTCTTGAAGGGGATTTTGGGAAGACCTTTAACAAGGTTTGAGTTAGCCAGCTTGGAAATTGCTTTAAGGTTTAGGTGAGCAAGTCTTTTATGCCACAGCCAAGACCTGTCATATTGGCTGTAGGATAAAAGATAGTGAGCATTAGAGGTTTGGACTACTTCTAGGTGTAAGCAGTAGAGGTTCTTCTTTCTTGATCCTGCGAGAATAACCTTGTTGTTCTTATCCCTGACTTGGCATTGATCTTTGGTGCAGATGACATGATAACCTTTATCACAGATTTGACTAATACTGATCAAATTGTGTTTAAGGCCTTCAACATAAGATACATCAGTGAAGATGATCTCCTTGGTTACTATGTTCCTTGGTCCTTTTACCATAGCTTGAGAAGTATCACCAAAGGTTACATTTGGACCATTCTTGGGTGTTAGCTGTTGAAGCCATTCCTTGTTGTATGTCATGTGTCTACTGCATCCACTGTCTAAGTACCAAATGCCTTTACTAGATACCTACAAAACAAAATAAAAATTATGGTACCCTTTATTCTTTTGGGTCCAAAGGATTAGACATTCTTTGGTACCCTAGCCTTGCCACCTGATCTTCTCTTAAAGAACTGGTTGAGAGTGTTATAGTATGACATGATTTGCATCATATAAGGTGTCAAGGTAAAAGGTTGTGGTGAGTTGTATAGATGTCCAGTGTTTTAAGGATTTTGATTTCTGTAGTTTGGTTGGTGAAAGTGAGATTGTTGTCTAGGGTTTGATGAATGGTATGATGATTTTGGAGAGGAGTTTTATGACTGATAAGCATGGCTTCTCCCATTGGAGTATTGCCAATTTTGTCTAGGTTGCCTAGAGTGCCTCTGCTACCTAGCCTGTCTTGGTTGTCTAGCTTGTCTTGGCTATTCAGCTTGTCTTAGCTGTCTGGCTTGTCTAGGCTTTCTAGACTTTTTTTCATGCTTCTTTTTCTGAGATTGGATATCATTAGTACTTGTAGAAGCTTGAAGTTTAATAATTATAAGAGACTCCACTTTTAAAACACTCTTTTTGGTACTTTCATCCTCTTTTTTATACACATCTTCCTTTGTTTGAATAGGATAAGATGGTTTCTTGGTAGAAAAGGTGTTGAGACTTTGTACAACCATAGTCTCAATGGCCCTGTTACCTGTTGGAGGATTATAGGTTTTAAGTGTGGGATTTTCAGCTCCAATTCCAGACCTATCTCTTGGATGTCTTTGATTAAAGTGATTAAAGGACAGAGCATTGATTGATTTGTTCCAGGAATCAATCTTGCTTTTTAAGGCATTATTTTCTTCCTTCAAGGTAATCATTTCTTGTTCATTATCCTTTTGAGATTTTGAACATTCAGTCTTAGCTGTTAAGCTTTTAATGTCATTTTCAAGTTTTTGACATTTGTCCTCTAGATCCTTTTTGGTGGTTTTAAAGGTGATATTAGAGGTTTTGGGAGTTTCAATGGTCTTGGATTGTTCAAGGTTTTTAGTGATTAAGGCAGCAAAGCTAGAGTCCTGTTTCTTCTTTTGAATTAAGAGAATGCAAACTAAATTTTTAAAACCTTCAATATTGAGAGTTAAAATTATGTACTTCTTTTAATTCCTCTGCAGCAGCTAAGGCTTCTAGATCTTCTTCATTGTCTGATTCTTCACATTATTGTGAAACCAAAAATAGTAGATCTTCTTATTCATCACTGTCTGAGTCTGATGAATCAAATTCCTCATTACTGAACCTAGATGAGTCAGCAAGCATGACTTGTTCTTCATTTTTGTCATTTTTAGGTTTGACACAGTTGTAACAGTTGCACCTAGAGCTGTGAATGACTTCTTTGGAGTAAGTCATCCTGTTTGAACCTTCTCTTTGTTTCTTAGGTTCTTTGCAGTCTGCAGCATAGTGATCTGGTTTACCACAATTGTAGCACTCAATCCTCTTCTTAACAACTTCTTGATTTGAGTTAAATGGAGATGGACTGTATTTCCTATCAAATACTTTCTTTTGGTGTTTCATGGCATTTCTGACAGCCATGGTGATTAAACTAGGAATGTCTTCTTGAGAAATGGGTTTGGGTTCTTATTTCGGGGTTATGTTCAGCTTTTGCAGTGCATTGCTTATAAGAGTGTCAATGTCCTGTTGGGAGAATTGTTTCTGGGTTTGCCCTTGATCTACAAGAGCAAGGGTTTGAGATATGCTAGGTGCTGGTTGAACTTTGACCATCCCTTCAAGCTCATAATCTTCAAGTTTTCCAAAGTATTGCTCAATGGTCATACTACTCAACTCAGCTCCTTCTCTAATGGGTAGAGCCACTTTCTCATACTCTTGAGGGAGATTAGAGTAGATTTTTAGACATAGGTCAGATTGATCAAAAGTTTTGCCATGGTCTGAAATGGCTCTAACAAGATCTTCAAATCTTGGTCTTACAGCACTCACTTTTTCTCCATGGTAGAATTTGAAGTTGTCCAATTGTCGGAGTAAGTTGTATAGATTTTGTGTTCTTACACTTGTGTGATTAGTGAACTTAGTGTTTATTAATTCCCATGCAGCTTTAGCACTTTTAACTTTAGCTATTTCTTGAGCTAGAGAATCATTTACACTTTTCTGCAGAATGTTTTTCACTTTGAGGTTTGCAGTCATTAATTGTCTTTGAGCATCAGTCCAATTTTCAGGAGATTTAATTTTACTATCTCCTCCATTAACTTCAACTTGAGTAGGTGGTTCAACTTCATTTTCTAAGACATACCGGTTCCATATGCTATTAGCATCTAGATAGGTTTTAATCTTTGAGGAATAAATCTCGAATGATCCACAGTCATCTATGTGTGGAATGTCCTTTTCACTATTTCTTCTTGGTTGAGGCATGGTGGGTTGAATAGATCTTTCACAAGTTGTTAGACTCTTTATGGTGAATCCACGCTCTGATACCAATTGAAAGGCCCTGTTAAACTAATTCAACAGATTAATTAAACCTTTGATAGCTAACACTTTAGGTTAGCTGTTGAGAAATAATGAATAAAAATAATTATGCTGCGGAATATAAAAAGGTAAAGAATGAAAAGAACAATGTACAGTGTGTGTGTGTAAGTGTGTGGACAAGAGTCTACACAGTATTTTCAAGTGGTTCAGAGGCGAAACCCTTCTCTTACATCCACCCCCACTGTTGATAACAGTGAGATCAATTCACTATAATATTCTCTTCAATAAGAGTTATAAGAATTGATAAGGCAAGTTCCTAGAACCCCCTCTACTTACTTGACACTTCAATTAAGGTTGCTTCTTCCAAAGCTGAGAAAAATAAAAAGAAAATACACAAGAGTGTTTAAAAAAATAGCTTGGATAAAAGCTGGCTTGGTGAGGGTTGTAACTGGGTGCTAGATGGCACAATATTTGCAGGGGTTTTATGCAAATGGTCAAGACTGTAGAGGTTGGCAGAAAATGTGTGGAAGGGGAATGCAAAAAGGGTGCTTGACAACATGCCAGTATGCTCCTTTATATAGGGGTTGGCATATAGCCATTGGGGGACAAAGGTGAAGAGGAGTAATGGTTCTTCTTGACTGGAGTTTGTCAAGGTTTGACTGATACACTTGTCAGTTTCCATTGGATGCTAGTTGTCAGTTGAGGTGAAGGCTATGCAGGCTTGATCAAGCTTCAATATGAGTTATTCCAATGATTGGGAGAATGGCCTATCATTGGAATAATTATTCTTCAAATATCTGATGTGGCAGATAAAGCTGATGGACAAAACAGTCTTAGCTGTTGAAGCATAGCGTCTTTGCTGTTGGACCTTTAAAGCATTTTCTGTTAAAGCTTGTTTGTAATTTGCATCTTGATAATTAATTTGAATGTATAAGGGTCTGTAAATGATGGTTCTTCAGTTTTTTTGATAAATAGATAATAGGTAGATCATGTAATGGTTTGACTGTTAAGTTGTGTAGGTGCAGGACAGCTTAGCTGTTGGACTTGTACTGGGTTGCCTGTGCTCAGGTCTTTGAATATATCATGTAATCAACAGAGTTTGATTATTTCTTTATCAAAATATCTTTACTATGATTAATTTGTGATTAAGCATAGTGAGGTGCTAACACAAAGTATAAACCAAATGTCATTGATCGTATCAATTCATTTGAGTATGGCCATAAATTTCATCAATATAACTCATCGAGGGTCTCAGCCGATATATCTCTTATATAGGGAAAAATACAGTCTTGACATATCTATCTTCCCTACAAGAATCCAACCATGCCAATCATAGTCTTTATAATTACTGAGTTAAGGATAACGTCAACTTTGTCAAACATAACGTTTATCAAGTGAAAGACCATCATATCTTCATGTCTAAGGATTGCAATGATATAACTATTATGATATCTAATTATGACATTTATCTATGACACAAATCTCATAACGGGTCAATCTAGTCATTGTACTCCAACAAGTACCCAAAAGTTTAATCTGCATCCTATGCGCTATAATCATCATATGCTTATCCATTAAACTTATACTACTTATTAAACATAATTACTACGAAGTGATATTATTATAATAAACATGCAAAAGATATAATAATAAAATAAATAGTCTCTATAATAAATGATAAATGACAATTCATAAGATTCATCCTATAAGCCTAGGGCATAACCCTAATAGAGAAACTGTCAAGATGTAGTCTTGGTGAATGATCTCTTGAGGTGGGGAAAATTCTCTTGATTTGAGGAAGGAAGGGGAGTTTGGTTGTGCCTCATTGTTCTTTCCTGAAAGAGACTCTTTGGTTAAAGTGGTCATCTATTTTTTGAATCCTTTGTTTCACTTTTGATGTATTCCTTAAGATAGTTGATATCTTTATGAGTGACTAAGGGAATGAGAGAGTAAAGTTGGGATCATATAGGAAGATAATGGAGGTAGGAAGGATTCCTTGAAATAGTCTTTTGATTAAATAGATCCAAAATAATTTTTTATTGACCATTTTCCAAGAAAGGGTCTTTGAAACAACTAGACACTTAGAAAGGTCAACTATAAGGGTCATGTGCATGGCTTCTTGCAGACATGGCGATAGTCATTGAAAGAACAAGAGTTAACATTGAACCAATTTTCCACCATTAAGACATTGTGGAACAATACAAGCTTTGTTAATAAAGAAATATCCCATATCCATTCTAAAGGTTTTCCATTCATGATGGGTCATAAGCACTAGCATGCTAGATCTATTGCTATGCCTATAAATTGAGCTTTTGACATGGATCAAAATACACTAGTGATAGCTGACCTGAGTACTTCTTGAGGAAACATGACATGTTTAAGATTAAATGTTTCTTGCGTAACAAAGGGCACAGAGAATTCAATAGGACATCTAATGAACCAAAGAGACGGGACAAAATATAGATAAATAAAGGATTTAAAGAAAGACTGGTCAATAGTGGTGTTATAAGGAACATGAATGATGACTTCAAAGGTTTTGTTTGTGTAAGAATGAGGATCTTCTAAGGGTGCATGAATGGAAGAGTGGATGGGATGAGATTTTGGAGGTCTATCAAGCATCATTTTCTGCCAAACATACTTTAAACCATACTTAAGTTCTAGCTCATTGAACCTTTTGAATTTCTTAGACTCAAACAAGACATCGTATATAGATCTATCAAAGTAAATATCTTTTATTAGGATTTATTTTCCTCTCGTGGATAATGAGAATGATCTAGAGGGATGATGAGGCAGAAAGGATGAAATGGTGAGAGATGAGTTTTTTAAAGATAGAAGTAGACTGAAAGATGTTTACTGAGAGGTTGATTATCTTTGAGACCACAACTGTCTCTGGGGCCGTAGATATATTTCGTATTTCTTTTGTCTTTGAAACTTTATAGGATTCAACAGGGTCTAAAGGCTCATTCCCTGATCTTTTTAAACTTCACTCACCTCTTGCACATCCTCATGTGTTTTCATTGAATTTTCCCTATCAACTTTAAGGTTTATACCTTCATTTTCTCAAGTGGCCTACGGGATAAGAGATATAGGGATTGTAGGAGTTGGAATGAAGGCCATTTCAAATGGTTTATCATTAGTTGGGGGGTCAGCTACAGCTGAAAGGTTGAGGAATAGTTCTATTTTAGGATTGGAAGGGGTGTGCATAAAGAGTTCAAAGTATCATACTTGTTGTCAGAGCTGAGGCTTTCATCATAAAAGATATTTATTGGCGAGAGTCTTGTTTTGAACATAAACTGCAGTATTGAGGAGTTTTAGGAGCTAAAAAATTGTGAGTTATTCATTGTTGAGTGGAGTATTCTTCAACACCATTGTTTTCATATTCGGCTTCAAGGTCAGACGTGATTCTTTATTTTACATTCCTTAAGATTTGGAACTTGATTGAAGATTTTTAAAATGTGGCCACGGATTTCATTCTTTGATTCTATAAGCAAAATCCAAGTGAATCTTGTGTAATCATCAATTACTAAGGATTATCTTTTACCTCCAAGACTTCTTGTTCTTAATGGACCAAAAAGATCCATATGAATGATTTTAAGTTGTCTTTTGGTGTCTAATTTGGAATTCATTTCGAAGGATGTTTACTTTGTTTGCCACATTGACAAACACTTCATAACTTATCTTTTTTTGAAATAGGTTTTGAGAAGACCTTTCACAAGGTTAGATAAGGCAATTTTGGCAATGATTTTGACATTCAAGTAAGTTATTCTTTTGTCCAATAGACATGCTAAATTTGATTGATATCAGACAGGAGACACATTCCTATGTGAGACTTGAACAATTTCTAATGAAATGCTGCAAAGATCTCTTTTTCTTTTTCCAATTAAAATGTTTTACTCACTTGGATTCTTCACTGTGCATTGGTTATTTATGAATATGACAAAGAATCATTTGTCACTAATTTGACTAATGATGATAAGGTTGTGCTTGAGACATTCAACAAAGAAACATTAGAGAGAATGATCCCTTTTGTTATTAGATTTCCATGTCCTTTCACCTTGGCTTGAAAATGTTTTCCAAATGTTACATTAGGGTCATATTTTGGTGTGATGTTCTGAAGTCAGTCTTTATTGAAAGTCATATGTCTGCTACATCAATTATCTAAATACCATATCATTTTCTTCCATAACTGCAAAACAAAAAATAATAAGTGGTCCACTTTGAATATGGGTCCAGAGATTAAAACATTTTTGGGAACCCATACCCGGTTAATTTTCTTAGGAGGAGATGGATTTATGTTAATAAGGTTGAAGTAGGTAACTTTTTGGTGTATATATGGTGTAAGGACCAAGTTTTGGTGGTTTCCATGATATGGTGAGTTTGAGTAGTGATGGTAATGGGGATATTGGATATTGGGTGAGGTTGGATGTCTTTTTGAAGGGATCGATTGTCTTCAAAAATAGGTTGATTTTCTATTAGGAGATGTTGACTTTCTCATCCTCTATCTAAAATTTGATGTCTTTTATGATGGTGGTAAGATTTGGGGTTTTGATTGCTACTTGAGGCTAGTTCTAATGTTCTGGAACCTTGTATTCCATTGTAGTGGGATTAGGCGCACAAAGTCTTGCTTTTTCACTAGGTGTCCTAGGGTATAAGTGAAGTGAGATATCATTGTGCTTGATTTATTCCAAGATTCTATTTTTTCTCTTCCTTTATCAAAGACATTAATCCTCATCAGCTTTGGGATCTAGAATTTCATCCGCTTGTTTTATATTTTGGTTTTGAAAGTAAGATGAGAGGTTTCAAGAGAGGTTTTTTGAGTACTTAGGGTTTCAACCTCTTTAGACAATTTAAGATTTTCAGTGATAAAGTTTTAAAGCATTACTCTTGTTTTTTTTTTTTTATTTAAGTAATAAAGTACAAGATAATTTTTTTAGTCATTCTAAGATGAGAGAGTTAAAATAACTTACTTAGCCTTAAGCTCCTCAGCAGCAGCTACAGCTTCCAATTCTTCCTCAGGTCAAGAGTTTTCCTCTTCATTTACCATGAGACATATCCTTACCTCCATGACTTCATCATCATCTGAGCCAGATGTCTCAAGTTCCTCTTCACTAAATTTTGCAAGGTTAGCTATCATTACATGTTCTTTCTTACCTTCACTTTTTCTTTTGCACAATTATAATAATTGCACCTTGAGCTATGTAAGATTTCCTTAGAGTATGACAACTTCTTTTGTCCATTAAAGTTCTTTGGGTTTCTTTGCTATTTGAGGTATATTCTTGTCCTCTTCCGTAAAACAAATTCATTGTACGTTTCATTGCATTTTTAACTTCTATGGAGATCGAACCTGGAATGTCTTCTTGAGTCAAAGGTTTTGTTTCAAATTTCTTAGTTAAGGTGACCTTTTGAAGGGCATTGGTGATGAGAGAGTCAATGTCTTGTTGAGTTTATGTTTCTTAATTGGCACTTCAAATTCATATTCTTTTAATTTTCCAAAAATTCCCCAACTGTTATTGTTTGCCATTCTATTCCGTCCTTTGTTCGAAGAGAAAACTTTTCATATTCCTGGGGTAGGCTTGAGAAGATTTTGAGACAAAGATCTTGTTGTTTTAGAATTTTACCATGACTTCCAAGTTATTTTTATAGTTCTTCAAACCTAGGTTTCGCAGCAGTTATTCCTTCTCCACGGTCCGATTTAAAGTTATCAAGTGGCCTCAAGAGATTATAAAGGTTTTGGGATCTGACACTTGCGTGTTTAGTTAACTTGGTTTTAATTAGTTCTCATGCTTCTTTTGCAGTCTCAACTTTGCAAAATTATTGAGGAAGGGAGTCATTAACACTTTTCAGGAGTATGTTCTTGACTTTCAGGTTTGCTGAAATCAATTATTTTCACTTTATCTCCATTGATCATGAGTTTTCATTTTGTGTCTTCCTTTTGTGTCTACTTGGGTTAGATAGGCAACTTCTTCCTATAATACAAACCATTTCTAAATACTGGTAGCATCCAAGTATTTCATCAATATGTGGGATATCTTTCTCTTTCTTTCTTTCTTTCTCCTTGTTTGAGGCATGATAGGTTGATGAGGATCTTTCACAAGTTGTTAAGCTTGCAGACTCTTAAGTATTTTAGAAACGAGCTCTGAAACCAATTGTAAGGTCTTGTATATGATTTGGCACTAAACAGTTGAAGTGAAGTGATATTAACTGATGATAAATAGGTCTACTATCTTAACATAGGTCAACTATCTTAGTTGAGTTAGGGTGATTTATAAAGTTGATAGCACAATGAAATTATGTTAAATAGAGTAATGGACAAGGAGTAAATGTGTGAGTGATTAAGATAGTGTAAAGGAGTAAGGAAAGAGATGCAAACACAAAATTTAATATGGTTCAGAATAAAGCAACATTTCCTATATCCATCGAGCCCCTTACTGTCCTTGACATATGAAGAAAGCAATTCACTATAATAGTTCCTCAAAGGAAATGCAAGAATCTCCATCAAAATTCCCTCGGACTTTTCTATACTTAGCTAGCCTCACTAATTAAGGATTCTTGTTACAAAGCATAAAACGAAAAGAAAAAAAGTTTCATTAGTTCGATTCTGGAGATCTCTTTAATTGGCTCTAAGTAGCTTGATGAGATCAAGATTAAGATCATGGCTCAGGATTATGGTGAATATGGTGAAGTTGTTCTTAAAAGGATTTGAAGGCTTTTTATTAGAAAATGGTAATTAAATGGGTGTGGAAAGGTTTATGTAAAAAGGTAAGTTTGAGATTTAATGAGTTGGGTTATTATAGGGTGAAATAAATGTTTCTTTTCTTATGGCAACGGCCTTAAAAGCTTGGGAAAGAGAGTTTTATTTTTTGAGCACTTTGTGAGTTTGTTGATCAATGAATAGAGAGAACGTGTAAGTTTGACTGTTGACCAAGTGATGTAGCAAGACTTTGGTCTTCAAGATATGGTCTCCTAACCGTGATGGAGATCGACTATCAAGACTAGATTTGGTTGGAGAGATAGCTGACCTCTGCAAGTTATATCTTCATGGAAACTGATCATAGTTTACGTTCTTAGAATTGTATGAGTTTGTTTTGATCATTATCCATTAATAATTCTTTATCAAAACCTTTGTATCTTTAACTGTGAACCACTTAAAGTTTGTTTTTCTTGTGTTTTTCATTGTACTAAGCAGATGTATCGACTCGTGTAATTTCACCATGCTCAAAGGTATGACACAAAAAAATTGACATGAGTTACAACACAAGCATATTAAGTATCAACATTTATGTTTATGTAATAAAGAGACCAGATATACATCGTAGAGTATACACTTGAATAATAAATAAACATATACACAAGCTAATATCATCAACATTTATCACTTGTAGAGCCATGTTAGGATTTTTGTGAATAAAAAGGAAATCCAATGACATATGTCCTAGGTTTAGCTCAAGCATAACTTTCTGAGGCCATCATGAGTAAATAGAAAGGAAAGTATGAGATATAACGTGCAATTGGGTAATCGGATGTGTAAGGTAAAAAGAGAGGGACACAAAGTGCTAGAAGACTAGCAACCGAGAGAATACCAATTGCCAGGACAATAATGCCAAGCCAAACAAGTTTGTTGAGAAGCAGGTGTACACCAACCATTAATGCAACTGTTGTCATGGTAAGAGAGAACGCTAAGCACTTTTGAGCGAGTCTGAGTGCATTGAGCAACAGATTGAGATCTCCGAGTTGTGCCCACATGAGTATAACAACGACGGTAATGGAGCTGCAAAATGCTAAGAAGTCGCACAACATGAAGGTGATCAAATTTATGTTGTGTAGCATAATTTTCACGCCTTGGTTGGCATTGGAATTATTGCTTCCGCCAGGCATGGATAAGGCAGCAGCAAATGTAATTGTGGCTATGAGTGCAGCCACCAACAAGAGGGTGTTAACCCTATCCTTGCAATAATCCATACTGTAGGGTTCATATCTTGCAGCCTTCAATCTATTTATTGTATCCATATCTTGGACTCGAACTCTTGCAGCTCCAGCAGACATCAATGCCATCCATGTTAACCGCTGACACATTTAAACAGCAGACACAGATGAAATGGTTTGGTCATAACATAATTTCAATATATATACTGATTCCATCCCACCTTAATCTACAATTATTTTTGTTGTGGACATGAATTAAGGAAAAAATTCATGTCCTGTAAGTGTAGATAGTTGGGTAGGAGACAGAAAGAGTGGTAGGGAATACTAACTGGGTAGTTGTTGTGAGTATGACAAGCCGCCCATAATTTAAAAAGTACTTAAAAGTTTTTATTTTGGGATTTTGTAGATTAAAGTGGTAAACCTTTTAACTATACAGCATAATTTTTAGGGATAATGTTGAAGTGATACCTGCCGAAATGGTGCCATGACATCCATTGATGTCTCAGCAACCTCAAGAGCTGTAAGGCCAGCATTGTTTGCGAGCTTTACATTCACTCTCTTATCCCACGTCAAAGAGCTTACCACTTTTGGATGCCATTTTCGGGTTGCCAAATGCAAACATGTGTTGCCTTCATTGTCCTTTTCATTGAGAAGTAGCTCGGAATGTGGACTTTTAAGTATGCTCTTAACAGCAACATCTTTTCCGTTCTCAGCAGCAACATGAAGAATGTTCTTATGTTTTTTGTCTAGAAAGTCCCTTGCATCGGGGTAAATTTGAAGAAAGTGTTGGATTATGTTGACGTGGCCATTTTTAGAGGCGAGGTGTATTGGACAAAATCCATCTTCATCCTTCTCAAACACATTCATATCAAATTCTTCCAACAGGTACTTTACGCCATCAAGAAAACCTTTCGATGATGCACAATGAAGCGAGTTCTGCTGCCTTTCATCTTTGAAGTAAACTAATGCACGGTTTATGGTTGCTAGTTCTTGCAACAAAACTGGCAGTGAAGATAAAAATAGTTGAGTTCAAAGTATATATTACCAAAAACAAAACTAAGGAAACAGATTTATTATTTTGGATTGTCTTTCCTTATCCAGACGAAGAAGAGATGAGTTTAATGATAAAATTAACAGAATCCCTTACAAAGTTAACATGTTAATTCTTTAGGAAAATAAAAGGAACAATAGCCAAATTATAAAGAATCTTAGGAAGTATATCGAATATTACTGCATGCGCGTTTTCTGGACTTAAAGAAACTTATTTCATCATACAGCTGTGTATAAAATAGATTAGTTAGGAAGTCATTATATAATAGGATGATCCCAGAATAGTGATTTAATTTAGTCAAACAAAAGAACAAGACATAATACTTCAACGGTCGAGTATAAAAGTTGTATCTTATTAAACTATGAATACTCCGGCTACTAGCCTAGAATAAAAGTTGTTTTTGATTGAACTAAGAACAAAAATTGATGAAAAATATCTATTTCATGAAACTCGAAATTATTATTATCAAAAAAATAAATTTTCTTAGCGTTTTTTTAAAAAAAAAATATAAAAAAATCAATCAATGAATGTTTTTATTATGGGGCGGAGGGGCTAAGAACTAGGAATTGTTTGGAGGTACCTAAGTTCTTCCCGACAATTGCAGCATGAGCAAGAGACTTTCCACAAGTAATTTGCTCAAGAAAAACATTTTGATGTAGACGAGATAATCCAAAGTGCAACATAGCCTTCACATTTTTTACATTCCCTGCTTCCACCGCAAGATACAAAGGCGACTTTCCTTCTTTATTATTAACATAAAACCCAAAAGAATATTCTCTTGTACTGGATATTTCAAGAAAATAATCCACCACTTCTTCACGTCCATGGATCATTGCTTCATGCAAAGGAGTGTTACCATCTTCATTCACATGTGAATTGAATGCCCCATAATTACCCTCTTTATCGTTGTTCGCAAAGGTATCAAGAGCTTCTACGACATCAAGATGTCCCTCTCTAGCGGCTATGTGGAGGGCAGTATCGTCTTTATAGTTTAACTGGTTGAGAAACTCGGGGAATTCGCTAAGGAGATATTTTACGAGATTTGAGTTGTTGAAGGTGGCTGCTATGTGGATTAATGTGTTTTTTAAAGGGGTTGATAGGTGGATGATTGTGGATAGGGGTATGGAGAAGTCTTGGAGGACTGATTTAAGGTTATCAACTTTTCCGCCCTTTGCAGCTGCATGTAGATGAACGTTCATGATGTTGTTCTGAAGATCATTCTTTGGGGAGTCGGAGATGATTTGATCTATCAGTTGTTTAGTAGCAAGGTCGGAATAATGGGGAGAAACCATTAGAGAGATGGAGAGAGTGAGAAGTGTTGGAGAGAAAAATAGAGAGAGAGAGAGAGAGAGAGAGAGAGAGAGTGGTTTTGTATTGAAGGAGATAGATTGTGTGTGTGAAAGGAAGAGGGATAGGGAGAAAGAGAGAGAGAGAGAGAGAGTGTGTGTGTGTGTGTGTGTGTGTGTGGAAAGGAAAGGAAAATGGATATGGAGAGAATATGTGTGTGTATGTGTGTGTATGTGTGTTTGCTTGCAAGAGATAGGTTGTTGTGTGTGTGGAGAGAGAGAGAGATTTATGTGAAAAGAGAGATTGTGGGTGTGGAAAGGAAGAGATTTATGTATGAGGCAAACATGAAACGCTGAATTATATAGAGAGATAGAAATCTCTTTGTTGTGTGTTCTTTTGGTTTTACTCAATACGCAAGAAAGACAAATTTGTTCCTATATTTCCTATGCGCATTTTCCCCTCTACTTCACATTTCTATTCAAGGACTAATGACTACTGCAATTTAGCGTAATATAGTGTATTTGTTTACTTTTTTATGGTCCACTCGTATTATCTTTAAAATGTTATAAAGGGTTTTTTTTTTTTTGAAGGAAAATATTAAAGGGTTTTCATTATCATATATTTTCATCAACTTAGTGTACCAAAAAAATATTTTCATCAACTTAGTTAATACTTATTGGCAACTCCATATTACTTTGGATTAACTCGTATTAGTTAATATCCATTCATTGTAAATAAATTAATATCCAATGTCTAAATGAATCTTAATTTTTTATATGAAGTTGTTTGCTATATTTTACATTTTACCCTTTCTAGGTGAGGTTTTTGTGCATATACTCAAGTTAATCCATTCCGAAAAGATATTTTCGTTTTCAGTTCAATTCCAGAAATTGATAATGGAAATGGAATAGCAATTAAAGCTTGCCAAAAAAAAAAAAAAAAAAAAAATTGTTCTTTCCGCATTCAGAATGATTAAACTGCCAAAAGAAAACCCTTATGACAAATAGTCAATTTGTAATTTCGCAATCCCCTTTCTTCTTCACTTTCATTTATCCCCCTCCCTAGTAAGCATTGCCATCTAAACTTCATAACAAGATAGAGAAGATAATTATCAATAATCGACATGGTGACAATTATATTCTATTTATTCAAGCTGTAGTTTACCATAAAGATGCAATTCTTTTATGAAAAAAATAATACTCCCTCCATCACATCCAAAATGATCTTCTCATATGCCATTTTTCATTGTCCCAAAAAGTTCTTCACATTTCTACGATCTAGGCTTAAAAGTGAACATGGCTAGTGAAGCAAGTGTTCATATCCTTAAACGTTTGAATAGTCAAACGTGAAAATCATTTCGGGACAGAGGGAGTAATAAAAAAAAAAAATTAAAGTTGGTGTAAATTTCACAAGCAATAGAAAAAGAGATGACGATATTTAAATTCTGAGGATGTTTGTAAGAAATTTCCGAGCTGAAGCCTCACACGCTACGCTTTGCATTCAGAAGTGATCATTAACTAACCCTCAAAGTATTCTTACAAAGGTGAACATTTATTTAAGATAAAAAATTATTTATCATAATTAAGTCACACTTATTTGTGAAATACCGTGTTCTAAAGTATATTTGCGAAGTGGTGGTCTTTTCTGAGAACACCTAGATCCGTCTCATAGAAGAGATGGTCTACCCATGACCCGTGTACAATATCTTCCACAAAGCATAGGATCCCAACGCATGCTCCACTCAAAATATGCCACGTGGCAGCCACCCATGGCCCAATTTTTTAATTTTTTTACAACAAAAAAAACATCTTAGTTTTTTTTTATTATTATTATTATTTTGGCAGTTTTTTTCGTTTGCCAAAAGTAATACTTAGTATAACTAAATGTAACAACTGTGTTACTTATAAAGTAACACCTTGGATTCTTGTGGTGCCACAATACTCCAAGAATGTTTGAATGTGGAGGTGAGGAACTTCAAAAGCCGATCCACTGAATTGGTTGTTTAAAACCATGTGTAGTAGTTGCGGCTTAATCTCAAAGTTGGCCGCATCGGCGTTTGGCACAACTATTGGTGTCCCAGTACCCGGGGTACTTGGATTAACAAAGTCCCATAGGGTTCTAGGTGTCTCGGGTTCTCTTCTTGGTTCCGCCATCTTACGATCTAATACTTCTTTTAGTCTCGTTAGTCTCTCGTGAAACGTAATTTCGGGTTCCAGATCGAATTCTTCCGGTTTCTCTTCATAAACTCCAAGAATACCTAAAAAGTATTCAAGACAACAAATCTTCGGAATAGATGTTAAACAAAAAAAATATAAATATAAAGAAAATATTATAAAGTAAACTGTTGTCCCCGGCAACGACGCGTAAAACGTGTTAAGCCAAAACGAACGGCTTAGTTAAAATACCGCAATTGCACGGGGTTGTAGTAGTATAGAAGAGGGCAAATGCGGGTCGCTCCCACGAGGACAATGTTAAAAAATACTTGCTTTTTATGTAAAAATAATGACATACAATGATTGGGGGAAATAATGTTTGTCACTTATCTAGAATGAATTGCACTCTACTCTAATTTTTGGATTAAAACTCTTATGCTGAAGGAATTCTTGGGATTGGGACTCGAACAACATGCATTCATCAAATAATCACGCTTTTTAAATAAAAATTTCATTTTAAAATCAAGGATGGTACATTAAGCATGTACTGCTTCTCACGGTCAGGCAAGTAATACTTGTATTCTCATACTAATCATGGTCTATCTCTCGATGATCCACGAGTTAGTAAGAATCCGCTAAGTTTATAAAAATCGACGCACTTTCCATTCAAGGAACATCCCTAGGCGATTAATCTACTCTCGTGATTAATAGAAACCTAGTTTACTTCATATGGTTCCAATAGTCGAGATTTACGGCTAAGTTTTCCTCTCGATTATCTAGGATTCATATGAAATATGGACGTCTTCATACTCGTAGGCGTTTGAAAATAATATGAAGAAATTGTTTTAAGATGAAGATGGAATAGAGAGCATGATATAAAATGATGAACACATTATGTTGAGTTTCCAACCCCAAGAATATGGGAGATTACTCACAAGCCATTATGATTCTAAAAACAATGAAATAAGAGAAAGACATAATATAAATAAGGATAGAGATACTTAGTCTTGATAGTAGGTGCAATAGAGACAAAAGGCTGGAAAGAATTCTTCAAAAACTTTTATTGCTTCCTTCAAATATCCCAAGCACAAGAACCCTAAGAACAATTGATGATTCTTAGAAATAATGATGTTTTGTAACATACTTTAGCATAAATTACATTCCAAAACATCATTATTTCGAGTAGACCCGCTCCTTAAGCACAATTTGATGTAGAACTCGTCCCCGGGTTCATCTCAGATGTTTGGAAAATTCCCCCCCCACTTGAATAAATATTTCGAGTAGACCCGCTCCTTAAGCACAATTTGATGTAGAAATTTTTTTTCCATATAAATAATCAACCTTTCAGCCATACTCTTGCGAGTGAGAACCCAATATCCCTTGTGTAACAGAGAAAGTGGTATACAAAACTTGTAATAGTGTTTAATCAGAATTGTACCACGCCATGCCGAGATCTTTGAAGCAACCAAACCCGACTCTAAAATTGTTTCTTCTGAAGTTGAATCTTCAACCACGGACAGAAAATTATTATTAATCTTCTCTCCTTTGAAACTTTCATTCAATATTTGTAGATCCTGATTCGTGGACTTAACTGTAACTAAATCTCCTCCGTTTAAATCTGATCCTTTCCCTTCAATCGGCTCGACGCGGTGGAGGCTTTCCCCGCGACGTTCTTTTTTAGCACAATTTTTGTTATTCTGCAACAAGACTTCGAACTAACCCCGACGTTCTTCTTCAGCACGTTCATAAACTGCAGATCTAAGCACTTCCAGTTTCTGAATTTTGGCAGTGTAGTGATTGGCTTTGTCAGCATAATATTTGGCTTCCATCCTATGTTGCTGCCTAAGCACTCACTCCCTTGATGCTCGATTCAGATGTCTGATTGATTTATATTTCTGCACACGTCGATCATGCTTGTCCGCTTCGTCGAGTTCTTCATCCTCTAACACTAGGAAGTATTGTTCCTGTTGTCGAGCACGATCCAATTGAAGATCTATTTCGTGAATAACCTCGTCATCAGATCTGGAACTGGAATCCCCATCATCCCGATTTTCTGTCCCTTGAGGACGTCGTCTTGGATCAACCCTGTCTCTCTCATCATGATAGTTTTGATTAGTGTTTTGACCTTGTTGAGCGGCAACCAACGCTGCAATCTGCGTTGCCAAGGAAGTGATAGCGGTGGTTACACCATCGATACCAACCTTTGTTGCCTGATCCCCCATAATACTTCAGTATGATGCAAAAGACAGGATATGGCTTGCTCTGATGCCAACTGACGCAGCACGAAAGTGATAGATATTCGTGATTTAGCGCACTAATCACAAGAGTTCACAAGCGATGAACCCTCAACACAATTGCCTTGGAATCCACCAAGAAAACCCGGAATCCACCAGATAAAAGAGAAAACCTCTTTGAAATAAATTCAATTAATAAAAAGCTAACCCTAGAATAATGAAACTAAAGTATTTATACTACTAACAACTAACCCAAGTCTAACAAAATACCTAAACAAACAATAATATCGAAAATAACCCTAATAAGTCTGCGCATAAACAAAAAGAATGAAAACAGTAATTCTGGCCGACATCCCCAAGCGGGCGCTCGGTCTAACCCAGGCGGGCGCTCGGCTGGAACAGAAACGATGTTCCGAAAACAATCCCAAGTAAGCGGGCGCCTGGTATGCGAATCTGCTCCTATGGTCTCCTACATCATATTTGGTGTACTTACTTTGTGTAGGAAAAAGTTAGGATATCAAGAGAGGGCACAAAATAGTGCCTAGGAGGGGGCTAGGGGTCTAGGAGAGCCATGGGGGGGATCCTAAAACCCAGCTATAACTGTGTTATTTGTATGTTCTTGAGGGAGGATAGATAATAATATATAGGTGAGAGAGATTATTATTGGAGAGAGGCCATGCTAGATCTTAGTGAGTACATGTCCAAAGTTGTAATGATCATCATATATGATTATAATGATATCCTGGCTCAGTGCCCCATATGTAGTCATGTGTTGATGAACTTTGTGTTGATGAACTTGGTTATTAAACATCGGTGTTATTTGTTCTTTCTGTTGGTGTATATGCCCTAGGCATGCCATTAGCACGTTGTTTGAACAATGTTTGTTATCACTTTTTCAATTATATAAAGAAATGTTTTAGATTATTATTTGTTGTTACATGTTTTGTTATAATAATCTGCGTCCCTAATACTTATGAAGAACTAGCATAAGTTTAATTTGATGATCATGTATATGGGATACAAATTAAACTTATGGGTGTGTGTTGGTGAACACATACTGGACATGACCCAACTTTGAGGTTTATGTCATGGTCATAATGTCATAATTAAACCTCTAAATAGTTATATCATTGAATCCTTAGACCTGAGATTACTACGATCTTCCATATAGTAGAGATCATGTTTGATATATTCAAATGTCACTCTTAAACAAGTGATTATAAAGGATATGATTGGCATGATCGAAGCTATGTAGGGAAGTATAATAAGTTAAGATGGAATTTGTCCCTCTTCGTGAGAGATGTCAAGCTTGGGCCCCTCGATGAATAGTATTGATGAAATGCATGGCCGTGCTCAAATGAATTGATATGATCAATATGTCGTTTGTATTATCAACTATTTGGAATCGAGAAAAGTATTGAGCATTGTAAGTTGACCATTGACCATGGCTTACGCTCAATGACATCATGGACAAAAGGATTGTGATATGTTCTATATAAAAGGATTAACGAACTTTGACAAGTTATATTAATTGGGTAGTCATGATGGCTTCCTAGAGTCCGCTCATGATATATGAGTACAAATGTGTTTGGACTCATTTCTAACTTAATATAATCCTATGGGGTCACACACATAAGAACGAATTGTTTAAAAGGCTAAAAATGAGTTTCTGGGGGTGCACGGCCGAGCACTATGTGCAGAGCGGACGTTCACTATAAGTTATAGAAGGTCTGTTTTTCTGGTACTTAGAGCACGGCCGCTCCGGTTAAAGGACTCGGCTATGCTGCTCGGCCGCTCCCCACAAAGGACACGGCCGTGCGTGACCGCCTGGAACAAAATCTGATTTCAGTTTTAGATGGGATTTTGACTATTACTCTTTAATGGTAAAGGACTAATGGGTATAAAAGGCTCTCTAAAAACCCTAATCAGAAAAAATTGATAGTAGATCAATAAGAGAGTCTAGAAGAGAGAGAACTAGTATTCTTCTTCCTCAAGAAAAGAACCCTAGTTTTCATATAGCCTACTTTGAATCTAGCAATCCAGATCAAAAAGGTGTTCTTGATATTCGTTCGCGTGTGGATACACATAGAGGGAGTCGGTCTCAACTCCTTCAAGTTCGTGGTTCATCAATTCAAGACATGTTCCTGCGATCGTGATTCAAGAGCGCGAAGAACAAAGATGCAAGATTTGAAAATTTTAAAGCATCATCACGGTTAGTATTCTAAATTCATCACTATATTAATTTAATCATCTTGAACGGATCTAGGCTTTTTAGGTTTATTCCGCTGCGCATGATTGCGCAAAACCCAACACTTTCATATTATTATTCATGTGTTAAATTATTTTCTCCATATTAATGACTGCTAGTATGGGCTAGTGGATGTGGTGATCCCCCCAATTCCCCAACAACTGGTATCAAGAGCTCTGGTTTGAGATTCAGAAGATCTGAGGTGAAGAAGAAAACAACAGATTTACTAGGGTGGCACGACCGAGCTAGGTGGGGCATGCGGGCGTGCAAAGTTGATCTGAGTGTTGCTAGGGTTTTTTAGTTGAACGAAGAGCATGCCAAATAGGTCACAACCGTACAAAAGGTTAGATAGTTTGAATCAATTCGTGTGTTTCTTATGAGATCTGCAGAGATTCGAGGTGGAATTTGGAGATACAGAGAACTAGATGGATCGGAGGTGTTCTAGGGTTATAGGGCAATCAATGTGGTTGGAGAAAGATCGCAAGGGGAGAAATTTTCTTAGTTCGAATTTAGGCAATGGAGAAAATATGAAAGAAATGAGGGATGCATCAGGAAGTTGCGTAAGCAACCGGTGATGTAAAGGTGAGTGGTATAAGCCGGTTAGACCTCGTGGGAAGAGAAGGACTTCTCGCAAATGACGAATGGGGGTTAGGAGGATGTTGTGCTCAACCAACAACAACAAATTCATTCCAGGTGGGAGCAAGAGGCGTAAAAACCGGCCTATTGGTGTAAAACGGAGAGACATCAATTAACGGTGTGTTAGGGGGGAGAGGTGACTACTCATAGTTGGCTAACAAGGAGAACGAGTCACAAAGTACCTAACAGAGAGCGAGAAAAGACCACAAGAAGACAATGCAAGAAGCAAGGTGTGTCCGAGTTTCATGAAGAGCATTGTAAGGGGAGTGGATCTAGGAGGGAGAAGGAGAAGTTAGACTTGCAAAGAAATCAAGGTAGAAGTTGATTTTGGGAGGCAAGAAGAATCTAACACAGGGAGGTTGTAGCGTCGCTTGGTTTTAACTCGCCTTATTACCTGGGGCTGGAGGCTCATGATGGGGAGGGCGCGGGGGCTCGTACTCATGGTGGAGGAGCGTGGAGGTTCAACATGAGGTTTAAATATTTGGTGGATCTTTCTCTTGTGGGAGTTTGATAGAGCATGTCACAATGGTGGTTTATGTCTTCAGGTGGGAGATTATTGGGAATGAAGTCAAAACCAAGGAGATGGTCAAAATCGAGGAGCGAGAAGTCGAAACCGGGGACGGACCAGAAAGGAGAATATCCAGCCAGACTTATAGAAGGACCCAACCCGACAAAAGTTGGGTTGTGTATGGAAGGACATTGACTTGGTAATCATGTGCAGGAGTTGAAATCTAGGAAGGAATTGGATTGAGCAAACAATTCCAAGGTATATAATAGCACCCACCCACTTCATTAGTATGAGGCCTTTTGGGAGTTGACCCAAAAACAAATCCGTGCGGGCTAGGCCCAAAGAGGACAATATCATACTAATGTGAAGAGTGGTGGTGGTGGTTGCGGTCCCAACAAGTGGTATCAGAGCCATGGTTCGGATGGGCCCGATCGGGTGGACCATGTATGTGCTTTATAGGGTGGGGTTCCCTTGTGTGACATTTGCGAATCGTGTCTTGCAATCGAGGACGGTGGTGTTCCGTGGGCGGTTGGTACAAGTTTTCGCTGGATATGGGCCAGAGGAAATACTGCGGGCCATAGGTGGTTTTAGAGGAGGATTGTTGGGGTGCAACCCAAAGTCCCACATCGGCAATTGAGCAAACAATTTTAAGGTTTATAATAGCACACACCCACTTCATTAGTATGAGGCCTTTTGGGAGTTGACCCAAAAACAAATCCATGCGGGCTAGGCCCAAAGCGGATAATATCATACTAATGTTGTAACGCCCATCCTTATTATCGTTAAATATTTGACTTATTTGTTAAATTCTTGACATGCTTGTTAAATTATTGACTAGCATATTTATATGCTATTTTATTTGAGTTAATTATTTAACTACTTTAGAAAATTAAGGTGGTTAAATGTCAAAGTTGAAAGTTTAGGGGCTTTTTTGTCAAAGTTAGAACTTGAGGGGCCTAGGTGCAATTCTTGGAAACTTGCAAGTATTTAATGTGTTATGCTTTCACTGAGAAAGCCTTATCTCCTTTTCTCTCGATCTTTTTTCTCTGTTCCAAAGCTTGAGACGGAATTCTTGCTATTCTCTACTCCTCGAGCTTAATTATCCCTCCGTTCGTGATTCTGGTCCCGGATAAATATTCGTGGCGTTGAATAGAGCGTTCCAGACCGATCAGAAATTAATTTGGGTCAACTTGATTTTTGACTAGGTAAGTTATTGACTCCCCCTTACTTGTAATAACATGCATATATGTTATTCCCGCTATTTGTTCTTGCTAAAATTGTGCTTTGAGCAAATTTTGTGATACTTGTAATTTTGGGACGAAGGGAGTATAAATATACTGCGTACAAAATAAACTTGAAAAAAATAGTTCAAATTGGTTAACTCCTGGGTTTGTTGGTTTGTAAAAGGTTAGTAGGAAATTACACTCCTATTCGTGAGACGGTAAAATAGTAACTCGATTTAAGTATTATTATAAAAATTGTACCATTATTTGTGGTACGGGGAAATGAATGGAAGTATCCCTAAATGGGTATAGTAGTATAATATAAAATTGTACTTATACTTTTGGGTACTTTTGGGGACGGTGAAATATTAAATTGGAATAAAAGAGAATTATTCTATTATTTGTGGGACGGTGATAAATTAATAAAGTGTCCCTATAGAAGTGTTCTGAACATGTTAAAATGCACTCTTGAATGTTAGAAAGTGTTAGTGGGTTTTACTCCTACGCTTGGGACGAAAAATTATTTAACCTGGGAAAGAATTCGGATTTTGGCATTTTTGGGCCTTGGGCGACCGCCCATCAATCTGAAGTATTTTGTTCTTGGAAAGCCTTATTTTGGGCGACCGCCCACACCAGTTTGTGCGGCCGCCCATATGTCCTGAAAAATTGTAAAACTTGTTTAATGATTGTATAAGTTGGAAATAACCCTTGTTAAGGCATATAGCCTTAGGATAAGATGTCCTAGTAAGTATTGTGATACTTTAGGGGTATCCGAAGTGAGTCTTGAACATGATTACTCATTAAATTAAAATGAGAACTTGAGTATAAAAGGAAGAACTCTTTTATATGTCTTGAAAGTGCTATGAACAAGCACTTATGTGTTATGCTTGTCTTGAGCCTATGATTGTGCACCTTAGGGGCATTAAAACAAGGACTTGAGATTGAATATCCTATGTAGGGGATTATGAACTTGTAAGTATGAGTAGTATAGCTCATTTACTTAATTTGAACTTGAAGTATTCTTGGTCTAGGTTTAGGGTACTACCCTAGATGGCCTAGATGAGTGTTGTAGAACACTCTAGTACTGAAAAATAGTCCCTTTGTGAACAAATGAAATGTGGACTTGAATCATAATTAAATGATAACTTGAATATAAGAGTAATAACTCTTTTATGTGTCTTGAAGTCAATGTTTGTGTACCTTAGGGACACCAACTAATGTCTAGAGCTTGAATGTCCTAAGAAAAGGATTGGAGAATAATTCGTGAAAGATGTATAATTCATTTTCCTAGCTTGAACTTGAAGTATAAGATAATTAACTCTTGTACATGTTTAATCATCCAAAGAAATGGATTGAGAACTTGGATATAAGATGATAAGATCTTGTATATGTATTGAATGTCCTGAATGTCCTGAATGTCTTGAATGTCTTAAGATGAGACAGTAACTTGAAGTATAAGATAATAAAATCTCGTACATGACTTGAACATCCAAATAATTGGATTAAGACTTGAATATAAGATTATAAAATCTTGTACGTGCCTTGACACCAATATAGGTGTATGGTAATAAACTTGAAAGAGTCTTGATGTGTATATGCAAATCTTGCATATATTTACTTGATAGAATGTGGCTTCTTGATTGATTGGTACATGGTATGAATAACCAAAGAATTGGGTTATGGAACTAGATAGAGAATGATTAACTCTACTACATACTTGAACTTGATACGTGTATATTGGAAGTGCTATAAATAAGCACTAAAGTGTAAATGATTTAGTTTTTAATCATGTATATACTTAATAAAGTATATAAAGAATAAAGAAGATATCTTGTCTTGAAATGGGTTCCTAAAGAAAATAGGGACTAGTGTAATATGAAGATAATTCATATCATAGTGAATACTACGATTTAAATTAATAAGAATGGTTATAGAACACAATATGTGTTAGAAAATGTATTCGATTATTAACGATACATATACGTGAAGTATGACTGTGTCTAGGTACAATGTGACCTATTCTACTACGTGTTTAGAGTCTAAGGTATTGGGCTCTATTTGATAGTAAGGGTATCGTGATAGACACTTTAATGTGTTAAACGTGATATGAATATGTACGTGCAAACTTGGCATGTGACAAAGTGATATACCCTACAAATTGACTGAAGTCTGTTATAAATGGACTTTTACTTGGATTGATCGTGTTACGTGGACACCTTATGTGCCATTGTTATCTTGGTTTGTATTCGCAATAATTGAGTACGTGTACTTATATTCTCGTGAGCACATGATACATAATTACATGGTGCATATTCTCGTGAGCACATGATACATAATTACATGGTGCATATTCTCGTGAGCACATGATACATGATTACATGGTGCATAAAGAGTAGTCCACTAATAAGGGACTGAGTTCTGTTCTCGTAGTTCAAGTAAACATCTACTTGTGCATCATTGTGTGAGTCCAGCTGGTTCTCCTTGCTTGTTCGAAAATATATAGGTTCACGCTTGTCGCGAGAGCTGGGGTTTAAGTGACAATCGGGTCCCTATATATTTCCGCCTGACCCCTTACTACCGGCCATAGTAAGGGCGTAGCTTCACTGGTTAGAGCAATAAGCCTGACCTAAGTGAATGCGACTGTACTGAACACCACGTGGATCTTGTTATTGTGGATGACACTGGTTACCAGGTCTTCTTATATACTGTACTCCTGTCCTGTTCACCACGTGGATCTTGTTGTTGTGGATGACACTGGTTACCAGGTCTTCTTATATACTGCACTGCAGTCTCTTGTTCCTGTTCTTGGTTGTCCTCAGCTAGAAAAGCATCGACAACAAAATGGTATTATTGGGAGGAATAAGGAAGGATTCAGGTACAATGCGTGATAGGCCTATATGCATCTTGTGAGCTGGTCTAGCCTCTCGCACTACTTGACTACTTGTTACCTGAACCTTTCTTGAGCTTGATTACTTGTTGAGTTGGCTTAGCCTCTCCTATACTTGTTACTTGATGATACTTGATATATGTTTAGTTGAGTATCTACTTGTATTGCATGATAATATGACATATAGTTGCATGTTAATAGCTTACTGAGATTTATCTCACCCTTTATTTGTTTAATTGTTTCCCCCCCCCAGGAAAGCAGGGGATAGTACGCAGTGAGGCTCGACTTAGCTGGGAACTTACTCAGCAGGATATTCTTGTTCGAAGTTAGTGTCCTTTTATATTTTTGTAAGGACGATCTTGTACGAGTTAATAAACTCTGGGCTTGTATTGGGGTAGTATTTGTTGTCCCTAGACAGTTCTTGTTGCTAGCTTATTTGCTAGGCATGTCTTCCGCTGTATGTAACCATTTTGGTTTTAATTTTCTTGGTCTAGAACTCGTGTGAGCTATCTTAGCTCCCTACTCTTGAGTATGTATATCATGTCAGTTTTGTTTCTAACAGGTATAGTTCCTGTTTCCCGTTAGTTTCTTGTTTCTTGTTAGTTACACGCATCAGGTTCGAGGTTCTATTAGGGGATCCCGGGACTTGGGGCGTGTCAAATGTGGAGAGTGGTGGTCGTGGTCGTGATCCCAACAAGTGGTATCAGAGCCATGGTTCGGATGGGCCCGACCGAATGGACCATGTGTGTGCTTTATAGGGTGGGGTTCCCTTGTTTGACATTTGCGAATGGTGTCTTGCGATCGAGGGAGATGGTGTTCCGCGGGCGGTTGGTACAAGCTTTCGCTGGATATGGGCCAGAGGAAACACTGCGGGCTATAGCGGTGTGGTCCTTGGTTTGAGGGGAAGATTGTTAGGATGCAACCCAAAGTCCCACATCGGCAATTGAGCAAACAATTGCAAAGTTTATAATAGCACCCACTCACTTCATTACTATGAGGCATTTTGGGAGTTGACTCAAAAACAAATCCATGCGGGCTAGGCCCAAAGCGGACAATATCATACTAATGTGGAGAGTGGTGGTGGTGGTCGCAGTCCCAACAAGTGGTATCAGAGCCATTGTTCGGATGGGCCCGACCGGGTGGACCGTGTGTGTGCTTTATAGGGTGGGGTTCCCTTGTGTGACATTTGCGAATGGTGTCTTACAATCGAGGGCGGTGGTATTCCGCAGGCGGTTGGTACAAGATTTCGCTGGATATGGGCCAATTGCAAGGTTTATAATAGCACCCACCGGCTTCATTAGTATGAGGCCTTTTAGGAGTTGACCAAAAAACAAATCCGTGCGGGCTAGGCCCAAAGCGGACAATATCATACTAATGTGGAGAGTGGTGGTGGTGGTGGTCGCGGTCCCAACATCCATCACGTGTAAGGATTTTGTTTCCTTGCTATTATTAATAAAAAGTTTATACTCCTTCCGTATTAGGGACACCGTGTAAATTAGGCTTTGATCAGGATAAGGTTTTGTATCTCTATAAATAAATTGTGACTACCACAATAATATTTGGTGCACTTACTTTGTGTAGGAGAATGTTAAGATATCAAGAGAGAGCACAAAATAGTGTCAAAGAGGGAGCCGGCGGTCTAGGAGAGCCATGGGGGACTATCCTACAATCCGGCCATGACCGTGTTATTTGTATGTTCTTAATGGAGGAGAGATAATAATACATAGGTGAGAGAGATTATTAGTAGAGAGAAGCCATGATAGATCTTAGTGAGTGCATATGCAAAGTTTGAATAATAGTTGTGTAATGATGGTTTCTTAACTTTTGAAATTCGAATTTAATTTTTGGGGACAAAGGAGATTAAGGGTTAATGAAAAGGTGAAAATCTTCTAATGTCTGACCCAATGTCACTTTTCATATTAAAATAATAGTTTTCTTTAATTTTTCGTGTCTGGATCAAGAAATCGTGCAGGACGGAAGTCTATTTTACATTTTACATTTTACATATTACCCTTTGGAGCTGAGGTTTATTTTAGATTAGGGGTGGCAATTTGACCGAACCCGATCTGAACTCGAAGGCGATCCGACCCGAAAAAGTAGGGTTCGGTTGTAATTTTCATGACCCAAGCGGGTTAGGGTCAGGTTCGGGTTTTGATATTGACCCGCCGTGATCCAACCCAACCCGCACCCTCATGTACAAAGTCAAGATATTATGTTAGTTAATCATATCATATGTTGTTCAATTTATTTTTATAGTTGTTTTTTAGTGAGGTTTGATGATTTTAAACTAATTTATATAACTAATTAAAATTTAAGCTTATACATAGATTGGGCCCAAGCAAATATGATCTAAAATTTTTATAATTTTGTACGCTTCGGGTCGGGTCGGTTCGGGTTTCCTTGTCTTCGGGTCACTCGTTTTGACATTAGGGTCGGTTCGGTTTTAGCGAACCCGACCCGAACCCGACCCGTTGCCATCCCTATTTTGGATAATACAGTACTCATTCAATTCATACCGAAAAGATACTTTCATTATCAACTCAATTCTGAAAAACTGATAATGGAAATGGAATAGCAAATTTTAAAAGTATGTGAAATTATTTTATAAAGTTTAAACCCTTCTTCAAACTAAAATATACCTGGAGGAGGAATATGAAAGCCATTATTTGGATCGACAACAACCTCTGATAATATCCTGGAATCATGTGCTATCCCTTCCCATCCAGCTAAAACAAATGTAAAAATCATGTTAAAATCACAAATGGCCAACACATTTTGGTAACATTCACCTCTTCCCCTTCCTCTATATAGAGTTTTTTTGTCAACTGGAGCAACGGCTGATATAAGTGTTCCATCAAGAGCACCACTGCTCCCTGCATTTAATAAGAAGTTAACAAATATTTGTGTATTTTGTGATGCATGTATATAAACAACATAATTATTTACCTTGAAAATTCATCGTAGTCTCCTATTATTCCTAGGAATATCAGGGTTCGGATTATAAGATGTAGGCACAATTATCTCTTTTGCGAACTCCATCATTGCTTCCAACACTTCATGAAAGTAAAGATGAATTGTGTGCAATGAATGTTGGAATCTACGCTTCACCACTACGTAACGCTCATTATGTCCTATAACCAATAGAAAAATAGCCATTTTTCTTCAACAGTTGTGTGCTTACTGTCTTTTAACCACCCTCTCTCTTTAAAGTGCGCACATAGTCGTGTAAATGCATTTTTTGACATGCGTAACAAGTCAATACATTGTCTATCTGTTCCTGTGAGTAACTCCATTGTGTAGGCATGTCCAGACATAGATGATATAGTATCCCTTTTACGCTTCACATGTCTTGGTCGAACAAAACGGATATACCAGTACACTGTTAATAAGATTTTGAATTGTTCCGCAATGTCCATGCTTAACCTGTGCATACATTTTAAATTAAAATAAAACTCCATAATAAAATAGTAAAGGACGGAAAAGAGTTAAAATAGAAGGAGTAATTTTGAATTGTTAAGGGTACATAATACTCCCTCCGTCTCGAAATGATTTTCATTTGTCATTTTTCATTTTAAAATATTAAGGGACAGAAAAAAGTGAAAACAAGATGAGTTAAAATAGAATGAATAATTTTGAAATAAAACTCAATAATAAAACTAAAAATACCCCTAAGGCTACCTAAATTCTAACACTCAATAATAAAACTAAAAATCAACAACAAAATAGTAACATATTAAGCATAAACATTATCAATTACGATAATTCAACACCTTGTGTACATATCATAGATCTATAGTTAAATACATACACAATCAAAAACCAACCAAGTTCACAAAAGAAAGGTATGGTCCGTAACAAAATACCCCTAAGGCTGTCATCCCTTCCTATATCACAAACAACTTCGAACCAAATGAAACAATCCATTTTTTCTTCAACTCAACATCGTCATCCAGTAAAGACATCCATCCTTTCCTATAATTTGGTGTGTCACAAAATACCCCTAAGGTAGAAATATAGAGAGCACTGCTTTTCTCTATTCCAATTTCATTCAACTTTGCAACACACTCATCATAATAAGGCCCATCATTGCTCTTAATGATTGAATCGAGTGCTTTCTCCATTTTTTTCTTCTAAACGAGACGTGCTAGTTAAGAATTTTCCCTTCTTCTTAGGCCTATCTCCATCATAGAATTCAGAAGTTGAATCTTTTTGTTTATTTCTACCGGATTGGGGAACAGAATTACCAGTTTCAGAAGTAGGAGGAGGAGGAGAGCTTTAAAAACCACCCTCTTGAGAGTCAATATTGTGATCTTCATGCTGAAGGAGTTGGGTATTTGGAGAAGTGAAAGAAGAAGAAGAATCATGAGGCCTTGGATAATTTGAGCTAGGGGTCCACTGAAAATACCAGTGGTGCCCCATCAAAAAGTGCACTACAAAGGTGCGGAAAAGGAAGGTTTGAGTTTTCCAAAGACCTAGCTTTCTGATGACCCTGCACCAAAGTAGAAAGAAATGAAATAAGATATGTTTATAAGACATATGTTGTCATTATAACATATAAAAAAGACACACCTTAAAGAATTCCTCCCACTCTTCATCGGTTAAGTTGAAGCTGTTAGTTGCAGGATTATAAACGTTGCCCGTTTTTTTAGTTAAGTATAACCAACCAGCGTACTTTGACTTCAAGTAATCGTAATTATTCTTCATTTGTTTTTTGGTAGGTTCAATGTTGAACTTCTCCTTTAAAGATTCCCGAACCCTAACCCACAAGTCCGGATAAAGACTTGATCATTTTCTACCTCTTTTAGTAACTTCCTCAATTCATGTCTCTAGGAAGCACTTGATAATATCATCTTTCCAACTCTTACCCATTCAAAGGATAGCAAAAAAAAAAAAAAAAAAGGCAGCTGAGAAGAATGATTGAATAAAAAGTAGTCTCATGCTCACATAAGAAGAAAATTGAATACCAACAAAACTATAGAGTTGATTTTCAATCATAAGCATATAAATATTCACTGCTCCTAATCAAATTCAAGAAGATAGTCACACAGTACATAGATCGATTTCAAGAAGATATTCACTGATTTTCCATCATAAGCACTTGATTGATTTTTTTTTAATCACATTAGCAGATTGTGGATTTCATCAAAAAAATCTGGGATAACATTTGTGGATTTTCAAAAAAAAAAAAAAAGTGGGTCTAACATTTAGGGATTGTGAGGAACTTACTTGCAGAGATGAAGAAGTTTGCCGGAGAGCAGTCGTGATCACCGAGAGCAGCATATAGATCGACTTCAAGGGTTAAAAAAGAAAGAAAATTAGGGCTTTGGGATAGACATTGAAGACAGGGGTAAAAGGCAGAGGGAGACGCCGGGGGGAGAGGGAAAGGGAGAAGGAGAGGGAGAAGGAGGAAGGTTTACCCGTCGAAGAAGAAGAAGAAGAAGAAGAAGAACCTACAAATCGCCTTCTTCTTTGCGCAGCCTAGAGAACCCTAATGTGTCGACATGTGAAAGATGAGGGAGAGAAACCAATCGTACTCATCAATCTACAAGGGTAACGCTGGAAATAAAAAATGGGGACGTTTTTGTCAATATAACGGTTCAGCGATGGGTACTTAAAAGTCAGCGATCATTTTAAATCTTAACGTTAAGTGGCCATTAAGAGGTGTTCAGATCTGAATCAAAAAAAACGATCTGAATGATCCGATGTCTGATTCGGTGAGATAAGAAGGCTCTATTCAGATCTGAATTGCAAAACCAAACAAGCCCTAAGCTTGCCGAAATTTGTTTTGTTCTTTCCGAACTTCAGAATCATTAAACTGTGCCAAAAAAAGTCTTTATGACAAATAGTGAACTTGTAATTTCGCAATCCCTTACCTTCTTAAATTTCATTCATCTACCCTCCCAAGTAAGCAACATCATCTAAACTTCATAACAAGATAGAGAGAAAATTTATAAATAATCAACATGGTGGCAACTAAATCAGGCTTTGACCAATAAGTCCCTCAACAGAATAAAAATAATCAATAAGGACTGACGTTTTAGAAACTCACCAAAAAGTCCCTGAAATTTTAGCATGACCAGAATGCCGCCCCCTCCCTCACACGCGCATCTTCCTGCACTACGCATGACACATCAGACGATCTCTCTCTCTCTTTCTCCTACTTTTTCTCTTTCTTCCTCCTACTTTTTCTCTCTCTTCTTTTTGTTTTTCCTTCAAATTTTAAAATGTAATATCTCAAAATCTAGAAATCAAAAAAATAATCCGAGACCACTGTTTTAATTGTGTCGTCAAAACGAATCAAACAAGTACACTCAACACATAATTCAAATTTTAGAAATAAAAATCTCATTTTTCACTAGTAAAAATTTGAGAAAATCATTTTTCATTTCTCAATTTATTTCACCATTTTAGAAAATAAAAATTTCATTTTCACTTGTAAAATTATTTCTCAATTAATTTCTCAGTTGTGTCATTTTTTCATTTTTCACAAGTAAAATTATTTCTCAACTGATTTCACGGTTGTATGATTTATCAGTTGTCTCATTTTTTTTATTTTTCAGTTGTATAAACTGATAAATTCATCTCTCAATTTTTCACAATTATTATAATAACTGAGACATGTATTTCACACATGAATTTCAATATAATAACTGGTACATTCATTTCACAGTTGTTCACACATAAGTTTGAGTTTAATAACTGAGACATTGATTCAAAGTTATGTGATTTCGCAGTTATCTCATTTCACAGTTGTGTGATTTCACAGTTATGTCATTTATTTCATAACTGATAAATTCGTCGATCAATTTTTCACAATTATTATAATAATTGAGACATGAGTTTCACAGTTGTTCACACATGAATTTGAATATAACTGGGACATTCATTTCACAGTTGTTCAAACATGAATTTAAATATAATAACTAGGACATTCGTTTCTCAATTGTTCACACATGAGTTGAGTATAATAATTGAAAATTCATCTCTCAATTTTTCACAAATGATACTCATTTTCACATTTATGTATTGTCAAATGCTCTTTAAAAAATTATTAAATAAATTTATTCCATTATTTGAAGATAAATTTTTAGTTAATAAATGTAAATTGACATCATGTGTGAAATAATTGATAACTCAATCTCGTAGTTGTTTAAAGTTAAAAAAAATAAAAAACATACATTCATATGCACTATAGATAAATGATAAATTACCTTTTTTTATTATCGAGTAAATGTTTAATTAAGAAGAATGCTTCTACCCCCCCCCCCCCCCCACACACACACACATAATTAAAAAAAAAAAACTTGAGAAATGTGATTTTTTTGTGTTAAATGTAAAACAGTTCATAAAAGGCACTACAATGAGTTTGGCGAAGTGGTAGAGTTCACCATTTAAGACCAAGAGGTTTTGGGTTCAAACCTAGGTGCAAGCAATATATTTTTTATTATTTCTAGTCATCAAAGATGAAAGTGGGAAAGGGTGGCACCGGTCGGAGTTGACTGGAGGTCCGATGGCGGAGGTAGGTTGCGGCAGTCGGAGTTGACTGGTGGTCCGGCGGAGGTGGGTTCCGGCTATCGGAGTCGACTGGAGGTCCGGCGGCGGTGGCTGTGGGCGGCCGTGGTGGTAGTTGTAGCGGCGGCGGTCAGTCAAAGTCAAAGGTGAATGAGGCGATCAAAGATGGTCAATGGTTATGTTAGTACCTCACTATGTTTAACTCACAATTAATCATAGTAAATATGTTTTTATAAATAAATAATCAATCCATTTGATTATATGATGTATACAAAAGACCTGAACACAGGCAACCCAAGACAAAGCCCAACAGCTAAGCTTCCCTGTTTCCACTCAAGCCAACAGCCAAGTCATTACATGGTCTACCTATCATCTATACATCCAATAAACTAAAGAACTACCTATTACAGACTCCCTCTACCTCAAATGAATTATCAAGATGATAAATACAAATAAGCTTCAACAGCTAAGGTCCTACAAGCCCAACAGCTAAGCTCCCCTGTCTCAACAGCTAAGACTGATTTTCGTCAACAGCTATCTCCACGTCATCAGATCCTTGAAGAATGATTATTCCAAAATTACTTGTCATTGGAATAACTAATATTGAAGCTTTTTCAAGTATGAATACACCTTCTCTATCCTTGACAACCTATGTAAAGAGGAACAACAAACATTAAGTCAAAGTCAAAGGTAACCATTACTTCTATATACCTTTGTTCCCCAAACGGCTACTATTGTACCCTTATGCCCCAACGGCTCTATCCCCTCCCTTATATAAAGGAGTATACTGGCATGTTGTCAAGTGACCCTTTTCAGACCCTTTACACCTTTTTACACCCATACAAACCTTTGTAGCCTCACTGCACTCTCACTCTGCAGTCTTAAATATTTGCATATACCCCTGCAAATATTGTGCCTCTTTGTACCCAGTTACAACCCACTTACAGCCAGCTAACAGTCAAGCTATTTTTCTTTTGTAAAACACACTTGTGATTATTTTTATTTTCTTTTTCTCGCTTTGAAAGAAGAAATCTTAATTGAAGTGTCAATTAAGTAGAGGGGGTTCAAAGGAACTTGCCTTATCAATTCTTGTAACTCTTATTGAAGATAATATTATAGTGGATTGATCTCACTGTTCCAATAGTGGGGGTGGATGTAAGAGAAGGGTTTTGCCTCTGAACCACTTTAAAATACTGTGTACACTCTTGTCTCTACACTAACACACACATATACCTTATCCTTTCATTTATTTATTCATTTACATTCCGCTACACATTTCTTTTATTTATTTATTTCTCAATAGCTAACCTCAAACAGTTAGCTGTCCATGTTTTAATTAATCTGTTCATTTAGTTAAACAGAGCCTTTCAATTGGCATCAGAGCTTGGATTCACCATATAGAGTCTAACAACTTGTGAAAGTTCCATTCAAACCACCATGCCTCAACCAAGAAGAAACAATGAAAAGGACATTCCACACATTGATGATTGTGGATCTTTTGAGATTTATTCCTCAAAAATTAAAACCTATCTAGATGCTAACAGCATATGGAACTAGTATGTCTTAGAAAATGAAGTTGAACCTCCCACCCAAGCAGAAGCTAATGGAGGAGGTAGCAAAATCAAATCTCCTGAAGACTGGACTGATGCTCAAAGACAACTTATGACTGCTAACTTAAAAGTTAAGAATATTCTGCAGAAAAGTGTGAATGACTCCCTAGCTCAAGAAATAGCTAAAGTACCAAGTGCTAAAGGAGCATGGGAACTAATTAACACTAAGTTCACTAAACACACCAGTGTTAGAACTCAAAATATGTATAACTTATTAAGACAGTTAGACAACTTCAAATTCTATCATGGAGAGAAAGTAAGTGCTGAAAGACCAAGATTTGAAGACCTTGTAAGAGCCATTTCAGACCATGGCAAAACTTTTGAACAATCTGACCTTTGCTTAAAAATCTACTCTAATCTTCCTCAAGAATATGAGAAAGTAGCCCTTCCCATTAGGGCAACTCCAATGGTGGGTATCAAAATCAAATTTTGATACCCCTTCAAGGTCCTTGCATCTCCAATGGCAAAAAACAAAGGTAGCAAAATTTGGTGTGGTCCTAACAAAAGTAGCAAATTTGATAACACGTGGCGAATTTGTGAATAGTTAGAGATTAATTACTCTCCCAAATACATAATATTTAAATATTTTTTTCAGTTTTCATTTAATTAAAAATAAGTTTAAACTTTGTTAGATATTTATTTTAGGATAAATTTTAAATATTTAAATAGTTGTGGAATTAAAAATAATTTATTTGACTATTATTAAAAATAATTTAAAACCATAAATTTGATACCCAACGTGTGAAAACGGATTTTTTATTTAAATTTTATTATTATTATTATTATTATAATATAATGATTATTTAAAATTATTCATATTTAATTATTACAAAAAAATTTAATGGTTATTAAAGTTAACTGTGTGAAAATAAAAATTTGAGTTATTAATTTGATACTAGCTATTGGAGATGCTAGTACCTTTTGCTTGGGTATCAAAATTTGATTATGATACCTTACATTGAAGATGACAATTTGCTACCATATGAATAGTGGTCCATAATTATCAAAATTTGATTTTGATACCTATGTCTAAGGACCTTGCATTGGAGATGCCATTAAAGAAGGAGCTGAATGGAGTAGTATGACCATAGAACAATACTTTGGTAAACTTGAAGCCTATGAACTTGAAGGAATGATTAAAATTCAACCAGCATCCACCATATCTCAAACCCTTGCCGTTGTAGCTCAAGAGCAAACCCAGAAACAGTTCTCCCAACAGGACATTGACACCCTTGTTATCAATGCCCTAAAAAACTGAACATAACTCCCAAACAAGAATCTAAACCTATCTCTCAAGAAGACATCCCAAGCCTTATCTCCATGGCTGTCAGAAATACCATGAAACATCAAAAGAAAGCTTTTGATAGAAGTACAGTTCTTCACCATCCAACTCAACTCAAGAAGTTGTTAAAAAGAACATTGAGTGTTACAACTATGGTAAACCAGATCACTATGCTGCAGACTGCAAAGAACCCAAGAAACCAAGAGAACACTCAAAAAAATTGACATATTCTAAAGAAGTCATTCACAGTTCTAGATGCAATTGCTACAATTGTGTCAAGGCTAAAAATAACAAAAATAAAGAACAAGTCATGCTTGCTGACTCCTCTAGGTTTAGTGATGAAGAATTTGATTCATCTGACTCAGATAATGAGGAAGAAGAAGCACTACTGTGTTTGGTTGCATAGGAATGTGAAGACTCAGATAATGAAGAGGATCTTGAAGCCTTAGCTGCTGCTGAAGAACTTAAAGAGGTACATAACTTTAATTCTCTTAACATTGATGGTTTCAAAAATTTAGTTTGCACCCTGTTAATTCAAAAGAAGAAATAAGACTCTAGATTTGCTGCCCTCATCACTGAAAACCTTGAGCAATCAAAAACCATTGAAAATCTCAAATACCTAAACACTAACCTTGAAACCACCAAAAAGGATCTAGAGGAAAAATGTCACAAACTTGAAAATGACATACTTAGCTCAACAGCTAAGACTGACTGTTCTAAGTCTCAAAAGGATAATGAACAGGAAATGAGTATCTTGAAGGAGGAAAATAATGCTTTAAAATGAAAAATTAACTCTTGGAACAAATCAAGCAATGCTTTATCCATGTATCACTTTAATCAAAGACATCCTGGGGACAGATCTGGAATAGGAGCTGAAAATCCCACACTTAAAACCTACACTCCACCTACTGGTGATAGAGCTGTTGAGACTATGATTCTACAAAGTCTTAACACATTCTCTACCAAGAAACCATCTTACCATATTCAACAAATGAAGATGTGTACAAACAGAGGAGTAAAGAGAGTAAATTAAAAGTGGATTCTCCTAAAATTCCTAATTCTCAAACTTCCACTAGTACTGCTGATATTCAATCTCAGAAAGAGAAGAAAGAACAGAAACCTAGAAAGCCAAAACAAGCTGAACAGCCAAGACAAGCTGAACAGCCAAGGCAAACTGGACAGCCAAGACATGCCAGACAGCAGAGGCACTCTAGGCAACCTAGACAAAACTGGCATTATTCTAATGGGAAAAGCCATGCCTATCAGTCACAAACTCCTAGATATTCATACCACTCACAAAACCCAAGACATCAATCTCAATTTCACCAACCAAACTACAGAAATCAAAGCCCATATAATACTGGACACCTATATAACTCCCCTCAACCCTTCACATTGACACCCTACATGATGCAAATCATGTCCTACTATAACACCCTTAACCAGTTCTTCAAAAGAAGATCAGGTGGCAAGGCTAGGGTACCAAAGAAAGTCTAATCCTTTGGACCCAAAAAGTATAATGGGTACCATAATTTTTAATTTTGTTTTGTAGGAATCCAATAAAGGAATCTAGTATTTAGATAGTGGATGTAGCAGACACATGACTTACAACAAGGAATGGCTTCAACAGCTATCACCAAAGAATGGTCCCAATGTTACTTTTGGTGACAACTCTCAAGCAAGAGTCAAAGGATCAGGAAACCTAGTAACCAAGGAGATAATATTTACAGATGTATCTTAAGTTGAAGGTCTTAAGCACAATTTGATAAGCATTAGTCAAATTTGTGATAAAGGTTATCATGTTATCTACACCAAGGACCAATGCCAGGTCAAATACAAGAACAACAAGGTTATTCTAACAGGAGTTAGAAAGAAGAACCTCTACTGGCTCCACCTTAAAGTTGTTCAATCCTCCTCTGCACATTGTCTCTTATCCTACAGCCAATCTGATATGTCTTGGCTGTGGCATAAAATCTTACCCACATGAACCTCAAAACCATTTCTATGTTATCCATCTCTAATCTTGTCAAAGGCCTTCCCAAAAGGATAAGTTATGCAGAGCCTGTCAGTGTGGAAAACAAAAGAAGACATCCTTTTCTGCTAAAACCAGACTGGACACAACCAAGCCTCTTGATCTCCTTCATATGGACTTATTTGGTCCCATTAGAACCAGATCTTTAGGTGGAAAGAGATACTCCCTTGTAGTTGTTGATGACTACACATGATTCACTTGGATCATTCTTCTTGAATCCCAAAAGTGATACTCTACATAATCTCACTCAGTTGTTTAACAAAGTTCAGAACTTTAAAGGCTTATCTATCAAAAGGATAAGATCTGATCATGGAACTGAATTTGAGAACACTGGAGTTGACTCCTATTGCAACCAAAAAGGGATTGATCACAACTTTTCAGCCCCAAGAACTCCTCAATAGAATGGAGTTGCTGAAAGAAAGAACAGAACCATATGTGAAGCAGCAAGAGCAATGCTATCAGAACATAATCTCCCTATGTACTTTTGGGGTGAAGCTGTAACTACTGTTGTTTATGTACAAAACAAAACTCTTATCAACAAGTATCATATGAATACCCCATATAAGTTGTGGAATGGAAAGGTCCCTACCATATCCTACTTTCATGGATTTGGAAGCAAATGCTACATTCACAACAATAGGAAGAGTAACCTAGATAAGTTTGATTCCAAGAGTGATGAAGGAATATTTCTTGGTTACTCCAACACTAGCAAATCCTACAGAGTATACAACAAGAGAAGACTAGTTGTAGAAGAATCAATTCATGTTGACTTTGATGAAAACAATGATCAAAGCAACACTGACTTGTGTGATTTTGATGAAAGCATTAGAAATTCTGACAACCTTCCAGAACCATCACCCACAACCAACAATCCTTCTCCCTCAAATGAAAACAACACCATTCTTCCCTATGTTCTGCCCAAAGATACTCCCAACAGCTTTCCTCTTCCCAACAGCCAAGATGAAACTGTTAGCTGTCAAATAATCCATTCTCAAATCTCCACTCCAATCCCATTTTCAATGATGAGAACCTTATCATTTCCATTCCCATTCAGAAAGAAACCATTCCTGATGGCATTCCCCACTATGATATTTTCATGAGTGCCTTCATTTCTCAAATGGAACCTAAAAAGATCCATGAAGCCCTTCAAGATGCAGACTGGATAGAAGCAATTGAAGAAGAACTTGAACAGTTTGAAAGGAATAAAGTATGGAAACTTGTTCCAAAACCCAGAAATCAAACTGTCATAGGCACCAGATGGGTATTTAGAAATAAAATGAGTGAAGATGGTACTGTAATGAGAAACAAAGCAAGACTTGTTTCTTAGGGATACAGACAAGAAGAATAAATAGACTATGATGAAACTTTTGCCCCTGTAGCAAGACTTGAAGCCATAAGACTATTCCTAGCCTTTGCATCCTTCAAGAAGATGAAAGTATTCCAAATAGATGTCAAGAGTGCATTCCTGAATAGAGTACTTAATGAACAAGTGTTTGTTTCTCAACCTCCTGGTTTTGAACACCCCAAGTTCCCAGATCATGTATACAAGTTGGACAAAGCCTTGTATGGTCTGAAACAAGCACCTAGAGCTTGGTATGACACTTTGTCTAATTTCCTTCTCAATAAAGGATTTACCAAAGGTCATATTGACAACACTCTGTTCATCAAAAAGTATGGAGATGACACCTTACTAATTCATGTCTATGTTGATGATATTATTTTTGGATCATAAATGAAGACCTTTGCAAAGAATTTGGGGATCTTATGCAAAAACAGTTTGAAATGAGTATGATTGGGGAACTAACCTACTTCCTAGGTCTTCAGGTCAAACAAATGGAGGATGGGATCTTCATTAACCAAGCCAAGTACACAAGAGACATGATAAAGAAGTTTGACATGCAGAATGCCTCAACGGCTAAGACACCTCTGTCTACTACCACAAAACTTCATGCTGACACTGATGGTCAAAGTGTTGATCAAACACTTTACAAAAGTTTTATAGGATCTCTCCTATATATAACTACCTCAAGACCTGACATCATGTTCAGTGTATATCTCTGTGCAAGGTTTCAAGCCAATCCCAAATAATCTCACCTTGCTGCTATTAAAAGGATTTTGAGATATCTAAAACGAACTCCTGATTATAGCTTGTGGTATCCTAATGAATCTCCATTCTCACTAATTGGCTTTACTGACTCAGATTATGCTGGATGCAATCTGGACAAAAAATCAACAAGTGGTGGATGTCAATTCATTGGATTAAGAATTGTATCTTGGTCTAGCAAAAATCAAACATCAGTTGCAACCTCAACAACTGAGGCTAAGTATGTTGCAGCTGGTCTCTGCTGTTCACAAATTCTGTACTTAAAAAGTCAACTACAAGACTTTGGTATGAATGTCACTAATATTCCTATATTTTGTGACAATTCAAGTACAATTGCTATGACTGAGAATCCTGTTCAACACTCTAAAACCAAACACATTGAAGTAAGATACCACTTCATTAGAGATCATGTTGAAAAGGGAACTATCAATTTAGCCAAAGTTAGCACTGAGGATAATGTCTCTGACATACTAACTAAAGCTATGGATGAAAAAAGGTTTGAACTTTTGAGAGCAATGTTAGGAATGATTAACTTGCCTAAGTAAAAGGGATTAACTGAAAATTCATTTCATAAACTTTAAAACTAGTACAAAGAGCATGGTTAGCTATTTACATTGTTCAATAGCTAACCTAAACAGATTTCTATTCAAGGACAACCATATGATGGCCTGTTTACATCATATGGTTTGAATCTATTCCTTAACCTATCTACCCCTGTGGAATTTGGTAGACCTACCCCTCTCAAAATTCCCTTCCAAAATCAAAAACAAAAAGAGTACAAAAACTTTTCCCCAACAGCTAACCAACTAACTTTGCTGTTCAACCCTGTTCCTCTCACAACACTCGCTTCTAAATTGATCCAGACTCCTTCCCAGATGCTTCCTGCCTCCTCTCCTCTCCATATGACCTAGCAGGTACAGACTGACTTGGCTCCAAATACCTCTCCAACCATATTGGATGCGTTTCCATAACTGGATCAATAGAAGTCACTGAATGCTGCAAAGGTGTACCCATAGTTCTTGGCCACCACTCCTCAATAGCATCAGAAGGAGGAAATTCATCCAAGGGAGACATAAAGCTAAAGGTACCTGAGGTTTGGATGCTCTCATTGGATATCATATCCATGTGAGATGAAGGTCCACCATCATTGTCCTCATTGACCTGGACAGGACTACAACACCTCAAGTACTGCCTAAACAGCTGAGTGTGTAGTTGATGGAGACTGCTGGACCCCATGGAAATTGTCACCTCCTCCCTCCAGCACTTCCATACTGATAGACAAAGAATCCCTTGACACTGGGCCATAAACCCTTGGCTGTTCAGCATCAGGCACCTTTTTGGCCTAAGCATCTAAGCTATCCTCCTGACTCATCAGCTCCCTCAATGTAAATGGCCTCAAAACCTGACTTCCCTCAACAGCTTTCCTTCTAATGTCCTTCTCATGGACCTTTAAACCCTCCTTTCTCATTAAGTCCCCCAGGGAATGGACCCTTTGGACTTCAGTTTGTGCAGCATTTGATTTGCTGCCCTCTCCTTCTCCTATCCTCATGTTCTAACTAAACAACTTTATACTACCCTTCTCCTCTACCTGTTTCTCCTTTCCCTTTCCCTCAACTTTTCTAAGTTGAGCCAATCTCTCCCTTTCAAACATTTTAATTGCTTCCTTCTCACACTCTCAATCCCTCTTTCTCTTCTCTCTCTCTTTCACCTCTCTATACTTTAAAGGGTGATCTAGAGGAAGCTGTTCAACTTCCTCATACAACTGATGATCACTCTGTATGGTATATGACCTATATTGTCTTTCAAATCTCTCTCTTTCTGTCTCTTCACTAGATGGAACTGTAAAGATTAATGTCTTAACAGTTTGAGCCATCTTTTTGGGATTGAACTTAGAAGAAAGTCTCCCCATTTTTCTTTGAAAATAAACTGAGTATGTAGTCTACTGCTAAGACCAAAGAAAAAGGGTTAATGACAATTTAGACCCTGAAGTACCATACCACCCTTCCAAGCGAACCCCGATGTGTTATTTTTGTTAAATCGGGTCTTGATGTTTTTAAAACTCGCCAGTTAAGGCCTTTTTGACAGATTTCGTTAAAAAGTCAGTTAAAAAGCATGTGCCAAGCACGTGACTAACGAAATTGGGTAGTTTGAATTGCGATTAAGTTTGAAGGGGTTATAAATGACATATTCCAAAAAGAAAGGGGTGGAACAAAAAAAAAGTAAATTCATATCCCCATCCTCTTCCTCCCGTCACACACACACACACACACTCTCTACCTCCCCTCATGCTCCGGCCACCCCTTCCTACCTCCGGCGACCACTCCGATCTCCCTACTCCGGCGACCGTCTCCCACTACTCTGGCGAACCTAGAAAAAAAAAAAAGCACGCACTATCTCTTTTTTTAAGTCATTTCCCGATCGATTTCTTCCCTCCCACACTCTCACCTTCTAGATCCGTTCTTGAAATTGTAATGGAGTCGACAGAATTAGACAAGGAGAGGGAATCAGAGACGGCGAATCTATCATCTCTGCGGGGAAGAAATTTGAACTGGGTTTTTCAGTCCCGATGGTTCCACTCTCCGGTATGTCGGAATATGGTATTATGGAAGCCAATTCAATCAGTCTTTTGGGTTGCAAACAGAGATGGCTCATTTTCCGAAAACGCCCAATTTCTGACCCTTGTAAATGATGGTAACTTAGAAATTATTGCCGGAAATGGTACGATATTCTGGTCAAGTAATGCTTCCTTTGTGTCAAGCAATTCCACCATCGTTCTCATGATTCCGGTGATCTTGTTCATTCGAATGGACCCATTGTTAGTGATTCTGGAAACCCTATATGGGAAAGTTTCAAGAATCGACAGATTCTTATGTACCAGAAATGCTTTGAGACTACTAACACTGGTTGGGGTTGAAGAAAATGTCAATTTGGAATGGAAGAGGAATGATTGATTTTGAGTGGGGTTATTTGCAAGTCCAAATAAATGGCAGATTTTGAACAAAATTTGACTTTTTGATTTATTGTTTTTGTTTTATGGTGGAGGGATCGGTGGTGGATATGGTGGAGGATGGAGTGGGTGGTTATGGAAGATGAAGAAAGGGGAAGAATTATGCATAGAAAGCTCAAGAAGAAGAACTGGGTTTTTTTCTTTCTTTTTTTCTTGATACTCCCTCCGTCCAAAATTAATGTTTTAGTTTGACTTTACACGGAGATTAAGAAAAATAAATGTTGTGAGTATGAAAAGTAAAGTAGGAAAGAGAAAGTGAGTAGGGAGTTTTTGTTGTGAGAATGACAAGTGGGTCCCACTTTCCATTTTAGGTAATAAAGTAAAGTAAGAACCTTAAATTGGAATAGACTAAAAAGGAAAGTAAGAACCTTAACGTGGGACAGAGGGAGTAGTTTTTTTAATATTTTTTATTTATTATATGGATAGTATTTAAAAATTTTAATATAAAAAAATTACAATTATAAATCAAGATAGTTCATGTCTCAAAATATGAATTTTTATTTATTATGTGAATACTATCTTTTTAAATTTTTTATGATGGTGTGAGTAAATATTAATTAATTAAGAAAATATATATGAAATTTTTTAAAAAATATTGATGAAAATACATGATAATGAATTTATTTTGTGAAGTTTTATTTAATAGTTTGAAAAATATTTTTATTTTAGCCCTTATAAGTTTAGAATTTTTCTTTAGGCCCCTTAAAAGAAATATCAATTCAAAGTCACCCAATTCCGTCAGTCACGTGCATGGCACATGCCACATAACTAACTTTCTAATAAAATCCGTCAAAAAGGCCTTAACTGGCGAGTTTTAAAAACATCAAGACCCGATTTGACAAAAATAACACATCGGGGTTCACTTGGAAGGGTGGTATGGTACTTCAGGGTCAAAATTGCAATTAACCCAAAGAAAAATTAGTGTGGATTAAATAGCTACGTGCATATTCCTTATATACACAAGGAATTTATGTTGGTCCTTGATAGGGTATGACCATAGACTTAGCTGTTGAGCAAAATTTATGTCCAAAATATCGACTGACTTGACCACCAAATCTGTACTATTGGTACAAAAGTGTGGCAGTTCTGAGAAGTGATGGTCAAAATTAATTTTGTAGTGTGCTATATTATATTTAGCACCTTACTTTCCTTAAATAGCCGCCCACTATTTCTGGAAATAAATGCTATACCTTTTAATTCTATTCTATTTACTGTTCACTTAAACAGTAAAAGAGGATAACTGTCATATCACCTTAACGGCTACCTTTAATCCCCCACGTCGCCTCTCTCTAAAAAAATATAACCGTTGTCCCCACCTTCTATACCACGATCCTTCCATTATTCCTCACCTTTTATTTAAAATCCACAGTAAATCCTCTTCGAAAAATTCCCAAATTCTCGAATACTCTGTTTTTCCAAACCCTAATCCTCTGTTATCTTCTTTACCCGTTTCTTTGAAATCAAATGGCTCTTCCTGAAGAATCTCATGGATAGTACATTGAAAATGACTTATTTGAAAGTGAAGTAGGATCATATGTCAAAGAAATACTAGAAAACAATGGCCTTCTCAACATGTTGACTGCTCAAAACCCAATTCTTGAAAATGCCTGTTTGGAGTTATACAAAATTGGCACTAGGCTAAGAGATAGCTCTATTCAATGTGTTTTCCAAAATGTCACCATGATAATCAAACCTGAGGATGTGCATACAACTTATGCCATCTCAAATCACAGAAGCCTTCTAACCAACATTTGGAGCAAAGACTTGGATGCTACATTCAGTATTCTCTATAAGCAATTCACTAATCAAGAAGATATTGATTATGATTCTATAAAGAACAAATCAATCTTGAAGAAGAACTTGTCCATCAACAATTCAGCCGTCGGTGATGTGGTTATCAAAGGAATGTGTGGAAAATAATCTTCCTTGGACCAGCTGAGCTCTTCAGAATGGAAGATTGCCCTTGGTTTGATTAGAAGGAAAGTGAATTGGTGCACAATGATGCTTGAAAATTTCAATCTTGCCACTTCTCCATCTCTCCACAAACCTTATGTGAGATCCCACAAGCCAAACTTGTTCAGATTCATGAGTGGGATTCTAGCAAAGAAGCTCAGAGACCTCCCAGCCATTCTCAACACCAGGTGGCTTGCACTTGTTCCACTCAGTATCTCTAAGAAATTTGACAAAAGACAATCCCTCTCAAAGGTTCTAAAGAGGGAACAGCTAAGTCCTCCAAAGCCAAACCCTCAACAGCTAAGGCAAGCAAGAAGGCCTTAACAGCTAAGCCTGGACCTGATGAAGCTCCAGCCACAAGAATGGCCACTAGAGGAACAGCCAAGACCCTTCTAAGAAGAAAATCCATTGCTGTCAAAGGCAAAGGCAAAAAGAACAAGAATGATGAACCTTCTTCATCCTCCACCTCCTCTACTTTCAGTGAGTCAACTAAATCCACTTCTCAAACCTCCTCATTACCTGGTGATAGTCATGAACAAACCACTATGAGTGGGGAAAGGGTTAAAGTTGCTGATAGCAAGGCCAGTCAAATTTATGTTGATGATAAAGCCACAACAAGTGAAGGAGAGTCTGAGGTTCAGAAGACAAGCAACTCCAGTGCTGTAATGGAGATTGATGAAGAAGAATTTGGAGTCCAGTTGTCCCTACAACAACAGATTGAGGAAATCAGAAAAGCCAAGCATGGTACAGGATCACCTGATCCAGTTGTGCCAACAGCTGAGCAAGCTATGCCAACAGCTTAGTAGGATATCCCGACAGCTAAGTCAGTTGTTCCAACAGACAAGGTAACTTCTTCATCTTCCTCTGCTGATCAATTCATTGTAAAGAGAAGACTTGAGAGATCTCCCTCTCCCTCTACTAAAAAGCAAAGACATTTATCTCCATCCTCTCCTAAAAATACTTCCAGCTCTGAACATACATAAGCCATTCAAGGCATTCTCCATTTTCACTCTCAAAACCCATCTCCTGTTGAAACCTTAAGGGGGAACTCACCAATACCAGATAGTGTAGACACCCCACCTTGGACCGCTCACCCCGATTGCACATTTGATTTTGTGTTTCTCCCCATTTTAAGTGTTTTCTCGTTAGTTTCTGTCACTTCCGTTAAGTTCCTGACTGACTTCGTTAAGTCCAGGGACTAAACTGAATGACAGGGCTGACTTTCTAGTCCATTCTGTCAAAATTGCCTTCTCTGAGTCGCGCGCCTCCGACAGGAGGAGCCAGGCGCGCGCAGCCTCCCGCCCCCAAAGCAGGAAGCGCGCGCCTCTGGGCGTCAGTTACAGATTTCTGGCCAGGATTCCCTCCCTTGCTCAATTTACAAGATTTTGCCCGGGAAGGATTTCTTGGTGACTGAGTTTTGGCACAAAAAACCCCTCTTTCACCTATAAAAACCTCTCTTCAACCTCCATTTTCAAGGATCGAAAAATCATCGAAAACTAGAAAAAAAATCACTTTCTAAAGGTTCTCCAAGATCTCATCAAGCAACACTTGAAGTTCTTCAAATTGTAGGTAAAAGTCCATCTTTTCCTTTCTTTTCTACTTCATCTCCTCTCTCTCTTTTTACTTTAATCAAATGTGCAATCACCCAAATCATTTTGGGACATGACTCTAATGATCACCTCATCTCATTGAGGTTGGTTAAGGAGTCATCTCCTACATTCCAAATCCTATTTTAAATCCCCCCTTTTCATGACTTAAAGAAGAAGAAGAAGAACATTTTCATTCATGTAGATTTTGATCAAGCAAGACCAACTTTAGTTGGGCGAGATGGGTGTTTCGGTACTTCCCATTGTAGACACCCCGCCTTGGACCGCTCACCCCGATTGCACATTTGATTTTGTGTTTCTCCCCCATTCTAAGTGTTTCTCGTTAGTTTCTGTCACTTCCGTTAAGTTCCTGACTGACTTCGTTAAGTCCAGGGACTAAACTGAATGACAGGGCTGACTTTCTAGTCCATTCTGTCAAATTGCCTTCTTTGAGTCGCGCGCCTCCGATACTAGGATCCAGGCGCGCGCGCCTCCCGCCCCCAAAGCAGGAAGCGCGCGCCTCTGGGCGTCAGTTACAGATTTCTGACCAGGATTCCCTCCCTTGCTCAATTTACAGGATTTTGCCCGGGAAGGATTTCTTGGTGACTGAGTTTTGGCACCAAAAACACCCCTCTTTCACCTATAAAAACCTCTCTTTACCTCCATTTTCAAGGATCGAAAATTGATCAAAAAATCATTGGGAAAAGCATCAAAAAACTAGACAAAGAGAGTCACTTTCTAAAGGTTCTCCAAGAATCAAATCAAGCAACATTTGAAGTTCTTCAAATTGTAGGTAAAAGTCCATCTTTTCCTTTCTTTTCTACCTCATCTCCTCTCTCTTTTACTTTAATCAAATGTGCATCACCAAATCATTTTGGACATGACTCTAATGATCACCTCATCTCATTGAGGTTGGTTAAGGAGTTATCTCCTACATTCCAAATCATATTTAAAACCCCCCCCCCTTTTTATGACTTAAAGAAGAAGAAGAAGAACATTTTCATTTATGTAGATTTTGATCAAGCAAGACCAACTTAAGTTGGGCGAGATGGGTGTTTCGGTACTTCCCATCTCGTAATCTAACCCCCGGACCTCAAAACAAAGAATCTCTGTTTCGTAACCAAACTTAGGCTACAATCAATAGGTTTTTCTTATGTTCCTCAAACATAGGTGGCGACTCTAAAACAATCTAAAATCAAGTGACATCCTAGGATAATATCACGCGCTCGAGCCTAAAGCCGTGGTGTTCCCACCCGGGGTATCTACAGTGGCGACTCTGCTGGGGACATTTGAGGGTTAAACTTGCGTTCTGATCGAAATCTACATCTTTTCTGGGCATTCTGTTTCCTGATGGGGGAGGCGCGCGCGTCTGGCCTTTTAAGCCTAAGGCGCGCGCATCCCACATCAAGAACCAGAATCGCCCACTTCTTCATATTCTTCATCTTCTTCTTCTGTATTCTGCACTAATCACTTCTGCAGGGGTTACAATATGAACATAGGACCAGGGCAATCCCCTGAGTCCAAAGTCTGACATTCTGACAGGTGTGTCCCAGAAGCGCGCGCCTCCCATAATGATTGCGCCATGCGCGCGCGTCCCACATCAGAACTCAGAGGCGCACGCTTCTGGGTTTGGTTCCAGAACAGAGACAGGTTTCAGTGACTGAGCAGTACAGTGGGGTGTGGGCACAGTTGCCTGCATCAGAACAGAATTGAACCCTCGGACTGTTTAATTTTGTGTTTTATTTACCGGTCACACGGGTGATTCGGGAGTTGTAATTTTATGTGCTTATGTGTTTTGTGTGTTTTTTCTTTCTTTTCAAAAATAAAAAAAAAAAAAAAAAAAAAAAAAATTGTCACTTGTTAGACCTCACACTGCATGCACATATTCCTATGAACTGCTCACTATCGAGTCGCACAAGTCCAACCCCAAACCCGTCGAGGCCCGTCCTAGAAAGTTTCAAGCTCCACCAGACCTTGGCTCTTTCGAAGCGGTAAACCTCAGCCCGTGGCGTAGTTCAAGACTACATGCCGGGGTGACCTTTGAGCCTCATATTCAAGCCGAGCACAAACCACACAATTCTAGTTAGGGTCTAACACTCCGTGACTCAAGTCGGTTTCCATGTACCGAGATTTCCTAACTAATGTCTTCAAATCATACATGCCAACTTGTTGAAAGGGACGCAATAAAAATCCGTCCCCGAAAGTGGTTATTTTGGACGAAAATAAAAATCCGTCCCCGCATGTATGCTTTACTACATTAATTTAGTCTATCCCGATACATGTAAGATTCACAAACGTGGTGGAATCCGATGAGTATATGGGACCGCGAGATGGTCTATATACTAGTGTGACGATTCCATTATTTTCTTAGAACCCCAAAAGGGATTCTTTCCCTCCGACTCATAAAAAAAAAAAAAGAGTCTTTTCTTATGTGGTTCGAGTCGTGTGCCCAACTGTGTGTTCTAAGCCTCTTCATGGACCGCAAGTGCTACTCAAGACTGACAAGGCCTCTTCTGCAATATAGGTTCAATTGGTACTTACAAAGTCTACCGGGATTCAGCAAATCGGTTAGTCCGTGAAGAGATCACTCCACACTCCAACATCAACCATGACCGGCAGTAGCAACACCATGTCTCTCGAACAGCTCTCAACAACTATGGTCCAACTCCTCCAAGAGCAAGTCTCCATCCACCCTTACAAGGAGGCACAAAGCAAAGATGACATTTGGCAATCCCACCTCGACAGCCAAAGGGAGGCCCACGAGGCCGAAATGGAGCTAATGAAAGAAAAGCTCACCAACCTTGCCAAGGGAAAGAACAAGAACAATGATGATGAATCCGAATGGACTGAGGGTTTGTTCAAGAGTCCTTATGTCAACACCCACACCAAGAAAATGGGGGAACCAAGTTCCGAGAACAACGAGCCCAAATGGTGGATTCTATCATGGCCTACATCGACCAAAAATTCAATGGGCTCAACATGGGAAAGGCTCCGACACAAGCCTTTATCAATCATCCATCTCATGAGTACTATGGCCGCCCTTCCCGATAAGTTCAAGATGCCCGACATAAGCAAATTCAAGGGCAACTCTTGCCCTATGGCTCACATTGAGACTTATATTTGGGCAATGGTTCCAAAGAAGGTCTCCACCAAGGTGATGGCTCAATGCTTTCCTCTCACTCTCGAGGGGGCGGCAAAAGATTGGTATGCTACTCTCCCGCTCACTGTCCGTCTTGATTGGGACTCCGCCATGCTTGCCTTCAAGAACCATACCAAGGCAACACCACTCACCGGCCCACAAGGAAAGAGCTAGAGAACACTACTCAACGAGACAATGAGTCCTTCATCGACTTCACAAGGAGATGGAATGACAAACTCTCTGAGATTGTTGAGAGGCCGAACACAAAAGAGCAAATGGACATATTTCTCAAGTGTCTCAAGATTGATCTCCGCACTCACCTCAGTGGAGCTTGCTACTCCGTGCTTCTCCCAAATGTATGAGGCGGGTGTACGCATGGATGACTTGCTCAAGAGATTAAGAAGACCACTCCTACTACTACCGCTACAAGGCCGCTTCCAACTCCACAAAAGAGGCCTCGGTCAACGCCGTCACTATTGACAAGGGGAATTAGAAAAAGGTTCCTCCACCTCAAGGGAAAAGGCCCCGAAGTGACCGTGTCTACACGCCTCTCCAAGGCATGACTCAAACCGAAGTGTTCGAGGTCCTCAAGGCAAAGGGTCAAGTCACACCCGTGCAAGGGTACCACCCAAACGATCCACGACAATCATGCTCACCACAAATATTGTGGCTACCCCCAATATAGTGGCCACACCACACCAGAGAATGCTTCGTTCTCCGCAATGTCATTCAAGATCTCATAGATAAGAGAAAGAATTTGTAGTGACTAATGACGAGCATGTCAATGTAATAGAGATAGGAGAACTTGAGGGGACCACCCGTTCAATCCCAATTGTGAATGGGGGCCCCAATGTTATGAATAAAATTGACAATTCTTGTTATGTAGTGACTTATGAGAGGTAATGAGGGAAGTACTAGAGAATAGGAAAAAGAAGCAAGATGGGAACGTCAATATGCTAACTCGATCCGGTCGAGTCATAGCAAGCAACCCTTCCACTTCCGCACGAGCTCCTCTTCTCAAAGGCCGCAAGCTCACAACACTCCCGAAGATCCTCTACTTGTCCAACTCAATAAAACTCAAGCCAACATCTCTATTTGGGACCTCATTGCATCCTCGAAGAAACACCGAGATCTCGTCATCCGCAATCTCGATGATACATCAGTTTCTCCCGATACTACTCCCGAGGACCTCACGGCAATATGATTGGTCACATTCATTTTAGCATGTCATCACCTTTGCCGATATGGACCTTCCACCGTTTGGTTACGACCACAACGAAGCTATTTACCTCAAGGTACGAGCAAGGGGGAGGCCCGTCTCAAGAGTCTTAGTGGACGGCGGTTCCGCACTCAATCTCATGCCTGGTAGGATCATGGGCATACTGGGGCTTAAAGATTCTGATTTGAGGCCTTCTACTCAAGTAATCCGAGGTTATGACAGCACCGCCCGTACAGTCATGGGTATGATCGAAATTGACATTGAGTTTGGGAGCATGGTCATGTCCGTTCCATTCTAAGTGCTTGATATCCCTGCCTCGTTCAACTTACTATTAGGTCGACCATGGATTCATAGTGCTAATGCCGTACCGTCAACTCTCCACCAATGTGTCAAGATCCGAAACGGTGATGAAATAGTGACCGTAATGGCTGAAAACATTACTATCCACAGAAAAGGTGAGCCCGTCCACCAGTTCAGCACGGTCTATA